>CM026265.1:30812273-31412273 GCA_014851425.1 Senna tora | reverse complement strand
AAAAAACGTTACCTGATCCAGAAGATTCTGAAGACAAGTAGTCCTGTACTCAATGGCGGACAACCTTTGTTCCATTATCTTCAGGAGGTCCGGGGACAATTGAGGTTGCAGTTCTGTTCAAAATTTAATATACGATAAATCATAAATTGCAAGAGTTCTTCTTACAACAAATTCTACAGTGCATTTTAAGAACCTACGGCTAAAATCAATCCATCAATATACATATATGAATCCAAACTATTTTCTCTCGATCAAAAAAGCTGTAAACTAATGTTTCGAAAGGAAATTATATTAAGAGAAGAAACCGCACCAGTTGAGTAGGAGCGCAGAATGGTGGCGATCGAGGACTTTGAGATTGAGCTTGAGAGCTGAAACTTCTCCTGTGACGTTATAGAGATTGATTCGAATTGCTTAATCGATCGAGAAAGATAACGCCAAACAAAACCTGCTTGAATTCTCATTGTTAAAGGGTTTCATCCGAACGACACCACTACACTTAATCTGCCTTCTCCCGTTGAACAGTCATTTCCTCTCTTCAACACTTGAGAAAACCAAATTATATGAAGAATCTACCAATAGAACTGACTCTCAGTAGCGAAAGGTTGATTGGTCCTTGCTGTTCGTTCGGCTGTTACACGGCTTGGCCGGTGACGGTGATGCAAGCTGGACGGCGCAGGGAGCTACGGTAAACCAGGGCTTGACGTTAATGCTAGGCTGTGGGTTTAGGAAGGAAGGGTCTAAACTCTAAACTTATTGAAAGTATGTACGGATGTTGTTAGTAGGGTCTTCGGTTTGGTTCGGTTTTGCTTAAAACCTTGTCGGTTTTGTATTTAAGTGGTTTGGTTTGGTTTGGTTTTAAGGTCGGCTTGGTTCAATTTTTAAGCGGTTTGGTTCATGCTAACTTAATTTTTTTTTAATGTTTACATATATTAAACATAATGTTAACTTCTTTACTTTTTGTACATTTATATGACATAAAAATAATAATATTAGAAAGTTTAAATTTATAATATTATATTAGCTAACTAATCTTATATTGTTTAATTAATATTATAAAAATATTAATAAATACTACGAAAAATTTACAATTAATTATATTATCTAATAAAATCATATCAAATATTTTATCTACAAATTATGAATATATTCTAATATTAACTTAAAAAATAATAAGTACTATCTACCGAGTATGGTTATAAAAAATGCTTTAATTTCTATTACTAAGACATAAAAATATTAAGAAATATATATAAAACAAATGGTTCGGTTTGGTTCGGTTCGGTTAAAATCGACCAAAAATTTCAAAAACCTTAACCAAACCAATCATTTTCAGTTTGGTTCGGTTTCTAATCGGTTTGGTTCGGTTTAAGTCGGTTTAATTGGTTTGGTTCGGTTTTGAACACCCCTAATTTTTAGTATGGATTGGGAAATTGGGTCCGAGTTTCAAAGAGTGTGGGGTGAAGTGGTTATTAATGGAGTTGTGCGAAATAGTGTGGGGTGGAATGGCTCAAATAAATCATTGGCTAAAGTATTATTTTGGTCCTTAATGTTTACATGAAGTTTAATATTGGTCCTCAATGTTTCAAAAGTTTAATGTTGGTCTTCAATGTTTTTTTTTTTTGTTGATTTTGGTCCTCGAAGCTGACACCGTTTAAGTTTGCCGTTAAGTGATGATGTGGCAGGCTGATGCGGCACACTCTCTCTCATACGTGTCATATTTTAATGACGTGGCATGCCACGTCAACGCCACGTCATCCGATCTTAGCCACATCATCATCTTCTTCATCTTGATCATCTTCAATCCTCTTCCTTCATCAATCATCCTCATCCTCATTTCTTACCAAAACCCTAAACCTAAAAATTTTACCATGCCACATCTTCTTCTTCTTCTCTCTTTCAACTCTACGTGAGCGACTTGCCTTCGTCTTCACTATGCTTTAAGCCTTCAATTGTTTGCTGCGTATGATGAAGAGTTGAAAGAGAACGATTTTGCAACGCCTGAAGAAGAGAAAGACCAACGATTGACGTTTCTCTTCTCTTCACTGCTTCTATAATAATAAGAGTCTAAAGGCGCCTTCACATTTTTTTGTTTTCCTCATTCCCTTATTCGTTCGACGTTTTCTATTTTCAACGATTTTGCAGTTTTGGATCCATAAAAGTCGTAGGGGGAATCCAACCAATCATGGTTAACGGCGAAGACGTGTCTTCACCGCCGGCCATGGCGACGCCTCTATCCGCCATTGCCGAGGCCTTCGAGGATCTTGCCAAGCGACTCAATGACATCAAGAAGAATGAGCCCGACGAAGAAGAACAGCTTCGGCTCGACAATTTCTGCCACGCTTGCTCTCTCGTCTCGGTTCTCTTTAATTGCCTCGGTCTCATTTTCAAGTTCGCAGAATTCCAAGGTTCTGTAAGAAGAAGAAGAAGTGGCCATGGTAAAATTTTTGGGTTTAGGGTTCTGGTAAAAAATGAGGATGAGGATGAATGATGAAGGAAAATGATTGAAGAAGATGAAGATGAAGAAGATGATGATGTGGCTAAGATCGGATGACGTGGCATTGACGTGGCATGATGTGGCATGCCACATCATTAAAATATGACACGTAAGAGAGAGAGTGTGTGCCACATCAGCCTACCACATCATCACTTAACGGCAAACTTAAACGGTGTCAGCCTCGATGACCAAAATCAACAAAAAAAAACATTGAGGACCAACATTAAACTTCATGTAAACATTGAGGACCAAAATAATACTTTAGACTAAATCATTCTATTGATTTGGAATTTAAAAAAAATAAAGAGGGTGGTGGACAATATATAGAATAAAAGAGGTTAAATATTATAAACAATACAAATCATCCTAAATCTCCCCAATTTGGAGGGTTTGAAAATTGATGTGTTTGATGATTTGGAAGGATTTTAAAACCATTTTAAAACCATCCCACTTTATTACTCACTTAAACTCCCAACCAATGGTTTATAAATCCAAACCACTCCACATCGCCCCACACCACTCTCAAATCATCCTCTCAACTAAACTCTTAAGTATACAGAGAGACGAAAGGTGAGGGTTTTTCATTTTTTATGCTTCAAATTGGGGTCTAGGATGGAATAGTATAGTTTGTTATATTTATTTGTATTATAGAAATATATTTTTACCCTCTCTATTTTATTAAAATTACAAATCTTAGCTAATGAGGTTTCGCTCACTTGGTCGCCTTCCGCCCGTGACAATTGCATGACTGGGGTGCCAATCCATCCCCTCACCTAAATTTTTTTCTACCAAAAAAAAATTACAAATCTTATATATTATAAAAAGACATGAATATTTCATCACATTTCATATTTTTGCAGCTCAATCTCCATCGTTGGACAAAACAACTTCTTCCTCCACATCTATCATCAAAACAAATCATTCATGCCATAATGCATAAATTCGTAACATATAGGCTCCGTTTGGTGCGCCTCCAAGTGTAGAGATGCAAACTAATGACAACGTTCTCAATAAATTAAAATTGTTTGGTTGCACTCTTTTAGATCTGTAAAAGGCATTGCATTGTAAATCATATTACAATGCACAGTACCAAAACTTTTACATAAAAAAAAGCTTTGTAATTTCGGTTTACTAAAGGAAAGTGGTTAGAAATGACTTATTTTCCCTTCTCATTTGATACAATTTTTGAGACAGCTTCTTCTCCGTCTTACTTCTTCTCTATCTTGCTTCTCCGACTTGCTTCTCCATCATATCGTCGTTGTCGTCCTTTTCCTTCCTCTGTCCTCGGCACCATCTTTCTCTGTCCACACATCTATCATATCGTCGCCCTCATCCATCGATCGTCGTCATTGTCGTGGGATTTGCATAAATCCACTAATGGAGGCGATCACGACCATGGATGATGTTTAGGGTTTGATTGCAAATTTGAAAGTGGCGGCGATGGATGACGTTTAGGGTTTGATTTGCAAATCTGAGAGCGGCGGCCATGGATGACGTTTAGGGTTTGGGTGGAGGCAGTGGCGGCGGCCATGGACGATGGCAGCAAGATCTATGAGGTTTGGGTGAAGGCCATTTTAGTATTTTGACATACTTTACTTACCCTACTTTCCCTGAATTTTTTTCACACCAACCAATTTTTCCTCTCTTTATATTGTAATCTCTTATGCATTCCTTCCTACTCTTTCCATGTAATCTACTTTACATTACAAACCTATTTTCACACTAAACGGGCTCAAAGATTTCTATATTATATTTAAGTTTTTATTTTAATTTTTAAAAATTAATTGTTCTCTTTACTTTAGGTACTTATTTTAATTTTAAAATATTTTTATACTTACTACTTATATAACATAACTAGAAGTAAGGCAAAACCACTATTTTAGTCCTCTATGTTTTACTGAAGTTCAGTTTTGGTTCTCTATGTTTCAGAATGTCATTATAAGTCCTCTATGTTTTGAATTTTATCAAAATTGGTCATTTTGCCTCACACCTTCAGCTTTCTCCCTTAAATGCTGACATGGACCGCTTATGTGATTCGAGTCTCTCTCCTCCGTGCCCCTTTAAGCTGACGTGGTTGGCCAAGTTGACCTTCTTCTTCTTCTTCTTCACCCATGGCCACTCTCTTCTCACCATTCGCCATCTTCTCCTCCTCCGTCGCCGCCAATTCAAAACCACCACAACCACTCTCCATTATATTAACCATCGAAAGTACTCAAACATCAACCAAAAGCCATTTAGAGGTAAATGAGAGTCAACAAAAATTAAAGAGCAAGACTCGCTACTCTAGGCTTAAATCGAGGGGACCACACGGAGGAAAGTAGAAATGTATTTGGCATCGTCGCAGCTACTCACGACTGCGAATCACTCTGGCTACGAACTCCATCGGCGATGACTCCGTTTCTCCATTCTTCTTCCTTCTAGCTTCTTAGTTTTGACTCTTAATCCCTTTTGTTCTCTCACTCTCTGCGAAAGCACGTTGTAGGCTCTTCAAGGAATTGCACAACCCTTCTCTCTCGGCTTCTTGTCATTATAATTCATTTTTGTTGACTCTTGTTTACCTCCCCTGTCACAAGTTGTTTGGAGGAAGGGATAATGGAGAGTGGTTGCTATGGTTTTGAATTGGCGATGGCGGAGGCAGAGGCGGAGGAGGAGGATAAGATGGCAGATGATGATAAGAGAGTGGCCATGGGTAATGAAGAAGAAGATGTGAGAGGAAGAAAAGAGAAAAGAGAAAGAGAGAAAACAAGGGAGAGAAAGAGAGAAGAAGAAGAAGGTGAAGATGTGGCCATCCACGTCAGCTTAAAGAGACATGTAGGAGAAAGACTCGAGCCATGTAAGTAATGCCTTTAACGCTCTCTAGGAAGGGGTGTTACATCGTACAGGTGGAAAGGTTGACTCTCTCACCTTTGACACTCAAGTAGAGTGTGCAAAGATGAGACATTTTTGTTCACCAGTAAAGCAGCCAAGAGTGTTGATATGGTAGAGAAGAAACACAAACTATATGTCGCCTTGACTAAAGTGTAGCAAGTCAAGATGCATGAGATCCACAAAAATAAAGTCGGATCAAAGTTTGGAATCCCACTTCCAAAACACCTGTAGCCAGACAACAAACTCTTCAACGTCGACATCGTAGATGTGAGCAGAGTTGAAGAATTTGGGTTTAGATATTAAGTGTATCTAGACTTAGGTTTGTACGATATTAACGATAAGTATAAAACAATATATGTTCTTATAGTAAAAGAGTAACACCATATCATGTGTTTTATACCACATGTGCTGAGAGAACTACAAAAGGGAAAGCAAGTAAAAATCCTGGATTCATTACTGTGTGAGTCCCAAGGAGAAACATTCTTCACATATTGATGTCCGTTTGACTCTAACAATATCACAGAGATATGTTTCAGTGACTACTACTTTAGTATTTTTTTTTTTCGACGATCATGATAGATGCGATCTAAGGTATTATGTTAAGAAAGTGACTAATATATATCAAAATGATATTTGGGCGAAAGGAAGATTAACTATTATATACACATCTATGCTAGTGTCTGTGACATGTCTCTTATGACATTTCTTTGTCATAAGTGTGGATACTAGGCATATGAGGAATGCAATTTGAGTCAAACATTGACTTGAGAAAGATTAGATTTGCCACATGAAAGTATATATAGTTAAATCTAGGACATCTAAGGTATATTTTTATAATTTTAACTACACAAAGGAGAAGGTAACTTGTGATGGTCTTGTAAGAGAGATTTCTAGTACAAGCACCAAAATGAAGACTTTATGCCCACGCGGTTACGGCAGAGCACTAAGTATGAAATTAGGGGAGGCAAAAAGATTAGACCCACCATATCAAATCCACCAAGTGTGAGTGGGAAATGTAGGAAAATGGGTTTGTCTACCCTTGGTGGATTGGACCTAAGCTCATTTGAGATTGAGCCTTTTGTGCAAATAACGTAAATATTTGTGTTTATGGAGTGTAGTATTTGACCTTTTATTTGAATTAAAAGTTGAGAGGAGTGGTTATTTAATGCAAGAGAAGTGGGGGTAGTTATATACTTAAGATGATTTTTTGGAAAAATTGATTCACAATTTCATTATGTAAAAAATTAAACCACCCCAAGAACTCTAGTCTCTCCCTTGCATTTTCTTCTCTTCACCTCCTTAGGAGTGCATTGTTATGTATTGTAACTACGAAATATTTCACATTGGGACACGTGGCACTAACCTTCTAGAAGCCAGGCTTAAGCACTCACTAGAGACACGTGGCACCACTCATCTACCAGTTACGTGGCCCTTACCCACGTCATCTCACGGAGCATCCCCTTAACCGGACGTGGGAACACCACAAGCCTCGTGGCACGTCCCACGTCCCACGAGATCATGGGTCGAGCATGACCTCCCCACACTCAGTATAAATAGACCCTCACCCGGGGGACTAGGGACAGAGGAGAAAGACCATGATACATAACCTGAAGGATTACAGCACCCAATCTACGATATCTCACATACTCTCAGTAACCTGAGCACCCTCGGATACCTCACGCAATCCCTCTACATATCACGAGCTCCACCGTAAGCTCCGTCTAGGTCAGCCTCTGGCAAGCACACCTCCATCTCGGAGTACACCATTTACGGGGCTTCCAGTAGCCCCCAGAGACCCGAGCTCTCTCCCACTAAGGCAACCTCCTAAGAGTAGCTCGCCAGCCCAGAGTACCTTAGGCACGTCTTAGCCGCACACGGCCCAATACAGGTAACCACCCTGCCTAACGGCTCCTATAGACGTCACCATGACGAACTACGTGGACTTTGATCCCTCCCGAAGGGTACATAGGCACCTAGGTGCATTACCTAAGGAAAAGTCCCCCAAGGTTAAGACCCCATGTGGTCCCAATTGCAAATTACAATTGTCTGAGCCAAAAACAACAGTTACATGTATCATCGATTTGAGTCCCTCATTGTGACCGGATCGAGTTACTTGAATTCGACATCTAGATATGTCTGCAAATTTGAATATTAGAATTTAAATATGAGAATTTATTTTTCTTTTAACATTTAAGATTATTATATATTAAAATTCACTTCAACTCCACATTTTTCATTAAATAAATTAACAGTATTGATTAAGAAAAATTTGATTATTTTTTAGAATTAAAGGACTAAAGTGAATTAATCAAACATAAAGGATAAATTTGAAATCTAAATAAAAATTAACGAACCAAAAGTACTTATTTGCCTAATAGTAATTATAAAACATTATGGGTGCGTTTGCTACACGGATTAATTTTTTAATCCTGGGATTCCTAATCCCGGCAATGTGATTCTCGAGAATATTAGATTAACTGTTTGGTTCAACTTTTACATTCCTGGGATTATTTTATAAGATTCCCAAGAATATTAGATTAGTTGTTTTGTTCAATTTTCATAATCACAAGAATGTTTGATAAAATTTCGAATATCCCTTAACTTATCTTCTAAATAGTAACTTATCATTCAATAAATAATTTCAACTTATATCGATTAACATTAAAAACTATATTATTATATTATACTTATATTATTTTTAATTTAAAAAACATTTTATCTTTTAAAATTATTGTATTATATTTTATATATATATATATATATATATATATCCCAAAAAAATTGTCATTTAAAACATAATTAACATATGTCTCAAAACATTAATAATATCATAAAAGAGTATCATATATTCTATGGGATTAAATAATGGCGATTTCTTTACAAAGTGGGTAGTAAAGTCCTATGGAACCCTTGCTAGGTTGGGGATTATATAGGGGGCCTGAGGAGGCCAAAGTGGCGGTGATGTTGGTGATAGACGTATTGGGGGTCGTAAGCCACCAGGTGTACAGTGTCTTGGGAGGCGTTGAGTGGTGTACAGTGTCATGTGGGCACTACAATGCGGCACTGATGGTACTGTGACGACACTGCGATGGTACTATGACGGCACCGACGGTACTGTGACAGGACGGGTGGAGGTCAATCAACTGACTTGTGGTACTGTGACAAGGTGGAGGCCAGACTAGTGTCGTAGTGGGTAGACTGCGTGGTGGCTATGTAATGATATCCCATCAGTAGTCCCCTAAGTCATGCGAGTCCAGTGAGATGGAATCGCGTCGCTTTTTTATTTTGCGTCTTAGTCCCTTACTGTGTAGACGTCACTTTGCAGCTCCTTCTGAAGGTAGATGACATCTCGTTCGAGCCGTGCATCGTGCCGCCGGTCCGTTGTCCTGCCGTGATCTAGCGCGGTCCGTCCGCCGTCGGTGCGTTGTTCTTACTTTGTTCGATTTGTCGTGGTTCGAACCGTTCGGAGTCGTCGTCCACTCGATCCGTCCGCTAGTGCGTCCTCTGGTTTGCAGGTTTCCATTCAGATCATTCGATTCGATTCAGTTGTCTTTCTTCTTTTTTTTTTGTTTTGCATATCCACTGCTTCATCACCCGTCTTTCAGTCCGTCTGTTCGCCACTCCTCGGGCCGTTCAGTTGTCGATCCATCTGTCCGTCGAACCGTTGCTCGATCCATTGGTTTCTGCCGTCGAGCTAGTCATTTTTATCGCTCAGTTTTTGTCACCGATCTATTGGGTTTTTCATCGCTTCGTTCAACATGCCCCAATCGCCGGCTGGTGTCGTGCCGCCGGTTGGTCCATCATTTGGTCCATCGTTCCTCGACTGGTCCGACGTGTCATTCCTCTATCCTTTTTGTTTTTGGTGTTATGCATCCGTCCGCTCCACCGCACAGTTACCGCTTGTCCTTTGGTATGATATGCCACTAGATTGATTTTGATTTTGCTCTATTTGGTCTTTGGTCCACCATTTTTGCGGTTGTTTGATTCGTCTTTTTCATTTGTTTGCAGTGGTTTTTCGCCGCTCTTTCGGCCTTTCTCTCGCTTGCAGTGGTTTTTCGGCACTCTTTCGGCCGTTCCATCACTCGATCAGTCGATTACCGTCGTTCTTTCGCCATTCCGTCGCTCAATATGTTGGTTTCCGTCGTACTTTTTGACATTCTTTCAGCCATTACGTCGCTTGATCCGTTGGTTTTTGTCGTACTTTTCACCGCTATTTCGGCCATTCCATTGCTACCGTCGAGCTATCCACCAAGCTTTCCGTCATTTTGGTCGATCGATTCGTTCGTCCGTCATCCATCGGCCGCTTTTTCAATCTTTCTGTCGCCCGATTCGTTGGTTTTTGTCGTCCATCCGCCGTTCTTTTAACCATTCCGTCGCTCGATCCGTTGGTTTCCATCGTACTTTTCATTGTTCTTTCGGTCATTCCGTCGCTCGATCCGTTGGTTTCCGTCGTACTTTCGCCATTCTTTCGGCCATTCTTCGTTTTCAAGTGGCTCGTCTTTCAGCTCTTTTTAGTGGCACATCCGTTCATTCACTATTTTCTTAGAATGCCACTTTCCTCTTCTTCTCTACTGGCACTTTCCTCCACTTCTCTACTTTCTTTTGGTGAGAATGAGTTATGTGTTGAGGCATTTTGTCGCTGGGGAGAATCGTTAGTCCAACATTTATAGTGCGATGAGCCTGCTGGTTTTTTCATTCCGACATTTTTGTTTCCTTTGTTTTCATATCATTTTCCTGGCACTATATAATATCAAGTTAATGTAATACTTATGACGATGAAATGAAAGTACTTTTACTATTTCTATTTTCTCCTTTCCTCTTTCTTTTCGCTTTATCACTTCGATGTCATTTCGCCGCTACCATCTCTGATAGTACTTGATTGTCTTTTGCCGCCGGTTGTATTTCTTTCTTATAGAATAGCTAGAGTAAGCGTCTTTTCCGCTGTGTTATCATTCTGCCTCTTCTTAGAGGCTACCCTTATCTCAGCATTGTGCTTGCAGGGCATTAATTATGGCCGGTGCTCCATTCCTTGTTCTAGGTGTGTCATTCCCTGTTCCTGCCTATAAGGAGGGCTTGGTTTCGTTGCGAAGTATCCCCTTACTTGCTTCTCACATTTTTCTCTTTTCTTATCTACCTGTCTTTGTTTGCTTAATTTCTCTATTTTTTTCTCGAGTTTTGATAATGTCAGACTCAGGGGCCTCTTCTTCTCGACCTTCTGTAGTTTCGTTCGACGTCGATGACTATTCACGTACATTTCACTTTTCTGGACATGAGTCAGAGGGGTCTGGTTTCTTTATTCGTGGTCCTGGTATGGGTCACGTTCTTAGCCTGGAGATTAATTTTATTGTTTCGGTGGAGGTGCAACCTGGTCTTGGTCCTCCCAACTACGATTACGTTCTTCGTGCCAAGACATTTCCTACCAGAGGGGATGTTTCTCGTCGCGTACCGCCGACTGGTTCTTCCCCTTTTGTGCCCTTGTTTCGTCCCCTCGCTGCGGGGACTTTTGGTGTTTTAATATAGAGCGTTTGTGCTTCCCAGTTCAATTATATGCATGACTTTGTGTAGACCCTGCGGCCATCCGTATTGATTATGGTTGAGACTCGTCTGCAAGATACGGAGGCTTCTGTTCAGCTCACCCGGATGCTGGGTTATTCTACTATTTTTTCTTAGTGGGTACATCGTGGTTTCTGTCCATATGGTGGTGTTTGGATTTCTCGCGTTCGGGCGTGGTGATTCCCCGTCTGCATTTTGCTTTTGGGTTGGTTCAGTTGTACCTGGAAAGAGGGTTCTAATGGTCCTTACGTTCTTCTGTGTCGTCTGACCATCTTTACCGTTATTCTTTTGTTCCTCTTTTGGTGGCGCGTGCATCCTGCCTTTTTATCTTTGTATTTTCCACCTGTTTTCCTGTACTTCGTGTAATTTTTTTGTTACATGGGATGGACGGTTATTTCTACTCTTATTTGTTCTTTTTACCTGTTCTCCTTTGATTTGAAATGTTCAATCGTCCATGTTCCATTTTAGGTTTTTTAGGGCTTCTTGCGCGAACAGGTTGATATGTAGACTCTTCTTCCTTTTATCAAAAGCCAGTTTTCCACCTATTTTCACAATTTGTATTCGATGAAGTGTGGGACCATCAAGAGATGTATAACATATGGCACACTAATTATTTTTGTAATGATAAGTATGCTTTTCAAAATAAGAGTGGGCTTGTGCATAATCAGTAATTTAAACAGGATAAAGGAGTGTAAGAGACTCCCTTTCTAAGGGTAGTAGCGCTCAGGCCATCTACTTAAGTTCTTCACGGGATGGTACTTTTTCTGCACGTGTTGGCGCACTATTGGAGTGCATTTTGGCACTTTTGGCACATATTGGTGCATTTTTATGCCTTCAGAGCATGTTTTTCCGATAAGAAATGTCATAGTAGAATGTATGCTTGGATAATATATAATAGCAAATGTGAGATACTATGCAATGATATAGGTATCGTAATTTTTTGTGAGGACAAGTGCGGGTCCTTGTCATTTGTTGGCCTGATTCGGAATTGAGTTTGCCACATTAGGCTTTTTGGTTTTCGCTTGCTTTTTTCGCAAGAATGGGCACGGAGCCCTGCCACATTAGGCTTTTGGTCTTCGCTTTCTTTTTTCGCAAGAACGGGCGCGGAGCCTTGCCACATTAGGCTTTTGGTCTTTGCTTGCTTTTTTCGCAAGAACGGGTGCGGAGCCCTGCCACATTAGGCTTTTGGTCTTCGCTTGCTTTTTTCGCAAGAACGGGCGCGGAGCACTGCCACATTAGGCTTTTGGTCTTCGCTTGCTTTTTTCGCAAGAACGGGCACGGAGCACTGCCACATTAGGCTTTTGGTCTTAGCTTGCTTTTTTCGCAAGAACGGGCGCAGAGCCCTGCCACATTAGGCTTTTCGTCTTCGCTTGCTTTTTTCGCAAGAATGGGCGCGGAGCCCTGCCACATTAGGCTTTTGGTCTTCGCTCGCTTTTTTCTCAAGAACGGGCGCGGAGTCCTACCACATTAGGCTTTCTGCTTTTTCTTCCTTTTTGGGCGTGATTTTCTTTTTTGGAGTGCGCGGTCTTCCCTTTTGGGGGCACGATCTTCTTTTTGGAGGGCGCAATCTTCAATTTGGAAGGTGCAATCTCCTCTTCATTTTCAACTTTTTGAACCTATACATTTCTTTGTAGGGCTCGGTCTTCTAGTCATCTTCAACCTGTTTAATTTGTTTCTACCCCTTTTGAAGGTATGATTTTCCCTTTTGGAGGGCACGATATAGTGGTGCGGCTAATCCAGTGATGTGGCTAGTGCGGCTAGTGCAGTGGGACAACTTCTTAACCTGTTTAATTTGTCATGTACGCACTGTCATCTTGTCCTCTTGGCAGCACTTCTCTCCCTTTTTATTTTTCTCCTCCCTAAATGTTTGCTTTCTTCTTGAAAATTTTACGAGTGTGCATTGACAGAACAATTATAGATATACTTCAGGTGAGAGAGGTTGTGATGCGAACCCACTGGGGATTGATCCCACGAACCCACAATCAATCTGAAATATACGTACCCCAAGAAAGCTAAACAAAGGTCGAACGATCCACTTGAACCCTTGAACTCGAACGAACAAGGACCCAAAGTGTTAAAAGACGCCACAAGGATGATCAAACCTTGATAAGTCTGTTAGTTCAATGAAGAACCCTAGAGAGAATCCACTCCCAAGATGAATAATCAAATTCTCATATAATTCAACTTAACTTGTTGCCAAATACAAGGTAGAAAATGAGTATTTATACTCCAAAAAAGAAAACTCTAGAATCCTAAAACAATTAAAACCCTAAATCCTAACATAACTTTAAAATAAAACTATTGGATATTTCTAACAATCATACTTAAACCCAATATAATTAAAACACTAAATTTTAAATAATTGTCTAAAAAAACTAATGGACTTTAAATAATAAAGCCTAAATATAATGATTTTCGCACAAAAATTTAACCCAAATTAAAATAAGCATTTTAAGCCCAAAATAAGAAGATCTAGGCTTAAACAAGTCTCCACATGTATAGTACATGGTCCAAGCTCTCCAAATTAATGTTTTCAAGCCCAAAACATGTTGTGCAGCTCCACTTTCAGCCCAAAATGTGTAACTCACGTTTTTACTATTATCTGGCGGCTTTAATTTGATTTTCTTGACTCTTCTTGCTTTTAATAATACAATTGTTCGAGAGATAAATTATGGCCACTATTTGTGCTTTCCCTGCTTGCATCATTCTCTTTTTCCTCGAAAAGATTCGTCCTCGAATCTTCGTACAACTTTTGTCGCCAAAGCTCATTTGTCTCCTTAAAATTAAATGTATCTCCAAATACAAAATCATTAGGATGAATTCTCATACCCAGAACTAAAGGTGTTGAATCTTTAGTTATTTCATCTGGAAATTCCTCTTCATATTCCTGTAACAAAGATACATCACAACTATACAAATCTGGATCATTGTTAGTAGAAATCAATGATTCACCTTGTTTTTCACTCTTCATTGGGCCATGAATTTGTTTCTTTTCTTCCATGACCTCTTTTCCCTAATTTATTTTAATCTTCTCTGTTTCACTCTTTTTTTTAAGCTTACTCTCTCTTTTATCTTTTTCTTCTTTGATGTTGAGTTGATCCTCATATATTTGCTCTGGAGTCAATGGTACAAGAGTAACAGGTTTGTTGTTCATTACAAAAGAATATCTATTGGTAAACCTATTCTTCTTAGCCTTCCTATCAAGCTCCCAAGGTCTTCCCAATAGTATATGCCTAGCATGCATAGGAACAACATCACACAAGATTTCATCACAATATTTGCCTATTGAAAAAGAAACTAGAACCTGCTTATCAACTTTAATTTCCCCACATTCATTCGACCATTGCAACTTGTATGGTCTAGGGTGTCAAACGGTAGGCAAATTCAATTTCTCCACCATTGTAGTACTAGCAACATTTGTAACACTGCCACCATCAATTATCAACATACATACTTTGTTTTTAACACGACAACGAGTGCGAAAAATATTTTCCCTCTGTTCATTCAACACATGTTTTTCAATTTGGCAAATCAAATCTCTTCTGACCACAAGGCATTCTCCTTCCACAACACTTTTGTCAACTTCATATTCAAAAACTTGCAATTGTTGTTGCATTGCATTGATGGTAAACAAAACAATGAAAAATTACAATTTGTTTTTTTCGTTTTTGATTAACAAAAACGAAAAACAAGTAAATAGATAGATATGACCTTGTTTAGAGTTGAAGCTCTGATACCAAATGATGCGAACCCACTGGGTATTGATCCCACGAACCCACAATCAATCTGAAATATACGTACCCCAAGAAAGCTAAACAAAGGTCAAACGATCCACTTGAACCCTTGAACTCGAACGAACAAAGACCCAAAGTGTTAAAAGACGCCACAAGGATGATCAAACCTTGATAAGTCTGTTAGTTCAATGAAGAACCCTAGAGAGAATCCACTCCCAAGATGAATAATCAAATTCTCATATAATTCAACTTAACTTGTTGCCAAATACAAGGTAGAAAATGAGTATTTATACTCCAAAAAAGAAAACTCTAGAATCCTAAAACAATTAAAACCCTAAATCCTAACATAATTTTAAAATAAAACTATTGGGTATTTCTAACAATCATACTTAAACCCAATATAATTAAAACACTAAATTTTAAATAATTGTCTAAAAAAACTAATGGACTTTAAATAATAAAGCCTAAATATAATGATTTTCGCACAAAAATTTAACCCAAATTAAAATAAGCATTTTAAGCCCAAAATAAGAAGATCTACGCTTAAACAAGTCTCCACATGTATAGTACATGGTCCAAGCTCTCCAAATTTATGTTTTCAAGCCCAAAACATGTTGTGTAGCTCCACTTTCAGCCCAAAATGTATAACTCACGTTTTTACTATTATCTGGCGGCTTTAATTTGATTTTCTTGACTCTTCTTGCTTTTAATAATACAATTGTTTCGAGAGATAAATTATGGCCACTATTTGTGCTTTCCCTGCTTGCATCAGGTTGATCATTCCTTTTTCTCAAGGAACAAGATGCTTAAGGCGCACCTATCTGAGGCTTTCTTTCACCTTTATACGCTCGTCAATTTAAAATCAAGTCCCTGTATGTTTTATTTACCAACACTAAGCAGTATATTATCCTCTGGATGACTATTCAAAGGAGAGCCTAAAAATACGTATATGCTGTCTCGAATTAATAAAAATCATAGTGTCTTTTTCAAAGGGGGTCCGTATATTTATTTTGTCCCAATGAATCGTCCATCCTAAGAGGCTTTGTGAGAAGTGCATACGGTAAGTTTAAAAAGATGTAAGAGTAGTGTTTTGTTTCTTCCAATGGTGCAGTCCGTCTTGCTTTCTAAAGAGTGCGCAGGGATAGTCAGTGAGTCTAAAAAGGGTGTGAGAGTGATGTTTTGTTTCCATCTTGGTTTCTCTCTCATCTTTTTTAAAACATATTAGAAAGCTAAGTTGTTTATCCTAGTTTTTTCATGTTGATTAAATAGTCAATGTTGCACTTCTCACAGTGGGCGCCATTTGGTGAGTTCTTTACAAAGTGGGTAGTAAATTCCTATGGAACCCTTGCTGGGTTGGGGATTATATAGGGGGCCTGAGGAGGCCAAAGTGGCGGTGATGTTGGTGATGGACGTATTGGGGATCATAAGCCACCAGGTGTACAGTGTCTTGGGAGGCGTTGAGTGGTGTACAGTGTCACGTGGGCACTGCAATGCGGCACTGATGGTACTGTGGCGACACTACGATGGTACTATGACGGCACCGATGGTACTGTGACAGGACGGGTGGAGGTCAGTCGGCCGACCTGTGGTATTGTGACGAGGCGGAGGCCAGACTAGCGTCGTAGTAGGTGGACTGCGTGGTGGCTATGTAATGATATCCCATCAAATAATGATTGATAAATAAGTGAAGAAAAAGGGATGAATATGTTAAATAATGATTAATAAATAGGTTAAGGTTAATTTAGTAAAATTAGGTATTGGAAAAGAATCTCATCCTATGAGATTAACATAATCCCACCCCTTAGGTGAGATTAAAAATATGAAGTAACATGGGATTAGAAGATTCCATAGCTTATTTTTTTAACTCTTGTATCAAACAAGGGATTAAAAGATATAAAAAAATAATCCGGGACTATTTTCCTAACTCTTGTACCAAACGCACCCTATGGATATGTTTGGTTAGTGAAATGTTGGATGTAATGGAAATGGGAATGGAATGAGAATGAGAATGTTGGAGGGAATGAAAATATTATGTCAATGTGATGTGAATGGAATAAAAGTGAGTAAAATGACAATTTTACCCTTATATTAAAAATGAGAATGGAATAAAAATAAATAAAAAAATAATTTAATCACATTATAAAAAATAAGATATATTTAATTAAAAAAAATGTTGAATTATATCATTCACAAAAGTATAAAACAAACGTACCCTATAGTTTCCATTGTAAATTAGAGGGTTTTTTTGTTTTAAATGAGAATTGTTCCCTTTACTAATCACTGTCGCTTGCCGCACAAAGGTTAAGGTCCTCTCTCTCTCTTGTTGGAAGTTAAAATAGAGCGGATGCAACAGAATTAAGCAGAGAAGGTAGTGTGAGAGTGAGACTTATGAGTTCGAGCCCGAATTACAGTAACGGCTATCATCGGCAACACGATTCAGAAATGCGGGTCGGGATGGGTCACAGAGAGCGAACCCGCCGGGTAGCTCGAAGGTCGCGCGAATCCAGAGACGGCGCTGGTAGCCTTAGGGTTTGTGAGCAGCAGCAGCAACAACCACCACAACAGCAGACACCTCCTTGTACGGACTTCGACTTGGCCTATTTCCATTCTTACGCTCACGTTGGTATTCACGAGGAGATGATCAAGGTTTTCTCGCCTTCTCGATGTTTATTTATTTTAATATTTTTGTTCTTTTTTGGTACATTTTCCTGAATTTCTTTTATCTTTTGAATGTGAAGCATTGTCATTCTTAGGCTCACGTTTGGGAAGCAGCATTGTTGCACTTTTAGCTTTGTTTTTCCCTTTCGTACTTTTGTTTAATAGGGAGGATATAATGCTCTTATTTTTTGTGTTTCTCCTTCTTTACTGAGATTTTTCTTTTATGAAAAGGGAATTTTGAATAATACCAATTTTGAGTTCCTATCTTCTTTGTTATTTTAGAAATTTGAACTCTTGCCCTTGCGTTGAATTAGTTCACTTCAATTATATGACCATACTTATGAACGTAAAACACTGGATAAATTATAAACGGCCACAGAAATTATGTAATGGCCATGGTACACCTGATGCCTATGATTCTACTTCTGCTTGTGTCTGTGTGAGTGTGTGGCCAAGCTTTTTTTTTTTCCTCCTTAAAAGTAAGTACTTGTGACTACTAGCAGACTAGTAGTAGTTTTTCATTTATAATGAGAAGATAAAAATTTGAGGTTATTCTTTTTTTTTTTTTATATAAAAAAGAAGAATGTAGTAGAGTATTTATATATGTTATTAAAATGTTTAAAATATTTATTTGATTTTATTCGTTATATTTTAATTTATTAATAATAAAAAATAAAAATTAAATACATATTTACAACTACTTATCTATTTAAATAACATTAATTGCAAAATAAATTTATACATGCATATTTTTGGTAATTTGACAGTCAATTATACATTTTTATAAAAATCAGCCAAGCACAAATTGCTTTTGATACACAGTAGTTGCCTTAAAATTTCATTTGAAAAGAAGTCATTTCAAAATAAGCAAAAATTAACAGTTTGGCCAAATTGTGATGACTAATTGGATAGTGTTTTCTACTTGCTTGTACTACGGGTAAAGGCTAGATAGTGTCTTCTAAATAAAGGTAATCTGGCAGTATTGAATAGCTTGTTGTTGAGGGACCCAATGTTTTATTATTCTTTCCGACCGTGCTCATTCCTTCAGAGGCAGTTCCTAAGTTTCTATGAATCTTAGAACATATATTCCTGCAGCCATACTGTGTCAAATATTTAGTTTCTTTAGTTATGTCTCTTTTTATTGAAGGATTCTTGTTCTTTATAGTTATGCTTCATTTCACTAAAAGAAAGATATTATGAAGACTAGGTACTTAAAGGAATATGAAATAGGAGTAAAATGATGCTTTTAACTGCGACTACTAATTTGATCCTTTAATATGGTTTCAAATTATCATAATTTGGGTTTCATCTAAAAATAATCACAATTTGGGACTTTGTTATGAATTTAGTTTGTTAGAAGCTTTTTATAAATTAGGTTTCAAAATAGGTCTACACAAGTGTAAAGTTTGAATTTTCTACCTTGGTGAGGTTAGGCTTAGTAGAAGGGCTTCTCCATATAAGGATTGTTATGTGTTTTAATGCTTGGCTTCGGAATTTTATTACTTAATCTAGAGTGATTGTCCCTATATTCTCTCTCCTATCCCTCCTTGAAATTTTGTTTTGTATCTATCCTCTCTTCTCTTCACTCTATTCTCATGTTCTATGTCAATTTGGTTCATGATGGTCCATTCCGAAAAATGGTGCTGCTTGTGCCCCTTGGACTTAGTTGAGAACCTCGGCAACTATGAAGCAACAATAACAACAACAATCAAAGCCTTTTCCCACCAGGTGTGGTCGGCTATATGGATCAAATGACGCCAACGTGTTCTGTCTTTACTCATTTCTATGGTTAGGTTATTAATAGCTAAATTCATCCGAATAGTTTTTCCTATTGTTTTCTTTGGTCTTCCCCTACCTCTAGTTGTTGGGCTATCTTCTATTTGGTCAACTTTACGTATAGAAGCCTCTAACCGTCTTTTTTGTACATGACCAAACCATCTAAGGCGTGTTTTAACTAATTTTTCTACAATAGGTGCTACTCCAACTTTTTCTCTAATGCAATCATTTCTAATCCTATCCATTTTTGTCTAACCACTTATCCAACGCATCATTCTCATTTCTGCCACGTTAAATTTATGCTTATGTTAGTTTTAAATAACAGTTGTAAAAATTAAAAAATAAAACAATTGTCAAACAGACCCTTATTTTTGTTTTATTATTCTTCACTCTTTTGGTTTGATCTGTTGGTCTCCTCAAATTTCCATCATTTCCATGTGAAGAGCTAATTTGTTTCTTGTCCATTAAGTGGACCTATACGGAACACATAGAACATAACCCTTGAGTGTTCTAGTGTGGGGAAGTTAAACTGAGTTTCAACTGATCTATTGGTTCAATAGGGATGTGACCTTTGAGTGCATCATTGTGGGTAGTAAAGTTGTGTTCCAAGATTAATTTTCTCTTTATTTTTCTGTCCTAATTTTTTCTTCTGTTCTGTACAGGATCGAGTGCGTACCGAAACTTACAGGGCTGCAATCATGCAACATCAGAGTTTAATTGCAGGAAAAGTAATTTAGCAAACCCAGACAGTGCTATGAACTGGTTTACTTGATGACTCAGTAAAGAAGAAGCTGCTGATGCAATTTGATATACATGACTCACATAATGTTTAAGAAATTGAAATGTGAAATTTCTCAGGCTTAATTTGTATGCATATACGAAATAAATGCTTCATAAACAAGTTGATGTAGAAATATAAAGCATGGACACACCTGTTTGAATGTATCAGCATGTTGCACATTGTAATTGCTATGATAGACAGATAGCATGTGTCCAACATATGTATCAGAAAAAAATTGTTTTTCTTACTCTCTAACACGCACCAGACACATATTACTTGGCCGTAACATGGTTGACCCAAGGAAAATAGAAGATAAAACAAAAAATCAAAATTAAAAGAATGAGGGATTTGGAACCCCATTGTGATGAGGTTAAAAAGATAACCACATTAACCTCTACAGACAACAGAAAAGGGAACACAGTATCCTTTTGCTTAACTCCTCTTTGACCTCTAAGCCTTGTTTTAGGCTCCCTATTGACAACAAAAGAAAACATAGTAGACTGTTGAAAGACTCATACATTATTTTAGGACAATTGTTGCAAATTAAGTTGGAGTGGTAATGGTTTTGGAGCTTACTAATATGCATGAGCCTTGACTGTTGAAAGACTCGTTAATTCTTCGTCGTCTACTAGCTTTTTTGCCTGTTTCCTTTTTATTTAATTTTCTCCCTACATTGCTGTCTGCCTTCAGGTTGTTGTGGATGTTGGATGTGGCACTGGCATCCTTTCTATATTTTGTGCTCAGGCTGGTGCAAAGAGGGTAAGTTCTTTGAAATTGGCAATGATAAATCTATGTTTCTATATGTTTGAAGTTTTACAAAAAGTTGGCAGCAGAATAATCTGTTAAGTGATAATATTTTGATTTGGTGAAGAATAATTATTAATTCTGGGTTTATTTTCTTTAAATAATTGTCCCTTTCCTGAGTTTTTATTGCATCATGGGGATCAATTTTTTTGGAATTTTCATTTTTCGAGAAATCTTAATGATAGACTTGCTAATGTTGCTGGAAATTCTTACCCTTTTCTGTTTTTCTTCTTTCCTTGATAAAAGACTTTTGAAATTAAATTCTTCAGTGGCTTATTTTTGCTCTTTCTTCTTAAAATTTTTCATTTGAAATCCTATTAACGTCTCTATTCCTTTGTCCAAGTCTTAGAGTGTCTAGGTCAACTTCAAAAAATGGATTTACGCTGAAATGAAAATAAAATTGAAAGAAAAAGATTTGTCCACATATTATAGGAGTCAATTAATGAACCAATTGCTTTGCCTAAGGCAAACCTTCAGTGTGATTGATTACATGACCCATTTTTAAAAGCTGGAACTTATATATGAAATATAGAATGAGCAATGGATGGCAATTCCTAGGTTCATTAATGGGCTTCAAATATATTAATTCATAAGGATTTTATGTTGCTCTTCCTTTACTTCTCAGAGAGGTTTACCATAACGAAAATACTATCTAGATTGGCTCACATTGTATTATATTTATATTGAACAAAAGACTATACATTACACAGGAGCTGCTTCCCAAGTAATGTTATATTCTTGTAAGATGCTTCTTCATCAAGGCTAGGGCTACTAGGTTGTGTGTCTGAGCTTCATTGTTCACGTTCTCAATGTTCATTTGTCTAAGAATTCATAAGACTCTGATTTTGAGTTTAAGAATCCCTTAGTCAAATAAATATCATGGAGATGCCTCATGTCTCCTATTGTTCCTACATCAATGTAGGTTACTTTTTCGTTGTATCTATTTTTCTCAATTCTCTTTTTATTTCTTGAATGGTATGGAGGATCTTGAATTTTTTTTATATCTCAAGTATTTGCATTTAAGGTTTATAACTAATGTTTTTGTTGGTTTTGCTTTTTCTCTTTTTATAGTGGACTGCTTGTCCTCTTCATTTGTACTCTCTTTCTTCGTTAATAATATTTCTTTTACTATTTCTATCAAAAAAATATTTCTTTTTCAATAAAAAAGGTTTGTTACTAATGTATTTCTTGAGCCATATCCCATTGTTCCCAAAAATCTTGGCCTATAATCTTGTTTGGAACTTTTGAATGTGACATTATTGAAACATTTTCCAAAGGGATTGGAAGGCTGTTTTGAGCTAAAGTTTTATTTTCTTTTTCCAGTGTTCTTTTTTGTTGGTTTTATTTTTCTTGTTTCTTAGAGGACTTTTTGTCCTCCTCCTTTGTACTTTCTTTTTTCCTTAATAATATTTCTTTTTCTATCAAAAAAATTATTGAAACATTTTCCATGTGTGACTTCTCCAATATATTTGCCTTGCCAGGTTTATGCAGTTGATGCTAGTGACATTGCCCAACAGGTAATTGCCAATTATTCTATCTTTTGCTGGTATAAGTTTGGTTGTGTTCTGGTTTTAGTAGTCGTCATTTGATTTTCTTTGTGCTAAGTTTAAGCTTGTAATGTTTTCATGTGATAGGGTGTTTCATCATGCGTCTTTACTTAATTGCTTGAGATTTGGGTGATTAGCCCTTGCCCCTTGATAAGTTTAAGAGTAGGCAAAGCACATCCTAACCTTTCCCTTTGGTTGATTTTGTTGAATGTTGTTTTAATTAAGAATTAGGAAAACGGTTGGCAAGGATTAATTGCTTAACCTTGTGGGTCATAGATGTTTTAGAACTATGGTTTTTTGTTTATGTGCTCTGCCTAAAATTTAGTGTGGGGTATGCTAGAGATGTAAATTATAACCATTTTGGTGCTTTGTAGATGTGTCAAGCCCAAACACTTTTTAGGGATGTGTAAGGGATATCAAGTGAATCAATTCTTAGACTTGCAGTTGAGAGCTTGGCATATTTGGTATAGTATATTCCTTGACAAGAATTTTTGGATATATTGTAGTATTGGACATTAGTTAGTGTTAGTGAAAAACCCAATTGCTTTTATGTTTGTAGCACTCATTAATACTTCTTTTTCTATAAAAAAAAATGTTTGTAGCACTCATACTTTGATATAATAGTTAGACCCACTACACCCCACTAAGAGGGGTCCAAGAAAGAGAAAGAAGTCAAAGAACATCATGGGAGAACACTACCCAAAACAACTTGCAAGTTTTCATTTTTTCTTCTGGCCTTCTTATGATTTTGTTAGAATTTGACGGTCCTGGTCCAGTTTTTATGATGGATTGTTGATCCCTGTTGTTGGGCTGGGGGCTTTATTGTGGAGGATGCCTTGTCCAAAATGCCTAAGGCAATTTGGACTACTATCCTCTCACATTATATAGGCTTCAAACTTCTCTTATTTTTCTGATGTCGGGTAGTATGGGATGCTTGATGGAGTACTACTTAAGTGGCTTGGTTTTTTCCAACAACAACTAGCGTTTGAAGTAGGGTTCCCCAAGTAATTTGGGTTCCATCAGTCTACCTATTCTCTCTCTCTTTCTCTTAACACACTAATACGAGTACAAGTCCTTGGAAGAACCACACCCCAAAAGCTAGCTATTGGAGTGGGAGAGCCCATTATAAGGCCCTTCCTTGAAGGTAACCTCCCCGATGTGGGACTTGTATTATTACCTCCCCCTTCAAAAGCCGGCTCCTAACGGCTGCACACTGCGACACTTCACTCGATCATGGTCAGACCCTCCACTGATCAGAACCCTCCGCAGGAAGCCCTTTCTAGTCGGCCGGCTCTCAATGAAAGCACTAATTGATACGAGCACAAGTCCTTGGGAGAACCACACCCCAAAAGCTAGCTATTGGAGTGGGAGAGCCCAAGGCCTTATAAGGCCATTCCTTGAAGGTAACCTCCCCGATGTGGGACTTGTATCACACACTCACACACACATGTACAGTATCTCTCACTATTGTTTAGTTTTGTTTTGTATGATCAAAATATTCTTTTTAGCTTTAATTTCCCAGATGAATGGTGCTGGCTTCTTTTGTCACTCTTTCATCAGTATGATGGATGGGATTCTCTTAATTGCTTATAATGTCTAGTAGCACTTGGATTTTGACTTGTTTGTTTTAATTGATGTTTTCTTCTATAAGCAGGCAAAAGAAATTGTGAAGGCAAATAAACTGTCTGATGTTGTCATTGTAATGCATGGACGAGTTGAGGTAGGCTTCCTTGATCAAATTATATCTAATCTTTGGGAGAGCTGATATAATATTTCAATTTTATATTCTGATGATCTAAATTTAAACATGGTATTTGCACCTAAAATAACCGAACCTTTTACTTAGATTCTAGGATTTTGATATTGAAATGACGAAAGTCATGAAGTGCATTGAACATCTCCTTAAGGATAATAGGAAAAAATTGTTAAATGACAAACTATAATAGAGAGACAACTATTGGTAAAATGACAATGCCACGTGTTATTCTGAATTGCCCATTTTTCCTATAATCTTGGAGTTCAATATAGTATGTGGGGTTCCACACTGTTTCACTTTGAGAATATGTGGTTCAGTTATCGCTCTTCTTTTTGGTTAATGATGTTAGGAGAGTACTAATTTGTCTGGTTGGGAAGGTTATTAGTTTATGAAGATGTTGATGGTCCTCAAGAAAAGGGTAAAAGTTTTTTTCTGATGAAAAGGGTAAAAGTTGGCCAATAAAATTATTATTATTTTTCATAAATTAAGGATAAAAGTTTACAATAAGGATGTTTTTAAGATATTAGAGTTAGGAAAGTGGAAATCATTGAAGTGTTTATTTTTTTTGTAAAAGTTAGAAGCAGAGTTTTAGGGTTTAATAAAGAGCAAATATGGTGTTCAAGAGAATGTGGGGTATGATAACTCTGGGAATGGTGCTACTCAGGCAAGCTCCTGGAAGTTTATCTCTCATGTATGTCATTCCCTCTCTAGTCTTTTCAATGCCTTCTCTTGTGTTGAAGATGGAACTTGTTTTGTTTTTCGGAGGATAATTGGATTGGTGATTCTTCTTTATAGGAACTTTTTCCCCATGTTTGTTCCTTATAATTTTTTCATAATGCTCCATCTCTATGTGTTTGACACGCCAAGGTGTCCAAATTTCTTGGAATTTTCATTTTTCAAGAAATCTTAATGATAAACTTGCTGATGATGTTGCTTTGTTTCTAGAAACTCTTGCTTATTCTTTTTTTGGCACATTCCTGATAAAAGGATTTGGAATCTAGATCCTTCGGACTCATACTTTCTATTCCTTTTTCATATGTTTGACTCACAACCCAAATCTTGGCTCTAATCTCTTGTTTAAATCTTTTTGGAAAATTAAAGCACCTTCTTCCTTAATAATATTCCTTTTTCTATCAAAAAAAAATAAAAAAATTAAAGCACCTTCTGGATAGACCATCTATAAAAGTTCTGGATTGGAATCCCATTACTTGTGTCATTGGAGAAGTGGAGAGGTTGGGATTTTGGTGTCTTTCAATGGCAACGTTTGTAGTGATTGTTAATGGTGAGGATGACACTTGGTTTTGGAGCAAGATATGGTCATTTTCGAGAATGTCTTTTCCATTCTTCAACATTTTGAGAAGGATAAAACTTGCTTAATGGTGAGGATAAAACTTGTTTATTGGTTTATTTTGACAATGTTTGGTAGAATTTATGTGGATAATCTTGTTTCCATCCCATATTTATAATTTTTTTGTATGGACTCTACATTTGTTTGTGTCGTTTTATTAAATCTCTCTGTATGCTTCTATATTTGCTTTTTTTTTTTTATAGATTAACCATTGGCTATTATTTTTACCTTTATAGGATGTTGAAATAGATGAAGAGGTCGATGTTATAATTTCAGAATGGATGGGATATATGCTCCTATATGAGGTCTGATTCTTGTGGTCAATTGAGTGAAGATTCATTTTTTAGAAGCCCATATACATTGTGAAAAATCAGAGTATTTTTTAATTCTTTGATGATTTCATTGATATGCTTTAGTATTAATAAACATCTAATTACAACAAGAACAATCAAAGCCTTTTCCCACTAGGTGGGGTCGGCAATATGGATCAAGCGACGCCAACGTAATTTGTCTTTACTGATTTCTAACATGTTAACGTTGTTGATCCATATTCATAAAGATTTGACAAAGTTTTACGCTGGCTGTTGACTACCTAACACAACCCTCCTCTTTTATTCGAGCTTGGGACTGGCTATGCAAGCATAGGCAGAGTTTAATGCACATCTAATTACAAATAATCATAAAAGTAATCCCTAAAAATTTGGTAAATGGTCCATAATAATGAATTAGTGACATTTTGTATGTCTATTTTCCTCTTTTTCTTTAGTCATTTTGCTTCTCATCCCTGTAGGGCTTATATCTTTCCTATTTTATTAATGAACTTCATAATTTTTAAAATCTCAGGATAGGTGATTTGTAAATAGTTTTTACAACTATGAATTTTGTATAATATACTTCCTAAAGAAATTGCAACATTTTGATTAAGTTGGGGGATGCGGAAGGGAATGACTGGTCTCCGAGACACTAACATGAATCTGCCTCGGAGTAACATACCAAGTTAACAGAATGACCCTTAATTTCTCACCTGTCTACCGAACTTCCGTTTCTTTTCAAATCTATATCGGATTGAAAACTTCCTTTTCCTTGTAGAGCATGCTTGGAAGTGTTATAACAGCCAGGGATCGCTGGTTAAAACCTGGAGGCCTTATTCTTCCTTCAAATGCAACGGTAACCTTTTGATCTTGCGTTTTTTGGTTAGTATATTGATGTATACTGTTTATAAAATCATTCAGTTGTGCATAGTTATTTTATCCGAATGTGACAAGCAAAACTGTACTTTTCTATTTACTTCAAATTCATGTTCATTATGTGAAGGTTGTAATAAAAGAAAAAACCTTGGCTTTGAGAATGGCGTATCATTGATAATACTAACCTAATACTATGTTAGTTATTTAGAGATATAAACTGTGCAATAAATATGATAGCCAAGTAAAACTGACACTCCAACTGGTAGTACAAAGGGCACATTCTTAGCATACACACCTCATGTTCACAGTAGGTCATAACTCATAACTAGTTTTCACACCTTTCTAACTAACACTTTCCTCAAGTTCGAGTATAAATGTAATTTCGTTCGAAGCTTGTTAAAAATAAAGTGATGCAAGTACGTCTCATAGACATAGTACAAATGTGGAAAATAGAAGTAATTTTTCCTTCTGTTGTATGTGGGAATTTTACGCATGTATTTATATATATAACATCCTGAATTTGAAATTTCCCATAAATGTGGGAATGTCGAAATTGTATTTCCATATTTTTTATTTCTTGAATTACTCCAGTATTATATATACACAGAAAAATATCTTATCCTACTCAAACTAGAAAACTAAATCCTAATAATAATCAAATTCTTAGTAATAAAACAATTCCTATTAATAAAAATTCCTAATAATAACTTATCCTAAAACAACTTATTAATCCTAATCCTAAAGGGATAACATTTAGGGCTTGGTTGGGAGTTTTGAAGAGAGTGGGGTGGGGTGGTTATTAATGGAGTAGTGTGGAGTGGGGTGGAATGGTTTAAACAAATCATTCCATTGATTGGGAGTTTTAAAAAAACAGAGGGTGGTAGACAATATTACCCTCATAATGAATGAACAAAAATAGAAGAAAAGAGGGTTAATAATGGAATTAAATATTATAAACTATGAAACCATTCTAAACCCCCCAATTTGGAGGGGTTTAAAAATTGAGTTTTTGGATGGTTTGGAAGGGTTTTCAAACCATCCTAAACATCCCACCTCATTTTTTTTTGGATAGAAAAAGAAATATTATTGAGTAGGAAAAAAGAATATAAATAGAGGAGGACAAGAAGTCCTCAAAGAGGAAGAACTAAACCAAAAAAAGTAAACACCAAGGAAAAAACCAAAACGTTAATTCAAAAGGGCCCTTCAGTCTCGTTGGAGATCCATAATGGAGACCCCTCTAAACATTCCATGTGCCGAAATCCACAGAGAAGCCAAAAAGGTTACTCTATCCCACAAAAGATGAGGTGGGAGGAATCTGTTATTGAAGATCCTGGCATTCCGTTCCAACCAAATACACCACAAAGCTGCAAGAATTGCACAATGCCAGAGGCCTTTATGCTCTTTGTTCCTCCCAAAGCCAGCGAACTTAATAGCAAGAAAGGTTCCCAAGTCCTGAGGGCAGACCCAACTCTCTTCAAAGTAGCCAAATAAATTGTTCCAAATCAATCTTGCCACCTCACAATGCAGGAAGAGGTGGCTATTCGTTTCAGAGCGCCATAGGTGACATTAGGTGACAGCGCCATATTGGGTCGACGAATCTGGAGCAGATCATTCGTATTAATTCTAATATTCTATTAAGCCCTGCTGTCCAAACAAAAGCTTTTACTTTAGAAGGAGCCTTAATCTTCCAAAAAGTTTTAGATAAAAAGGTACAGCTATGATTTGGCCTGCGAATCAAATATTTGAAGAGTGAAGAACATGTATATGAGCCTGACGCATCTAAGATCCAAGTCCTCCTGGGAAATATGAATGTTGTATATTAAAAGTTGGAGATTGCTGACGTGGCCAGGGCACAATGCTCTACTAGGGTTTTGAGGTTGCACCCTCTTCTGGTGGTAGCGCCGCCGCCGGGACTGACGCCGTCAGACGTCGTTGACCGGTCCGCCTCCATCGGAGGTTCGCCTTTTCTCTCATTTTCACGCGTTTTTTTTCATTTTTTTCCACGTATCTGTTGCTGGCTGGCTGCTCTGTGCGGCAGTTTCTGTGTTGCTTCTTCACGGCGGAGCGTCTCCGGCCATGGGGGGTCGCCAGAGTTAACTCCTCTGTTGTGGTTTCTGGTTTTTCGTTGTGAAGGGGGTTCTACGGAGTACCTTTGGCTTTGTTCTCGGTTTCTTGGTTCGAGGGGGCTGTCCATCCTTTCTCCGGTGCTGTGGTGGTGTTGTCTTGCCATTTTTTTTGGTTTTTATCACGTTTGGTGGTGGCAGGTGGATTCAACAGTAGCGTTTGGCTAGAGGAAGGCTATCGAGGAATATGGTGAGAGTATGTTTTTTATTTTTCTGGCTGTTAAGGATGGGCACGAAGCGTTTAGCAATTGAAGCTAAAACGTTTGACTTGTTGTTGGAGCATTCGGGCCCATATTTTCGACTTACCATTATGGAGAGAGGTAGGGGGTTTCTATTTAAGGTGATACTTGGGAGGGATGCTGGATTTTGGTTGATGTCGGCAGCGCGGGAGTTAAATAATGGTCGATGGAGTGGTTCTAATACCAGGAGATATCGTGACAAAGACAAGTTATACTTAGTCTATGCAGGGGAGAATGGTAGGGGCAGATTTCTTTGCATTACGGAATTTTTCAACGGGGGACGAAAGGTGTCCTTAATGGTGCCGGAGGGACCACAAGGCGTGGGGTGGCGGCAATGCTCTAATGCGTTGATATCTTTGCTTGTTCAATCAGATGCAAGGGACACGAGGTTGAAAAAAAGTCGCCAGGATAAACCTGCCTCTTGGGTTTCGGAGAATGTTTCATATGCTGATATAGTGAAGAACCTGAAAGGTGGTGTGAGGAGTGTAGGGAGAAGGGATAATAACGATTCTGATGGTCTCAATCGCAAAGGTATAAGGGAGAATTTGGCACCACAAAACGGGTTCAAAAAAACTTTTAGATACACGTGGATGCCAATGGGAAAAAGAGAGCGGAATGGGTCTTAGAACGAAGGGTTCCGCAATCTAGAAGTCCCTTGAGGCTTCCCTTCAATAAAGGTTCTTCATAAAGTCATAAGACTCAACATCGTTTTGTTGTGCAACCAAAGAAGCGAGTCAATTGGGCTTTGCAAGAGACAACTTAAGAGAATGGAACCAAGACGGTTAACGAATCACATGTAGAGGAATTGGGTCGGGTTAAGGCCCAAAGTTCTCTTGAGAAAGTAGTGATTAGGAGCGACAGAGGTCGAAATGCGTCTATCAGACCTTTGGCATTGACGTGGGTGGCCAAAGGGGTAGATAAGGCAAAAGAAGTGACAGAGGTGACGGGTAGTGTGTTGGGAGCTGTATCTGGCAAAGGGAAAGATTATAATTCAAGTATTCATACTTCTTCAAAAGAAAAGGGGGTAATACAAGAGGTGGACTTAGGCCTAAGTTGTTCTGGTACAAAGGTGGAGATGACAAGCTACTCATTCTTTGACACGGAGCCCTTCTCTTCCGATACTTCAGACACAGAGACTGTAGACGATGACTCTCTTTTTTCTCATTTTGAAAATGAAGATGGGTTATTAATTGAGCAGTTAGAAAAAGAATATGTGGAAGAGCAAAATCAACAGAAAAAGGAGGTTGAAGTCCCCCTTGATGGTTTTGCTTTACTCTTTGGAGGGGTAGCTGAAGAGGCTATGTATGGTATGGGAATGGCCATGGGAGTGGAGCAAAGTACTGTGAATCATCAAGGCACCCTCTCGAGGCCTCCGATAACTAGTTTGCTAGAGGGGAACTTTATTCATTTAAGCCAACTAGGGATTGAAAACGACAACTGTGATCCTCAAGCTCTACTAGATAGTCTTAGTTTCAAGTTGCTAGACAAATCCGGGAGAGAGATCAAGGTGCAGGTGAGTCCTCAGACATATGCGAGGAGGAAGAAGAGGGCGGATAAGGAGTTGCAGAGATTGAAAACCACTGTTAATTATGGAGGGAGGAAAGGTGGCAAGGGGAAGCCAGGTGGATCATGAGGATTATTAGCTGGAACATTAATGGGTTAGGAAACCCATTAAAACGTAGGAAAATCAAGGAAGTGTTAGATAAAGTAGACCCCGACATTGTTCTTCTGCAAGAGACTAAGTTAGAGTTGGTTGATAACTTCCTACTTCGCAGTATTTGAAGTAGTCGTTTCAAGGACTGGGTCTCTATACCCTCTTCTGGTTTCTCAGGTGGCGTTTTAATAGGGTGGGATACGAGGGTAGCCTTTAAAGTTGATGATCTTAAGGGGTCCTTCTCTTTGTCGGTTCTGCTAAACATCAAGGGTAAAGGGTGTTGGTGGATCACAAATGTGTATGGCCCGACTAATCCTAGGAGCAAATCTCTTTTGTGGGAGGAATTATCTTTTGTATATGGGCTATGCAGTCCCCACTGGTGTGTTGGAGGTGAGTTTAATGCTATTCGCTTTCCTACAGAAAAGTTAGGGGTCTCGAGAAGCAATGCAAGTATGAGAGCTTTTGATGACTTTATTAGAGACTGCGACTTGCGGGATATCCCTCTTTCTAATACTCAATTTACTTGGTCAGTCAACCGAGGAAGGGTGATGTCCTCTCGTATAGATAGGTTCTTGATCACTTATGTGTGGGAGGACCATTTCCCAGACTTGATTCCGGAGACCCTTGCTCGCTCGGTGTCTAATCATTTTCCTCTCCTCCTTGAATCTAGCAGAGTTAAATGGGGTCCTACTCCTTTTCGTTTTGAGAACATGTGGCTTCGTCATAATTCTTTTCTGGATCAAGTTAAGATATGGTGGGAGGAATGCTCAGTTACAGGGTGGGAAGGCTATAAGTTTATGAAGAAACTCAAATATGTTAAGGAAAAGCTTAGAGTTTGGAATAAGAGGAAGGTTCTTCACTATATCAGCATATGAAACATTCTCCGAAATCCAAGAGGAAGGTTTATCCTAGCGACTTCTTCTCAACCTCGTGTCTCTTGCATCTAGTTGGACAAGCAAGGATATCAACGCATTAGAGCATTGTCGCCACCCCACGCCTTTTGGTCCCTCCGGCACCATTAAGTACACCTTTCGTCCCCCGTTGAAGAATTTCGTAATGCGAAGAAATTTGCTCCTACCATTCTCCCCTACATAGACTAAGTATAACTTGTTTTTGTCACGATATCTCCTAGTACAACCACTCCATCGACCATTATTTAACTCCCGCGCTGCCGACATCAACCAAAATGCAGCATCCCTCCCAAGTATCACCTTAAATAGAAATCCTCTACCACTCTCCACAATGGTAAGTCGAAAATAATGGCCTGAATGCTCCAACGACAAGTCAAATGTCTTAGCTTCAATTGCTAAACGCTTCGTCCCCATCCTTAACAGCCAGAAAAATAAAAAATCACCATATTTCCCGATAGCCTTCCTCAAGCCAAACGCTACTGTTGAATCCACCAACCACCACCAAACGTGATAAAAAGCAAAAAGATGGCAAGACAGCACCACCACAGCACCGGAGAAGGGATGAACAGTCCCCACAAACCCAAAAAACCGAGAACAGAGCCAAAGGTACCTTCGTCGAACCCCCTTAAGAACGAAAAACCAGAAACCACAACAGGGGCGTTAATTCCGGCGACCCCCTTGGCCGGAGTTGCTCCACCGTGAAGAAGCAACACAGAAACTGTCGCACAGAGCAACCAGCAACAGACCCGTGGAAAAAGATGAAAAAAAGCATGTGAAAATGGGAGAAAAAGGAGACAGCTCCCTCCGACGGCAATGTCTGATGGCGGCAGTCCGGTCGACGAAGGGAAGGGACTAGGGAAGGGTGGGAAGGAGTGAGAGGTGAGGAGTAGAGTGGAGTGCTATGGGTAGAAATGTTGTTTGGAAGTTTTAATGAGGAAAGGGATGGAAGAGAACGGATGTGTAGAATGTTTAGATGTTTATAATAAAATGGATGGAAGGAAATGGTCAATTACTTACTTTTTCCAATATTACCCCTTATCCCTTATAAACATTAAACGCTCCCATGTCTTTGTAATTTTAGTAAACTTTTTTTTTTTATTGTAAAAAACCATCAAGTTAACCATAGAAAGATAAAGAAAATTAGACCTAAGCTGAAAAACCCAAGGGGGAACATAAATTAAGGCCTCTTGACTAACACGAAGGCCCTTATCTCCACTCAGCTTGATGTGCTTAATTCCTCTTGTCATAAGATAATGAAAGTCTTGATGCAAGATTCCCTGGTTCTTCCAAGCATTCCTCAGAAGCAAAACAATGACCCTTTTTGGGAACTGCTAAAATATATCTTGTAGAAGAGTCCTGCAGCATAGGAGTTAGAAACCACCGAAGATTATCAAGAAGGATTTTGTTAGTCACCTTGATACCTGTCGAAGATGACTTGAATAATTTTCGTAAAATAGAAAGGGTAAAAATGTATTTCTATAATAACAAAAAAAAAGGTAAACTACTTTTTAGTCCCTGAATTGTTGGTCAAATTATTATTTAGTCCTTGAATTTTGGAAAAATACTATTTGCTCCTTGAATTTTCACCTTTGTCAACTATTTAGCCCCTGAATTGTTGGTCAAATTACTATTTAGTCCTTGAATTTTGGAAAAATACTATTTGCTCCCTGAATTTTCACCTTTGTCAACTATTTAGTCCCTAAATTTTAGAAATAGACTATTTAGTCCCTTAATTTTAGAAATAGACTATTTGGTCTCTGAATTTTCACCTCTGTCAACTATTTAGTTCCTAAGATGTTAGCCATTACCTAATCCAGTAACGTGAGTCATGACCATTAAATGCTAACATATCACTGTTTACTTGGCCACCCGTACTTGGTTAAAGTGCTACCACTACCTTTAGAACTCTAGATTGATGAGAGTTGTTTCTTCCATAGTTGCAACTCATCGAAACGTTTCGATTAAGCTAAAGAATATGAAATTTCGATTTGAAATGGTGGAAGAAATAATAATAGCTATTAACTCTGAACATCGATTTACCTATGTTTTAATCTAAACCACACTTACCTTCATGTTTTAATCTAAGCTTCGATTTACTAGTAGCATCGACAAAGCTGAAGAAAATTAAGCTGAAGAAGACGAAAGACGAAGAGACGGTTTTGAAGAAGACGAAGCTGATTCCTCTTGCCTTCGCCCTAGCGTAACGTGGGCATCACTCGGTTAGGTAGTGGCTAACGTCCCAAAGACTAAATAGTTGACAAAAGTGAAAATTCAGGGATCAAATAGTCTATTTCTAAAATTCAAGTACCAAATAGTTGACAAAGGTGAAAATTCAATGAGCAAATAGTATTTTTCCAAAATTCAGGGACTAAATAGTAGTTTTACCAACAATTCAGGACCAAAAAGTAATTTACCTAGTAAAAAGATATAACCAGCCACACCCTCCCAAATTTGGGGGCTAGAAAATAGGGTATGGTGGCCTCCCCTTCCATCCTTAACGGCACAACAACATTAACTCCTAATTTTTAGGAGTTATTATATTTATTTTATTTTGCTTTTTTGTGTTTATCTTATTTTATGTTTAAGTTATTTCCTGATTCTAGGGATTTTGATTGTTGTTGTTTGTTCTAGGGATTTTAATTTTATGCTCTAAGAATTTTCTATTGTATTTTTTAGGTCAGATTTAGATTAAATTTAAATTAATCCCTAATCCTAGGTATACAACTCTAGTAACTTTTATATAGTTCACATAATAGAATCATGACATCTTGCCTTCCAATTCTGCTGCCTTTGCTTTATGGTATCCGATCCCTAAGCTTCACAGCATCTCTTTTTTTTTTTTTTTTCTTTCCGGTCAAATCTAAACGAGCATCCCTTTTGCTGCTTTTCTCAACAACTAGTTTTCCTTTTCTTTGGCCCTTCTCCTTCTTTAGCCATCCTGTTCAACCGATACCTTCTTCTTTCTCTATAATTCCACCCATAGCAGCCGAGACCCCTAGAACTGTTGTTGTCAATACCGACAACAAAGCAAGAACAACATCAACTATTGTGAAATTTAATGTTGCCTGCACAAATCCCTTCAAGCTCACTGGACCCCTAAATTTCCCACTTTGCAAGGATCAGGTATCCATGCTTATGCATGGTCATAATCTCCGTGGAGACTTTGATGGTTTCACCCCTCCTCCTACAGGTATCCATGCTTATGCATGGTCATAATCTCTGTGGAGACTGTTGAGAATCTTCTAGATTTGATTGTGAATATCTAGGATTATGTGTATCAATCAGTGATATATTATGTGTATCAATTAGGATATATTATATTTATTGTAATTATCCTTATTTCCTAGAATAGGTTTTCTCCTCTTGTATAAATTCCTATTCTCTTTTCATAATAACACACAGAAATTCTTTCACTCAACATGGTATCAGAGACTGATGGTTTCACCCCTCCTCCTACTGCTACTAGTACTGACTTTCTACCATGGTTTTGTCATGGACCAATTCATCCAAAATGCCTTACTCACATCCATAGATCCAACCATAGCTTCCTCAGTAGCTCTTGCAACCAATGCCCATAATGCTTGGCAATCCCTTCACACCTCCTTTGCCAACAAATCACAAACCAGAATTCTTTGTCTACGTGATTGTTTAGCATCAACAACTAAAGAATCACAGCCAATCTCTGATTATCTTCACCAAATTCGAACATGTGCAATTAACTAGCCACGACTAGATCAATGGTCAGCAATGAAGAACTAGTAGTCACTATCCTTTGAGGACTGGGTACTGAATACACAGATATTTCTGCAGCTATTAGTAGGGGTGAACATAAAACCCGAGACCCGGCCAACCCGACCCGGTCACATTTCGGGTCCAACGGGTCAATCGGGTTGGGCTGCCCAAAACCCGGCCCGACCCGGGGTAGGCTCATTTCTTTTTTTTTTTTTTGTTATTTTTATTATTTAAGTATTTTTATATGTAAAAAAAATTAAAATTGATGGCTGAAAATAAGATATCATATCTATTATTTAATATTTTATTAATCTATTCCTAAAAACTAGGTGATAAATCAATTTAAAATTTTAAAAATATATTCAAAATGTCAACATGTATTAATTACTCATCATTTTCTATGCCTACTCTCTATTTCCCATGACTTAAATTCAAGTTTGTTTTTTAAAAAAAAAAACCCGGCGGTGGGCCCGGCCCGGGTCTCGGGTCCAGCCAAAAGCCGGCCCGGCCCGGCCCGTGTACACCCCTAGCTATTAGAGCCCGAGACACAACCATAACCTATGAGGACCTCTATGATAAACTCATAGATCTCGAATTATTCCTCAAGCATGAAGAAGTCAAGAGAACCCTAACCACAATTACTGCCCAAATAGCCCAAACAACACCCAACCTCAAATCTTACAAAAGAACCGCACCCAATCACAATAACAACCCTGCATTCCCGAACCAACGCCCAAACAACAATAATTCCAGTCATCCCTATTATTGGCAGCAAAATAGGAGGCCTAATCCTAACCAAAATCAGAATCCGGTCTTTATTTTTAATTCCAAAACTCTCCTCTACATCATTTTCTATGTAGATGACATTAGGCCTAATCCTCTACAATAATTCCAGTCATCCCTATTATTGGCAGCAAAATAGAAGGCCTAATCCTAACCAAAATCGGAATCCGGTCTTTATTTTTAATTCCAATGATACTCTCCTCTACATCATTTTCTATGTAGATGACATTATCGTCACCAGTAACCACTCAAGAGCTATCAAGTACTACCTATAAAAATTATCTAGTAACTTTTCATTGAAGGATTTGGGGCTACTACAATACTTTCACGGTGTACAAGTGCTGAAAACAGAAATTGGTTTGCATCTGGTACAAACCAAATACATTCAAGAGTCAAGACCTCTAAGATGACATGAACGTGGGAAATTGCAAAGGAATTCCCACTCCTTTGATAGCAATCAACCTCAACATAGAAGATGGACAGTCTGCAGATGAAAATTTGTTGGAAGGTAATTGGAAAATTGCACTATCTTTCTCTAACCTGCCTAGACATTGGCTTCGATGTAAGCAAGCTATCACAATTTTTCTAAGGTACCTCAAACAAACTGCGACCTATGCGTTATACATATCCAACAGTAAGGACTATCAAATCCGAGGATAGTCAGACACTGACTGGGCAGAGGACCCCACTGACAAAACATCCACAACCAAGTACATCATCTACCTTGGAAACAATCCCATTTCATGGTCTTCTAAAAAGCAACATATTGTGTCTCGTTCTTCAATAGAAGCAGAATATCGAGCCGGCCGCAATAGTAAGCGAGATCAATTGGATTACATACTTATTAGGTGAGCTACGAGCCTACGAGTAAACTTGAAAGCACCACCTAAGGAGTACATCTATATTGCACAATAAGGAGTACATATCTATATATATACACAAGAGGGCAACCCTAAATTAGGGAACTAAATCCTATGCAGAAACTAAGTCCTAGTTAGCCCTATATTATTTTTCCTATTCAGCTACTTATATATTATCCTAGTCAATTACCTTGTTATAGGTGGGTGCATCAACAACATAACTAGGGATGGAACTTGCGTGGGGCGCGGGTAGTGGCTTGGGAGTACCTCATCCCTACCATTCCTATATTCCCCGTCTTCGTCCCCGATCCCTGCCTGGACTCCAAATATATATATGATTGTAGAATTTTGAATAGGGAAAAATATTCTTCTATTCCAAAAATTGATTGATTACATCTGTGGACCTTATATTTATACACAAGGTTCCTAATCTAACTAGGAAACGAAATCAATAAAAGGCTTATCCTAATAAATTGAATAAATACTTATCCTAATAAATTAAGACTTCTTAAAGATAAATAAAACTTCCTAAAGATAATATAATAAATCTAAAGATAATCTAATAAATTCAAAACATCATAATAATCCTAATCCTATCCTATTCAACAATGACAAACAAAGAAATATAAACTAATTACATTATCAAAAAAAGAAAGAAAAGAAATATAAACTAATTATGAGCGGGGACCCCAACTTTATGAGTGATTGGCTTGTTGTCAAACTCTTAGTGTAAATATTGTAATTATACTCATTAGAATATACAGAAATCTGAGTTAAGTGGTAATCTTTATTTTTTTCATGAAGTTAATAGTTGAGAATATGTCAGTCATAATACTGTCCTTCGCAACTCTTGTATCTATAAGGAGTTAAATATTGTAAATATGACCACCATGTATGAGTCGCTCTACGGTTATTAGTACAACTTGAATATACCTAGGATAATCTTAAGCCATCTTGTATTTTTACACGTTCTAATTACTAATAGATTTTTTAATTATTTTTTGGTGCTATTTTTTTTTACTAATCAACTGTAAAGACAAAACACATTGGCGTCTCTTGATCCATAAAGTCGACCCCACATAATCAACCACAAAGGCTTTGATTGTTATTTTTTTTACTAATCAACCCCAAAGGCATTGATTGTTGTTGTTGTAACCCCAACATTGCTTGTATGAGGTTGTGAACTTAGCATAATGCCAAATTCTTAATATGCTCCTCTGCAGTTGTACATGGCTCCTGTAACTCATGCTGATAGATACAGTGAAAGCATTGACTTCTGGCGTAATGTTTATGGGATTGATAGTAAGTATACTGCTTTTATCTAAATAGACACTATACAACTCTACATCATTATGATGTCCTAGCTGTATTGTAGTTTATGCGCACTTGATATAAACAGTCAAACTAAAATAGAAGCAGAATTGGAGGAATTGTATCGTATCTATGGCTGTGAATTTTTCAATATTTAAGTACAAGTGTTTGAGCTATAAGCTGAGTCCTATAACTGATCCTAGAATCTAGGAGAAATGGAGAATAATCAGGGAATTTAAATAAAATAACTGCCTCAGTAACAGATTTAAATAAAATAGCAGACTCTTTGAATAAATGATGATGAAGATATTTAAAATAGTTTAAATATATGCTACATTTCAGCTAGGTTAATACACCCCTTTAAGTTAGGGGTGATATTGATCACGCCTAGCTTGGAAAAATGATTTTGAAATGTTGTCCGAGCTAGAGGCTTTGTCAGAAGGTGAACAACTTGGTCTGCAGAATGTAGATGTTGAACGGGGAGCTGTTTGCTTTGTACTTGGTCTTTGAGCCATAGTCCTATACTCAAACTCTGCACTAGAAAGGGAGACTACATTCTGCTTCTTACTCTAATACACAATATCCTGTCATAGATCTTTGATATGCTTGGATCCTGCCCAGTTTGCATTAGAGAAGCACTCAATATTAGTGTGGCCATTGTTTCATACAATATATCATGTCTCGGGGCACCTTTTAAGTAACACAGGATTTGTTCCATGGCTTCCCAATGCTTGACTGTTGAGAATGACATAAACTGATTAACAATGCTAACAGAATAAGCAATGTCTCGACGAGTAATTGTGAGGTAATTCAGTTTCCCAACCAATCTTCTATATCTCTCAAGATCATCAAATGGTTCATCATTTTCTAGAGTTGCAACTTGGAATCATTGGTAGCACTCAACTTCCCTGTTTTCGCTAGTAAGGCAAGAACATATTTACTTTGAGACAAGCAAATACCTTTCCTGCTTCTTGTGATTTCAACACCCAAAAAATATTTCAATGATCCCATGTCTTTTGTCTAAAATTGGGAGTGAAGAAAAGACTTGAGTGAAGTGATGCCCGAATCATCGTTTCCTGTAATTATAATATCATCCACATATACAACTAAAAGGATGACGCCTTTATCAGTCTTTTTATAAACATAGAATGGTCACATATGGAGTTATGTAGCCCATACTTCATAACTACCTCACTGAACCTTCCAAACTAGGCCTGAGGGCTTTGCTTCAGTCCATACAAGGACTTGTGAAGATGAGACACCGTCCCATAACCCCCTAAGCAACAAACCTAGGTGGTTGCTCCATATAGACTTCTTCCTATAGGTCACCATAGAGGAAAGCATTCTTGATATCCAGTTGATGCAAGGGCCAATCATAGGTAGCAGACATAGAGATAAAGAGCCTGACATAAGTAAGTAAGCTTGGCCACTGGAGAAAAAGTATTAGAATAATAAATGCCGAATGTTTATGCATACCCTTTTGCCACTAGCCGGGCTTTAAGATGAGCAACGGAGCCATCATGGTTCACCTTGACTGCAAAGACCATGTAAACAGATAGTGAGAGAATTTCAATGTATATTGAATAATACAAAGTACATCTATATATAAAAGAGAGAAACCCTAAATAGTCCTATACAATTACTGATATATTATCCTAAGTAATATATATATATAATCTAACTCGTAACACTTCTATATTGCTTTTGTGGATGTCCAATGTTCATACTTTAGGAAATAGTTCCACAAATTTTTTTTTTGGTCTTGCAACATTTCTTTTCCTATGAATTACCGTACCAGTTTCTTTGTGGCTTAAATTACCATAGAAGTTTCCTATTTTAGGGGACCTGATTTTGAGTCTTTTTCTACGGCATCCCTCCGTCTAGCTCCAACTTAGCTTCTCTTCCTTTTTCCCTTTTTGATGAAATCATACAACTGGACAATCTAATGGTCCTAATGAAGAGGAGAATGTAAAAGAGAAGTCATTTTCTCCTTGTGATTAATGTAGGAAATTTACATATATTTATACACTAGAGGCTTGGCATGAACAAAACAGCATGCTAATCCTTTTTATTTTATAGAAAGAAGAGTGAAATCCTTATTGTTGATCTTTGTTTTTTAATCTAAAACTCTTAGAGAAGTATTTGGAATTGTACTAGGAAAGGGGTGTTACTTTTGACTTTTTTTCATCTTAACTTGGGAGTTGGGATGGTGGTAAGTGGTAACAAGTTATTAATGGTTATACATTGCCCTCATTCTAAAACTGAAGTCTAGCCAATTGCCATCACAAACTGTTGGTCAGCTGGTGAATATTGCCATTATTCAAGTACTAATTCTTTGTCTAGTAAGAAAAGTTTGTCATACAGCATATGTATCTCCATGGCCATGATGTGTTTAGAATGTAATGTTGAAGTAGATTTAATGGAAGAATCTAGAGATGTCCTATTTCCTTTTATCTATTGCCTTTCTTATCAGTTTATTATATTAAAGCTTTCATGGCTACATAAAGCATGAGTTAATACTTAATGCTGCTTTTCGTTGCAGTGTCTGCCATGTTACCATTAGCAAAACAGTGTGCATTTGAAGAACCTTCTGTAGAGACAATAACTGGTGAAAATGTTTTGACTTGGCCGCATGTGGTGAGTGTTCTTGTTAATGCCATTGTTTATGTTTTGACTCCTCTTGGCTACTTCCAAATGCTGAACTTTCAGAAGCTGAACCATTTGCTCCCCTAAGATATACATGTGTGTCCGTGTGTGTGTAGGAGTGAGTGATTGTGCACTTGTATATATAATTATAAATACATATTCCTGCTTTTGTGAGTTATCCCATTCAAAGTGAGATGAAGGTATGTTACTCTGTAAACTAATGCATGTTACTCCTTGCCCGGAAGATCTGGGTACCTTTCTTGGTATCAAGTTTGTGGGCTTTGGACGGAACAAAGCATAAAGCTCTCTGGCAATGTGCAGTCCTGGCGACTTTGTGGTGTCTTTGCCTAGAAAGGAATGCTAGGGTTTTCAATAATAAATTCCTCCCACCTCATCTGTTGTGGATAGAATTACCATTTTGGCTTCTTGGATGTATCGTCCAAAGATTTGAAGGCTAGCTAATGCTTTGTTTTCTCTTACTAGTTCTCTCATTTTCTTTATTTTGAGGACTGTTGGTCCTCCTCCTTCTGTATTCTTTTTCTTCCCTTAATACAATTTCTTTTTCTATAAAAAAAAAAGCTAATACATGTTACTCTGTAAACTAATACATATGCTCACGAGTCTGAAAATATATATGTTCCTGCTTTTTTGAGTTATGATATTGATGGGCCTCTAATTACCAAGACAAATAAAAGGAGCGGTAGAGCAGAGAAAGAGAAGAACCCAGGCCCAAATATCCTAGTCTACAGCAGAAGAAACAAAGGGGCAGAAAGGGAAATGGACAAAGGCATAACTAACTCTGACCAGTAGTGCGGCTGACCTTATATATAGGGTTTTCTTCATTAGGATGGGGGGAATATTTTGGGTGATTTTGGTGGGACAGAGCTTGACCTCTCGAATGTCAGGCATTATCTTTATTTTCTGTTATTTCAATTCTTTTCTTAGTGTGCTGAGTATTCTGTGATAGCTCTAGTGTGTGTACTGGGACTGTGCTTTTCTGTGCTTTTTCTATTGCTGTTTTGCTGATATTCTATTGTATTATGCTATTTTTGCTATTGTTATCACCTTCGATACAGCAGTTCAGTGAAATTCAAGAGAGTCCTATCAGATATGAAGTATACCAATAAAAGTTAGATGAAAGCATGTTACACTTTACACACTAATACATATACTGATATACCTCAATTGAGTTGGTTTCTTTGGTTTGTCTAGGATGACTAATAAACTTGGGCCAAAATACCATCAGTTCAAGTGCATGCTGCAACTGACCTTTTCCGTAGGGACGTGGGAGATGTTTCCTATTTTGGCACACTTATTTGTCGTTGTTCATTCTCTTCATAATTTCTTTTGTTGTCGTATTTATTTTTTATTCCTCAACTTAAAATGAATATTTATTTCTTATCAATAAGTTTATTTTGTGAACAACAAAAGTTATTATGATCATTACACTGTTACTTTTGTGAATACTATTTGGTAATTTAAAATTTGCAACTTAAAAAAGAAGGGCGAGATTTTCCCAGTCCTACGTCCTAGTAGGACTGGGTTGGGTTGTAGAAATCTCAATGATAAAAAAAAAAAGGCTTAAAGAAATAGGCCAAATTAGGTTAGGGTCAAACTTACCCGTTTTGACTACTCAGCTGATGGGGACTAGAGATAGTAGGGTATATCCCTAAGGTAATACGGGCTATCAAAGTCCCACATTGAGTTGTATGGCATGCTCGATGAAGTTCTTAATTGACTTGGCTCTTCCCTCTCAACAGCTAGCTTTTGAGGGAGGGTTTCCAAAATCATTTAGGTTTCATCATTTGGTATCAGAGTTGGCTTGCCAACAGAGGGCTACCTATTCTAACCTGCAGAGGGCAGAGGGGCTAACCGTGGTAGAGCTAAGCAATGCCTAGTGAAGTGTTTTAGAGTGTAGCCGTATGGACATTGGCTCTTCTAGGGTGAATCTATGGTGGGGACTAGGGATAGTATGGGATTGAATATTCCTAGGGTAGCCCATGGTATATGTTGGGATGCTCGATCGTGGTTCTTCCCTCTCAACAAGTAGTTTTTGGGAGATTGTTCTTGGGATTCCATTATCAACCGCAACCTCCCAAATGCTATCCATTACATGGGTTGCTCACCAAAGTTCAAATCTAGAGTTTATAATATGTAACTCATTATCCACTGTTCTTTTTTTTTGGGATAAACAAAATTTTATTAAGGAGAAATAGTAGTTACAAGATATTACATGAACACAAGACAAGAGATACTCTTCATATAAAAATGAAAAACACTAGAAAAGACAAAAAACAAAACAAAACAGGATTATAGCTCAACGAAGCCTTCCAATCTTTTTGGACATATATGAAATACTCTTTTAAATAAGCTATTTGAAGAAACCTACATAGATGACAAAAAGGTGATTATTTCCTATAGTAGATGGAGTTGTCTCGCTTTATTGTTAAAGATTCTAGCATTCCTCTCCAGCCATTTACACTAGAAAGTTGACAACACAACAGATTGTCAAATGGGTGAAACGGGCCGGCTGTGGGCTTGAGTTGTGGATGATGGCGTAGCTCGAATATTATGTTTAGAAAATAGGGAGAGAAAAAGTAGTGAAGAAATGGAAATGACACTAAACATAATATGCATTATTGAAATATTCATTGTTTTTGTTTTCTGTACAAAGACACTTATACCCTTTACTTTTGGTGCACTTTATACCTCTTAGCATGGTAACTCTTTTCATATTAAAAAGAGGTTTCTCAATTCTGATGTAAAAGAATTGGTTCACAATTATTTATGATAGTAGTACTAAAATGACTTGTGTACATACCATTGTTTGGTATGGAAGTGATTGGCGATCTTTGCTTTTTTTATGTCAAGGACTATTTCAACTAAGAAGCTAATGAACCCTAATATTCTAGAAGCTTCAAGAAGAAAGATTGAGGGTAGAATGTGGCATGTGTTGCAATTACATTAGGTGGGGTTGGTTAATCAGTACAATGAAACCTAAAAATGGTGTAGGAAGAATGGATGAGAGGAGAAAAAATGAGAAGAGAATTGGGAGATTGCTAGCCTCTCGAAAGCTAGCTTGGTTCTTGTCATTTTTGTTGTTGTGAGTGTTTTTCTTTGAGGCTGTATAATTTTATTTTCTCTGTTATTTCTGTGCTGTTTTCATGTATCTGTAGTTGGGGAGCTCTGTTACTGGTTTCTCCAATATCTGTTCTGGTTTAACAACTATTTTGGTGTGTGAACTTGCTAATAGTATCACTATTATTCAGTATTTTTATGGGTTCCTAGAAGAAGCTTAATAAATGAAGGCCTTTTAATAGTTTCATTATAATTTCTAACATGTTCCTTCACAGGAAAACCCATTATACTGGAATTGTGGACAAATGTCATGCTTATGATACCTTGTGTTGAAAAAATTTTCAATAAAAGAACAGGAGATGGCAAGGATGTTGACCACTTGGTTATAGAGGGTCTAATACCATATTACTGACTAATTCAACTCAAAAGCACAATTAAGTGATGGCCCATAAATAGCCTAATTTAATCTTTAACTGTTTAGATGCCTATGCCTTTTTCTCTCTCTGTCTCCCTAGTTTTTTATTCGGCCAAAACCCCATTTTGGTCACCTATGTTTTCCACTTGTTCCATATTAGTCCTTTCTCTTTCAAAAATCTTAAATCAGACCTCTATCTTTGCAACTCGTTCCATATTGGTCCTTTTGTGTAACACTGTCAACTTGAACCGTTAAGTGCTAATGTGACACGATGAAAACGTTTTAGAAATTATACTTTCACCCCTTCTTCATCCTCAGAACTGTCATTTCAGTCCTTACACTATGTCCTTTTTTTCTCTTTTTTCACACCAACTCAATCTTCTTCTTCTCTTCTTTTTCTTAAACCTCAGAAATTATACTTTCTCACACACACCACAAATTTGCATGCAATGGTGGGGCCAACAAGGAAACTCAATAGCATGGATTCGTTCATCACAAAAACAGCACAAGAATGATCAATCGATGTGGCAATAAAGAGTGTAAGGACAAACTTTGCACGAATCACACAGGTGCACATGCATGCATGCGGTGCACATGCGACATGGCTTCAAAAGTGATACGGGCATAGGAGGCGCTGCTAGAGTTAGAATAATCATAGAGCCTTTGAAGAAACTTATAGAAAGACTTGGATAAATCAAATAGCAATCAGACCTTCAATTGTTGTTGAAAACGTCATTTACGCATGAGCTGAAAGTGGAGCTGTTCAACATATTTTAGGCTTGGAAACATCAATTTGGAGGGCTTGGATCAAGTACTAATACATGTGAAGACTCATTTGAGCCTAAATCATCATATTTTGGGCTTAGAATGTTGATTGCAATTTGGGTTAATTATTTGTGCAAAATCATTATATTTAGGCTTTACTATTTAAAGTCCATTAGTAACTTAATTCTAAGTGTAGAGTTTTGTTATTTAAGGTCCATTAGTATTTTAACACTCTTATTTTGTGATTTAATGTTTTAATTAGTTTGGACTTAATGTTTAAAGGTCCAACAGGGTTTCTTTTATTTTGGGCTTAAGTATAAGTTGTTAGAAAGACTCATTAATTTCGTTTAGGGTTTTAGTTGTTTTAGAATCTTAGGGTTTTCTTTCTCTTGGAGTATAAATACTCCTTATTTTCTCTTGTAAGAAGTTGAATGAATTCTGATTGAGTGTGTTTTCTTCATGAAAACTTCTATGTGTGTATTACGCAAGTGATGATGGATTTCTTTGCCTGTTGCATCAAGAGATTGATCTACTTATCAAAGGTTAGTTTATCTTTGTGGCGTTCATTCATTCTCTTTCTTTTAGCTCTATCATTTGCATTTCTAAGAATATATTTCTTAGGGGTTTAGTAGGGTGGGTGTTTATTTAAAGGTTTTTGCTTGATTCAAAGCGTATGTTGGAGTTTTACTCTCAATCATAGGCTAGGGATCCGCATCAAGAAGCCCTTATCGCAACAATGCACTGCGCGCCATAAACAACTATGCGCCTAACACAAATATGACTTACTGTGTGGTTACATAATGTCTAAACCGATCATTGCTGGATATAAAAACCAAATTAGACCCAAACTTGAAGGTCCTTAATGAGATGGTGTAAAGAGAGAGAGAGGGAAAAAAGGAGGTAGAGTGTAAGGACTTAAATGAAAGTTTAAGAAGGGGTTAAAGTATAATTTCTGAAAAGTTTCCATCATGTCAAGTCAGCACTTAATGGTTCAAGTCGACGGTGTTACACAGAAGATCCAATTTGGAACAAGTGGAAAAGATAGGACACCAAAATGAGGTTGTGGCCTTTTTAGTTCTCTTCTTAAAAAGAAAGTATTATCCCTTGACTTTGTTATTTTTTTCGGTATTTAATTTGGCTACTAACTAGCGGTAGGGGAATACCAAAGAAAATAATAGAAGAAACTATTAGGATGGATTTTTTATGGGGCCCTTGTATTCTAGAAGGTTCAAGAATGAAGATAGAGGGAGGGTAGAATGGGGCACTATTGTAATTGCATTGGATGGGTTGGTTACCTAAAAAGGGGTAGGAAGAATGAGAGAGTAGGAAAGGTTTTGGTGAGGTTTTGGGAGAGTGCTAGCCTCTCGAATGCTAGCTGGTCATTGGTGTGTTTTGAGTCTTAGGGGGAGTGCTGTGCTTATTTTTGTCTTTTCTGTCTTGTGCTGGAAGTGCCTTGCTGCACTGCTTTCTTATTGTTGATGTGTTCTGTTTTATCAATACTAACAGTATTATTCAGTAAATTAGGAGGGTCCTATCAATTTTACTATTAATAATCCAACTATAAAATTAAGTGAAGATAAAACATGTCGCCGTCGCTTATTCTATATAGCCGTCCCAATCTATTGGGAAAACGCTTTGTAGTTTTTATTTTTCGGCCAATTATTCTTTTTCCCATTATACAAGAAATAAACTGCGCATAAGTAAATATTAAATAGAATCGGTTGATAGTGATGTGAGCTTCACACTATTCTATGACTTATTTTGGAATTCTTGGATAACAAATTTCACAACTGGATCAGAAAATTTTGTTTGATAGAATTGTAGGTTATTTGTTTATGCAATATGTAACTCTATTCAATTAGTTTGTGCATATTTGTGTGTCCTGTTTTAGTTTTGCCACCAGATATATCATTTAGAAAATATTGATCATTTACTGCTACAGGTAAAACATGTTGACTGTCATTCAGTAACCATTGATGAGCTAGAATCTGTTTCGACTAGATATAAGTTCAAGTCAATGATCGACGAGGTAATCTTTCTCATGCATGTTCTTCCCTTTCTTTTAATTTGAAAAACGTGATTTTCTCTTGTTGTTCATTATCCACTCCCCACCAGCGTGGTTTTTTCTGTTTAGTAGTAGCATGTTCCCAGCCTGCAGGGACCAGAGTTAATACCCATTTTGCTTTACGTCCTGGTCTAATTCCCTTGTTTACATCTGGGCTCTAAAGCCGTTGGATGATATATTTATTTTTGTCGTTATTTCCAAAATAATTCTTGCTTCTTGAAATACTTATTAAAATATGTTTCCTACTTTTTCCAGCACCACTGCATGGTTTTGCATTTTGGTTTGATGTTGAATTTAATGGGCCTGCGGCAACACCACCAAATTCTAATGAAACAAATTTGCTTGCTGACAACCATCCAGTAGATGGTAGCCAGAGAAAAAAGCGGACAAATCCTAATGAAGCACTGGTACTGTCTACTGCACCTGAGGACCCTCCAACACATTGGCAACAGGTACTATATTCCTTTTTTTTTAATAGAAAAAGAAATATTATTGATGAAGAAAGTAGAATACACAAGAGGAGGTCCTCAAAGAGGAAAACTAAACCAACAAAAGAAAACACCAAGGAGGAAACAAAACATTGGTTCATAAGAGCCCTCCAGTCCCGTTGGAGATCCATAAAGGAAATGATGTAGGACAAGTAGAATAGAAGAGATTAGGGGAGAAAAGAAAGAAAGGAGAGAGAAGAGAAAGCGGGGAGGAAATTGATAGACGAAAGGAGGGAGAAGAGAATAAAAGGGAGAAAGGAGAAATAGAGAGAGGAGTGAGAACCAACTCTGAAAATTATATTATATTCATCAAGTCTGCTTACAAAAGAGAGAGGGCTGAATATATATAGGGAGCCCAAGTCAACATTGATAAACACAACACTCACTCTAATAATTAAGCAATTACAAGTTCCAAAAACAATAAAACTAGGTTCATGTATCAACTTCAAAATATATCATTTCCTAGGTGCAATTTATTTCTTTATTTTTTTTTCCTAGATAGTAATAATTCTTTTCTTCTTTCTAGAATATGTTTTCCAATACTTCCATCATTATTTGATTCTCCATCAGGAAACCCCTCTAAACATTCCATGGGCCGAAACCCACAAAGAAGCCAAAAAGGTTACTCTATCCCACAAAAGATGAGGTGGGAGGAATCTGTTATTGAAGATCTTGGCATTCCGTTCCAACCAAATACACCAAAGGGCTGCAAGAATTGCACAATGCCAAAGGCCTTTATGCTCTTTATTCCTCCCAAAGCCAGCGAACTTAATAGCAAGAAAGGCTCCTAAATCCGCAGGGCAAACCCAACTCTCTTCAAAGTAGCTAAATAATTTATTCCAAATCAACCTTGCCCCATCACAATGCAGGAAAAGGTGGCTATTCGTTTCAGAGCTACCAAAGCACATCACACACACGTTAGGTGATAACGCCATATTGGGTCGTCGAATCTGGAGCATATCATTCGTGTTAATTCTATTAAGCCCTGCTTCCAAACAAAAGCTTTTACTTTAGAAGGAGCCTTAACCTTCCAAAAACTTTTAGATAAAAAGGTAGCGCTATGATTTGGCTTACGAATCAAATATTTGAAGAGCGAGAACACGTATATGTGCTAGAACGGCGTCTAAGTTCCAAGTTCTCTGTCTGGAGTGGAAGACGGATGAAAAGGCTGAGAATATGAGCAGCAAGGTGGATTTCTTCCGCAAGTCTTGTCATTCAGATTTCTAGTGAAATGGAAAATGCCATGAGATTTGATCTTGTTAGCCACAACAAAGTCAGAGATTGGGGCTTGTGTAAAGATGACAAACCATAGAGACAAGGAATAGCTCCATAAAAGAATTTTCACCATCCAGTGATCCTCCCAAAAACGAAAGCGAGTACCCATACCAACACGAAGTGAAAGAAAAGGGGAAAAGGAATGGTAGACCTGAGAGATAAATTTCCAAGGGCTTGCATGAGTGACACGAGTACCAAGATTAGCATCCCAACCATTTTGTTGAACCCCAAATTTGCTTATGATTACCCTATGCCACAAGGCATTAGGCTCCAATGGAAACCGCCAGTGCCATTTTGCCACTAGAGAGATGTTTTTAGCCACCAGATTACCTAAACCTAGCCCTCCATCCTCCTTAGCCCTACAACACACCTCCCAACTTACCAAGTGATCTTTCTTCTGCTCCCCTTACCAGACCACAAAAATTCCCTCGTGATATTCTCAATCCTATTAGCCACCTAACTGGGATCTTGAACAGGGAAAGATAATAGGAAGGAATACTAGACTAAACATGCCTGAATCAAGTTAATCCTCCCACCAAGAGAGAAATAAGCTCCTTTCCAACTCTCCAGTCTGTCTCTTAGAAATCCTATGCAACACGGGATCCCAAAACGACTCAGCCCTAGGGTTACCCCCCAAAGGGACACCCAAATACGTCAGAGGCCACTGCACACTTCACAACCCACCACATCAGCCAAGTAGCCGACCAGGTTATCATCAACATTGATACCAGCTAGCCCCACTTCGAGAGATTAATGCGAAGCCCTGAAACAATTTCAAAGATTTGAAGCAAGGATAGAACATTATGAAAATTCTCTTTATCTTCAGGAAGAAAAAGAATAGTGTCATCTGCAAACTGTAAATGTGAGATCCCCAACTCCTCACTACCAACCTTCAAACCTTTCACCACCCCAGTCTCCATTCCCCTGCATAGCATGCGACTTAAGACATCGACAACCAGAGTGAAGAGAAAAGGGGAGAGGGGGTCGCCTATATTCAAATGTCAAGTTTTGGGTCTTCGCTTCAGGAGGATATTAGGAAGCACAAATTGCCCCAAAACATCTTAATCTTGCTGCATAAATCTACAACAATCAAGGATATCTGCAGCTGAATGTAACCTTGTTCAATAAATGTGTCACACTGTTATTTCCTGAGTATTAATCTAACTATTTTCAGATTTTATAGCTGATTTCTTTTTTCTAGATTTTAGTTTTTTTGTCTCTTTCTAGAAAGTTTCCCTAGAATATAATTATTTATTTATTTTTTATAGAAAAGAAGTATATTAAGAGAGAAAGAAAGTACAAATGAAGAGGACAAGAAGTCCTCTAAACAATCAAACAAAAAACAAAGAGAAAATCAAGAAAGGAAACAAAGACTTAGCTCAACAGAGCATTCCAATCCCTTTGTAAATCCGTAATAGAAACCCCTCTAAACATTCCATTAGCCAAGACCTATAGAGACGCCGAGAAGGTGATTCTATCCCATAAAAGATGAGGAGAGATGAACTTGTTATTGAAGACCCTAGCATTTCGCTCTAACCAGAGACACCACAAAGTAGCGAGAATAGCAGCGTGCCACAGAGTTCTATGTTCTTTGTTCCTCCCAAAGCCCGTAAACTTGATAGAAAGGAAAGTTCCTAGATCTTTCGGGCACACCCAACTCTCCACAAAATAACCAAACAATTTATTCCAAAGCAGTCTTGCAACCTCACAATGAAGAAAGAGATGATTATTCGTCTCAGAGTTATCAAAGCACATCACACAGACGTTAGGAGATAAAGCCTTATAGGGACGCCGAGTTTGGAGCAAATCATTTGTATTGATTCTGTTAAGGGCTGTCGTCCAAACAAAAGCCTTAACTTTGCACGGCACCTTGATCTTCCAGAAGGATCTAGATAAGACTATACAGTTCCTGTTAGTACTTCTAGTTAAAAATCTAAAGAAAGAAAAACAGTGTAGGAGCCCGAGGGATCTAAATTCCAAACTCTTTTATCAGGGGTTGCGGTAATACGAAAAGGAGCAAGAACATCCAGCAACAAAGCAATATCACCAGCAAGTCGATCATTAAGATTTCTGGAAAAGTGGAAGTTCCAAGAAGCTTGCTCATTATTAACCACTAGAAAATCAGATATTCGACCATTGTGTAAGAACGATAACCCATAGAGACGAGGAAAGAGCTCACGAAAAGATATTTCTCTTATCCAGTTGTCCTCCCAAAACCGAAAACGCATACCGTTGCCAACTCGAAGGGTAAGCAAAGTCAAAAAGGATGGGTAACCCTGAGAGATAAATTCCACGGACTAGCATGAGTTGCACCATTTCCGGGATTAGCATCCCATCCATTCTGTTGTACCCATATTTACTTCTAATCACCCTGTGCCACAAAGAATTAGGTTCCAAAGGGAACCGCCAAAGCCATTTAGCGACTAAAGAGACGTTTTAGCCACTAAATTGCCTAAACCCAAACCACCATCCTCCTTTGGCCTACAACACACTTCCCAACTCACCAAGTGGTCCTTCTTAATCTCACCCTTACCCGACCATAGAAAATCCCTCATAATACTTTCAATCCTTTTGGACACCGTAACAGGAATCTTAAACAAAGAGAGATAATACAAGGGGATACTGGATAAACATGCTTTAATAAGAGTAATCCTGCCTCCAAGAGAAAAATACGCCCCTTTCCAAGTTTCGAGTCTTCTAGAGATCCTATGGATCACCGGATCCTAAAAAGACTCTGCCTGGGGGTTACCCCCTAGCGGGACACCCAAATAGGTCAGTGGCCACTTCGAAACTTCACACCCCACCATTTCTGCCAGACTCCCCACGACAGTCTCATCAACATTGATCCCTGCCAAACCGCATTTGGAAAGATTAATACGAAGCCCTGAAACAATTTCAAATACTTGAAGTAAGGAAGAACATTATGAAAATTGTCCTTGTCTTCGGGAAGGAAGAGGATGGTATCGTCAGCAAACTGCAAGTGAGAGATCTCTACCTCCTCACTACCGATCTTCAAACCTCTCACCTCTCCTACTTCCATCCCCCTAGAAAGCATCCGACTTAAGACATCCACCACTATTGTGAACAGGAAAGGAGAAAGAGGATCCCCTTGCCTGACACCTCGAAACCCTTTAAACCAATCTTTAGGCTCACCATTAACTATCACAGCGAAAGCCACCGAAGAAAGACAACCTCTTATCCATCTTCTCCATCTATCCTCAAAACCTTTACGACCTAGGACTTTATCCAAGAAGCCCCAATTAACCCTGTCATAGGCTTTCTCAAAGTCCAATTTAAAAACCAAGCCCTGCTTCCTCCGACGCTTGACATCTTCCACTACTTCGTTGGCCACTAAGGCTGCATCCAGAATTTGCCTTCCCCCTACAAAAGCGCTTTGGTTTTCTGAGATTGTATCAGCAAGGACCTCCCCTAACCTCAAGGAAAGCACCTTAGTTATGACTTTGTACACGCTAGAGACCAAGCTAATAGGTCTAAAATCTCGGACCTTAATAGAACGATCCTTCTTGGGGACAAGTGTAATGAAAGTCGAGTTCATACTAGTGATTATCTTCCCGTTATGGTAGAACTCATTAAAAACTTTAAGTAAATCGTCCTTTAAGACAGGCCAACAAGCCTGGAAGAAAGCCATATTAAACCCGTCGGGACCCGGCGCTTTCTCCTTGTCCATAGCCCATATTGCTTTTTTGACCTCGTCCTCCTCAAACGACCTTTCTAGCCAAGCGGACTTGTCACCATTTATAGGAGCCCAATCCAACCCTTCAATAAAAGGCCTATCCTCCTCTTCTTCAGTGTACAATTCTCTGTAGAAGGTAGTTATCTCCTTAGAGATTTCTCCAACATCCCTCACGACTCTACCCCCCTCCAGCTCCAACTCCTTTTTCCAACTTCTCTTTCTTCTCCCATTCGCCACCTTATGAAAGTAGCTAGAATTCGCATCTCCCTCTTTCACCCATTTTAACCTACTCTTCTGGCGCCAACTGGTTTCCTCCTTATTCATAACCTCATCAAACTCATTCTTAAGAGCCACCTTTCGTGCACTTTGGGTGTCGTCTAATGTACCTTCACTCTCCAATCTATCTAGAGTTTCCAGTTCTTGCAAGATCTCCCTCTTCTTTATCTTAGTATCCCCAAAAGTATTCTTATTCCATACTTTAAGCTTCTCCTTAACATATTTTAGCTTCTTCATAAACCGAAATCCTTCCCAACCCATAACACGACACTCTTCCCACCAAACTTTAACTTGATCATTGAATGAGTTATGTCGGAGCCACATATTCTCAAACCTAAACGGCGTAGGGCCCCATTTAACCCTACTTGACTCAAGGAGAAGTGGGAAGTGATCCGAAACCGGGCGACCAAGGGTCTCCTGAATCAAATCTGGAAAATGCTCTTCCCAAACTGTAGTAACCAAGAATCTATCTATCCGAGAAGACATAACTCTCCCTCGATTGACAGACCAAGTAAATTGTGCATTAGAGAGAGGGATATCCTGCAGCTCGCAGTCCCTAATGAACTCCTCAAAACCCCTCATACTTGCATTAGTTCGCGAGCCCCCTAGCTTCTCTGTAGGATAACGGATCGCATTAAAGTCCCCTCCGACACACCAATGTGGGCTACATAATCCGAACACAAAAGATAATTCCTCCCAGAGAAGGTGTCGACGTCTAGGAGTGGTAGGACCATAGACGTTAGTAACCCACCAGCACCCTTTACCCTTGAAATTCAGCAAAACTGACAAAGAAAAACTTCCCTTCAAATCATCCACCTTTGTAGCAACCCTAATATCCCAACCCAGTAAGAGGCCACCCGAGGAACTCGAGGATGGAATAAAGGTCCAATCTTTGAATCGATTACTCCAAATGCTCCGAAGCAAGAAACTATCCACCTCTTCCAACTTTGTTTCTTGCAGGAGAACTACATCAGGATCTGCTCTATCAATGACTTCCTTAACCTTCCGCCGTTTCCCCTGGTTACCCAACCCATTGACGTTCCAACTCAAAATCTTCATGATTTACCGGACTTACCCCTGGTGATATTATTCCCACCGTAATTAATTGTCGTTTTCAACCTTTGTAACTCCTTGTCAGCTCGCTTCTTCCTTCTCTCATAAGTTTTAGGGGAGACCTGCACCTTCATTTCTCGGCCCCATTTGTCCACCAAGTGAAAGTTCAGCTTCCCCAATAATGCTTGCGGATCTCGATTGTCCCTCTCCCCTCCTAGTTGGTTTACCAGAATCGAGTTCCCCATAGTTGCCACATCCTCCGTGTGAGTACTCTCATGTGTCATGTGACCCTCGTCTGGCATAGCGAGGATGCCTTTACTATTAACATTCATGCTGCTTTCATGCACATCCATCCCTAAGAGGGAAGCCACCCCTTCAAGGCCATCATCAAGCCTCATCTTCTGGTCTCTCTCCTGTTCTTCGTACTCCTTTTCCAACTGCTCGATTAGGAGACCCTCTTCGTTGTCAAAGAAAGAGACTATTGAAGCCTCATCAAAGAACTCCCCCTCATCCGCCTCGGAGGATGAGGAATCCGTATGTGGTTCCATATGCTTTACTACTCCAGAAGTACTCAGGTCCTTAATAACCACATTATTAGTCGTTTGGGGTACCATTTTCGCCTTGCCTTTACAAAGTGCAGTGTTAGGCTTGTCTTCCTCCCCCCCCCCCCCCCTTATTCCCGATCCCACCATTCCCTACATCTAGCGTAACCATCTCAGTCTCCTCAGTTTGAACTCCAAGCTAGTGTCTTGTTGACCTTGGTTCTGAACTCTTGGGACCCAGCATACTAGCCTTCCATCATTCTTGACCTGCCTCGCAACTGTAAGCGGCCTAGCAGCTATGGACTTCTTGGAATCCTTATCTTCCTCATGTCTTCGTAGAACCCACTGAACTCTCCTTGTCCCCCCATCGTCTAAGAATATTCTTAAGACTTTTGTAAATGTAGTACTGTTCCCCTGCTCTTTAGTTCTCGCCCCATGCTCTGCCTGAATATTCTTCCGCCTTTCCCCATCCCTAACGCCCTTGTGATCCTCCCTTCGAGATCCTCCATTGCCTATCGCTTTCTTCACAGTCTCCACATAAGATATTCGCTTTGGAGCCGCAGTTGTTTTTACCACGGTTGTACTCCGCCCCATATCCCTTGTAGTCGGTGGGACAAGCAAAGACGTCAAAGCTTTAGCAAACTGCCTCCACCCTACACCTCTAGGTCCCTCCGGCACCATCACGGAAACCTTTCTCCCCCCCTTAAAGTACTCCGTAATGCAAAAGAATTTTCCTCGACTATTCTCCCTAACGAAAGTCAAGAATAGCTTATCATGGATTCGTATTCGCCTAGAGGTCACTCCATTCCCCCAACCTTCACTCAGTTCCTTGGCCGTTGACATCAACCAGAATGCCGCGTCACGGCCCAATATCACCTTGAAGAGAAATCCCCTGCCACTCTCGCATATGCTCAGACGGAAGAAAGAACCCGACTGTTCCAGTGTCAAATCAAACGTTTTTGCTTCAATAGCTAAACGTTGAATCCCCATGGCCACCTCAACTTCTTATTCAATCTTCCCAAGAAACCCTTCCTCCGATGTCATTCCACTGCCCACAACACCACCACCCTCAAAGTACAGCACCAGAAGGCCTTACTCAACCCCGCAACACCACAAACCAGCCCAATTATAACCGTAGCCCGCAGACCTTGAGAACCCCCAAAAATCAGCAATCAGAAGCAAAAAAAACCAATTCCGGCCACTGTGACCGGAGAACCACCGCGGACGGAGGCGGACGGCCGTCGGAATTGACCAGAGGAGGCAGCCAACGCGTCACATAGAAGCTGTGAACAGCCAGGAATGAAAACCAGAGAGATCACACGAAACAGAGCGCCAAACGCACCGCCACAGAGCCACCAAACCAGTTCCGACCACCGTTGACAGAGAGCCGCCGTGGCCGGAACTGCACGACCGCCGAGGATGACCGGAGACCCTGTCCACCGCACTCCTCAGAAGCTGCGTGCCCCCGTAGCGTGAAACAGAGTGACGAGAGCCAGAGAGGTTGAAGGAGCGTTGAAGGAGGAAAACCGTGACACCACCCTACGGCTAACCCTCCGGTAACAATGTCCGACGGCGGCGGTCCGGTCGACGACGTCTGACGACGCCAGTTCCGGTGGTGGCGGCACAACCAGAACAGGGTGTAAACCCTAGCAGAGCATAGTGCCTCTTACGAGTTCAATTTATCTTCAAATTTAATAACTGGTCATAAACAATGTCTGATACAGTGATTGAACTGTTATTAGTGCACTCACTCACCTGAGGTATTATAGATTGTCAAACAATCTATCTGTAATATGCACAGAAGAGCTTCAGATGTATGACCCAGACAAGACCAGCATACCTAAAATAAAGATTATGATTAAAAAAAAAACAAAGCTAACTCAGTAAATGGAAAAAAGAAGCATCATTGCTACAAGAAAGAAAGAAAAAAATCAGCCATCTTCTGTCATGCAGCCTAGCGAATATAATTATTTATATTCACTGTAGTAGAATCAGATGAGTTACTACTAGTTTCTTTTCTATTTCATGGGATGAAGAAGGGCACCCATTGGTCATTGGAGTCTACCTGATTGACATTTTAAATTCGGCTTTATCTTTTTTTTGTTAGGCATTATCTATTCTGTTTTTTTTCCTTTATCTGGTTGTTCCTATTTTTTAGCTAGCTATACTGACTTGGGCATTTAAAATTTAAACCTCTTGGGTTTTACGTTTATCATTCTGTTAGAACTCCCCAAAATTTTGGTCAGGATAAGGCAGCAATTCCACCTCCCTGAATCAATATACATTATGTAGTTTATACATGGATAATGTGTGAATAGCATTGTTTTACTCATTTAATTCTTTTCAAGTGTACTTCTATCAGAAAAAATTCTTTTCAAGTGTACAACCTATACATTACAGTTATTTTCCTTTTTTTGTGGGACAATGATTCTTTTAATTAGAATTAGCTAGAATCAGGGTGAGCTTTGATTGTCTTCCAGCTTTGTATATATATCTCTGTAGTCACCACACTGAATATACAGTGAAACAATATTCTTAAACAAGCCTAGTGTTCCTAGAATTCAGGGCAAAGCCTCGAAAATCAGGCAGGCAACCAAAAAACAAGCCTAGTGTTCCCTGTATCATATGGTATTAGAGCACACCCTACTGCTCCGCTGTGCAAAAATACAACTCACTGTTCAAACATGTTGGGCTCACTTCATCCACTATAGGTCACTGTTAATTCTCACTGCCCCCAGAATCGATGTCGCCAGCATCATTCCAACCAATCCCATCTTTCCAGCTATCTATATCGGCGGTCCGTGTTGCTCACAGGCCTCTCGCTGTTTTGCGTCATCCTCATGCGCCGACACATGGCGATTGTTTCTGGCCACTGCTCATTCTCCTCGGCATGACAGAACGATTTTTGGTCACTACCCAACCCTTTCCAATCTGTTTGGACATTTTCTAACTGATTTTGTTCTTTCCTAATTTTCTATTTCTCTAAATCGATGTTCTTTTGTTAAGAGAATATTCAGGGGCTAGAGAGGAGGAAATTCATTAAGAAGGCTTATAGAATTGTTTTGTTATTGTCATGGCTAATTGAATTTTGGACTTCCTGTATTATTAGCTATTTGATATGTCTTGGTCCAATTATACGATGCTCACTTCCCAAAGTCCAATTTATGTGGTGTTAATCTTGGTCACTTGATCTCTTAATCTCTTTATGCAGACGTTGATCTACTTTTATGATCCCATAGAGCTGGAGCAAGATCAACTTATTGAAGGTTCAGTGGTGCTGTCACAAAGCAAAGAAAATCGTCGATTTATGAATATTCACCTTGAATATGCGTGAGTTAGAGCATTTATTTTACCACAATACATCTTTAGGGTAGTTGTTTAAAGTAGCTTTCCAGTTTCTAATTTTGTTCCCTTTACCCTTGCAGTTCAGGTGGTCGATCCTATGTTAAAGAGTCTGTTATGAGATGACATGCACAAGTGATTTTACATCATTTTTCGCCTTAAAACCTTCACAAAAAAAATCACATACAATCATCACCTGTCTCATTGTGGGTCTATTGGATATATTTCCTTGCTCACTTTGTTCCTCCAAAAGAACCCCAGATGATAGTTTGCTACATGAAACCCAGTAATCTCTCTCTACTCACAAGGTTAGGACAAAGCGTCAGTTAAACCTATCAGGATATACATTTTAGAGTTAGGTTAACCCAATGAAATTTTGATGTAATCCTTGATGCTTAAATATACCATTTAGTTGGTCGTGAGTTTGTATACTGACGCTGATGGTTTATCTATTTTCAATTATTTTTTCTTGCTTCTTGGAGGCCTTGATTAGTAAAATGTATCATTTGAAATTTCCTTCTAAACATTTGCTGCAGTATCCTCAACTATTTTGGAATTAGGCATTCTTGTCTTCTGTGCTTGCAAAATCAGAGATGTTTGAAAGTTCATAGCATCATTAGCCCGTTTATCAATATTCTTTTTTACATTTATTTAGGAAATAGATTTTTTTTTTTGATAAAAACGATACTATTAAACAAACCAGGTTACAATACAGTCCAACCAACCACAAAAACATTAATATTTACTTGTACGATAAAAAGTTGCGATAGGTTTTCTTACATCTTCTATGCATAAGCTATTCTAGTTTGGCAAAAGTTCACTTTTAGTCCAGTAAGCTTCTTTGTTTGTCCCAGTATATTTTGGTTCAATTTAGTTTTGGAAGTCTAAAAAATGTTCCAAAACATGACTTGGCAACCACTTAATTTTTCCTCTAGTGTCACTCGAATTTAATTTCATGGATTACAGATGGATTTATAAGTTGATATGACAAGTTAAGTTCAACTCTTTTTTTTTTTGCCAAAATTTCAACTTAATCCAATATTACATTGTTTTGCCCTTTTTCTTTTTTCATTCTAACTCCTAAAAATCATTTCTTCATCAATTATTGTGTGATAGGCCTGAGCTTTCACCATAAAGCTCTATTCAACTTAGGCTGCATTTGATCTCTCATATGACACATTATAAGAGTTAATTGTGTTTGGAAAAATATGATATCGAACTTGGAAATACTCAAAATCAGGGTACACATTATCTGAATGCCTTAGTAATACATCATGAGGAAATTGCACCTAGGTACACGATGTAGGGTATTTTAGGTTTACTCCCTTGTAAAGTTATATAAATTAGTTTGTCCCTCTTGTATTTTAAAATTGTGTCAATTCTTATATAGTTTGTTCTACTATCACTAAAGCTACTTTTTTACTATTTTCTATTAAATTTTAATAAAACTAACAAAAAGTTTATCGAAAATAATTAAATCAATCAATTAAACCGGTTTACACCCAAAAAAAAAACTAATCCTTTAAATTCAATTTTTCCTTAATATTGTTTTTCTAAATTATGACATGCCAATTTTTCCTTCTTTTTTTTTGAAGCCTCAAACATATAGAAAGTGTTGATAAAGTGATGCCACTTCTCATGTTTGTCACAAGATCTAAGAAAGGATAAAAAAAAAAAGTATAAACTTATACACTTGAAATGAATTACGGAGGATTGTCTCTAATAGGAAGATAGCTATGAAAGAAAATGAATTACCTATATATTTTACATTACTACCAATATCAATGAGGGGTTAGTCCATATGGTAAGCACTTTGGTATGGTTTAAGGTTCTAGGTTAGAAACCTTCTATCTTTATTGAGAGACTCTCCCACCATAGTCAAGTGTACAACACGAAACAAGTTCGGATTAGTCAAAGCAAACCTCGAACACCCAAAAAATATATATTTTACATTACCTACCATTTGTCTTGTTTGCAACAATATGTATATTATAAATAATAATTATTGCTTTTCAATTTTTTTTAAAAATTATTTAATAACTTTGGAGTGTATGATGATAAATTTTAAACAATAAGAATTCAATAACTACCATTATATATAGGAGTTAAATGACAAGTATTAAATTATATAAATGTTATTACGGATTATCTAACAGTTTAAATATAGTTGATATAGTTGACGCGCAATCAAAATATGATTTTGGGGGATGGAATTTGTGGTGTTAACCTATAGGTTTTATCGTTTTTCTAATTTCTTCCCTAGCAGAATGTGAAAGATTACTTTTAGGTATCCGCGGCTTCTTGTATCAATTTCTCCTGACACATTACTAATTTCCCTGACGTCGATCTATTTGTTGTTAATAATCCATAAAAGTATTGTTCTGATAGATAACTCTTCGATAGAGTTCATTAATATCTGAGCTCATTAGTTTACCCCATTTATTTGAAGAATAATTAATCTCAATTCGAGAAGATGTCAATTTAACACAAGTTGAATTGTTCGGGTTCTAAGATATAATTATTAGAACCCAATTTAACCCCTCTTATACTAATTGAGTCAATTTTTTAAAAGAAATTTAATCTAAGCTAACCTAACCTAACCCGCCAATACCTTAAGTAGTTATTGATTTCATGTAATAAATATTAATTTAATCTCAATTTTTCAAGCTCAAGTTAAGGATTGGATCCATCTCTTTTCAAGCCTGTAATTTTGTGCAGTAACAGAAATGAAGAAGGAAGTTCAAAGAGAATGAACAAGTTTTCTCAATACTCATTGTATCAATATATACAAAGTTAAAGAATCATCTCACATGACTTGCACATAAGTAACTAATCAGCATCTAACCAAACTATTATGTAACTAAACTAACAGCTGTACAGAAATATTTACAAAACAATCCTTCTACTACATACAAATTAAAAACCCACAGATATTTCTCACCCCCCACCCCTGGTCAAGTTGGAGATGTTTCCAGCAAACCAAACTTGCTCCTAAATGATAGAAATAATGTATGAGGCAAGGATTTAGTGGAAATTTCTGCTATCTGCCGTTTGGTGGGACTATATTAATGATAAATGAAACCTTGTTTGTATTTTTCACGAACAAGATGGCAATCGATCTTAATATATTTGGTGTATTCATAGCATAAATATATAATGCGGACTAATTATCACACCACAAAAGATTTGGAGTGTGTATAACAACTTGAAAATCCTTTAAGACATAGGAGATTCAAAGAAGCTCACATACGGTCAAACACGTACTCCTATACTATGCCTCACAAGAAGATCTACTAACAATGGCTTGCTTTCTCGTTTTCCATGAGATGACTTTCTCTCCGAAAAATCTACAAAATCCAGAAATTGATTTACGGGTAGTGGCACATGCAGCCCAATCACTATCACAATAAGCTTAGTTTAGTACAATTAGAATTCTGTTTGTACAAAATTCCCAAATTTTAAGTGCCTTTGAGATATCTAACAAGATAAAGAGCAGCATTCCAATGAGATTCACAAGGATGAGCAACAAATTGACTTAATTGTTGCATTGTTTGTGTTATGTTAGGTCAAGACGTGTTCAAATATAGAATCACCCTTTATGAACTTCTATCCTTTCACCATTGGTACATTAACTGCCTTGCCTCCATTAAACTTGCAGCCTTCACAATATCTCCAACATATTCTCTCTGAGACAAGGAAATTCAAATACCATCATTCCTTTGTATTCTCAATTTCAATACCAAAAAACACCTAGCCACTCCATGATCCTTCCTTAATGGTAAAAGTTCCATGCAAAACTTTTTCACTGCTCCAGTTTCCAATCATCTAAATGAAGGTATGAATAAAACTCCCCTGGATATCTGCTAAGTTTGAAGCAAGCTTCCATAAGCCCATTCATCTGAAAATATGAGCATTATTTCTCCAACTTCTTATCATCCTTCTTCTTGTAGTATTTCCCATCTATTTCAACTTTGTTCAATCTTGCCACCAAAGCTGTACTTTCTACTAGTGTCGCAGCACAAGTCAATTTGACTTTTGCTGAGTTTGAATTCGAGTGACCATTGCAAATGCCTTGTTGACATTTAGAAAAGGATCCAGATTCAAAATTATATATAGATTTTTTTATTTAAAAAGTATTTTTTTAATTAAAAAAAAAGAATTTTTATAAACATAAAATTTTGTTTGACTAAATTTTTTTAAAAAAAAAGTAGAAGTTAAAAAAAAAAGTTAAAATATACATTTTTTAAGAAGTTGAAAAAAAGCTTTAACTCAAAGCACTTGTAAAAGCTATTCACTTTACATAGAAGTCCTTTTATATTATAATATCCAAACATAAAATAAAAGTTTTTTAGCTAAAAGATCTTTTTTAAAAAATTTAATAAATAAAACCATTTTTTTCACAAGTTTATCTAAACGGTTCCCATGATCGAATCAGGAACTAAGATATCTTGTTTGAAGATTCCATTTCATCTAATCTTTTGGTAATTCCAAAAATGCACAAACCACAAGTACGTCTCGAAATTGCCTAACTTTGCTAATTCATCCCAAAATTGATGCGACCTACCATAATAGGTAGTCACTGAATCCGCCCCTTGCTCAACAGAGGTCAGATCTCACTGGATATGATAGATATGAGGTTCTGAGCTCGAACCAAACCTTTCTTCAAGTTCTTGCCACAGAATCTTGGTTGATGGACAGAAGATCAACTGCTCTTGCAGTTCTTTCGATATAGAATTCGTGATCCACGACTTCGCCATCAAATTTGCTTTTTCTCCAATGCACAGATTCATTCGGATCATTATCTCCACTGAACCATCCCCGAGTTTTCCGTTAGCTTCAAGCGTTGTTTTGATCGTAGTGCCCCAAGCCATGAAATTGTTTCTTGTTAATGGAAACGTGACCAGATTCATGCCCGGCTGATCTAGATTGTGTAGTATCCACGACTTCTCTTCTCTAAAACCTCAATTCAGCACCAGATCTTCCGAAACCATTATTTCTTGTTCTTTTGTGTACATTCGAAATTATTCTCTATTCGTTCTCTAGCTGCGTGCGTTTGGTTCAATTCGTGAAATTGGAATTGCACCGATGAATATCAATACTCTTTGGAATTGAAATTAGAATTGTAAAAAAAAAACGAGTAATTATAATGTTCAGTTAGCTTTAGAAATTGGAATTGGATTTCGATGTTTAGTTGGTTTTATAATTGAATTTGAAATTGTAATTGCACGCTTTTTTTATAAATTCTAATATTTGGTTCAATTACCGTAATTTATAATTAAATTCTTTGAATTGGATTTAGTTGAAAAAATTTAGAATTGAATTCTATGTATTTTTCATGGAATTGGATGAGTTTTATGGAATTGGGATAAAAAGATCATTTTGCCATCGGTTGTTCTGCACCTCTCTGTCTCAATATTTTTTTTTTAATATTTAATACCCTTCATTAAATATTAATTTTTTTAAAAAAATCATTTTTTCAACAAAGGGCTTTTTTTAAAAATTAATTACAAACTTTCAATTCTATTTTTACGTACCAAACTTATTTTTTAATTCCAAGAAATCAATTCAATTCTCAATTCTCACCAATTCCAATTTCAATTCTCATTAATTTCGATTTCAATTCCAAAAAATTAATTCCATTTCCATTTCAAAAAAAATTGAACCAAACATAACCATATATATTTTTACCTTACAATTCTGGTATAATGTACAGTAACAAAAATGAAAAAGAAAATTTAAAGAGAATGAACTAAATTTCCCATTACTGTATGTATCAACATATAGGCAGTACTTGGTAGATAGAAAACACGATGGAAAGAATGAGGGAGACTACTTCTTCCTCCTCTCTTCTTCCTATCAAACAAACATACTTTTTGCAATGTGATGAAATTATATTTTTGTCCTTAATTTTTTACCCATTTTTATTCTATTCTCACTTTAAATGTAAGGGTAAAATGGTCATTTTATCCACTTTTATTCTATTCATATTTCATCGCATTACATCACATTGACATGACATTTTCATTCCCTCCTCTTTTTCCATCCCATTTCCATTCTCATTCTCTCTTCTTTTCTCCTTACCAAACATACCCATACAGAATTAAGCAATCATCTCACGTAACTTGCACATGAATAACTAATCAACAACTAAGCAAACTATTTTATAAGGTTACATTTGGTAAGATTATCAAATAGTAGAATTTATGTATTCTCACGTTTTTTAAAAAAAATTTTACATCATATTTTACATACCAAACACACTTCTCATGATACTTTTTCTTTATCCTAATTTTTCTCTCCATCTCTCTCATCACTTTTTTCTATAGTACTTTCTTTAATCCTGCAGCACTTTGCTCTGCAGTACTTTACATCACTTTCCTTCCCATCCGTGCATTTCTACCAAACGTAGCCTAACTAAACTAACCGCAATACAAAAGTCATATTTTTTACATGCCAAACATATTTTTCATCATATTTTTTTCTCTATCCTAATTTTTCTCTCTATCTCTCTCCTCACTTTTTTCTATAGTACTTTCCTTAATTCTGTAATAGTTTGCTCTATAGTATTTTACATTACTTTCCTTCCCATCCTTGTATTTCTACCAAATATAGCCTAACTAAACTAACCGCAATACAAAAATATTTACAAAACAATCCTACTATATAGCAACTAAAAGCCCAAATTTCTAAAATTTCGGTTGGATCAATAAACTGTATCCATTGATTTATGGCACGTTTGGTTTGTTGTTTTGTCTATGTAACATGTCTTGTAATCTCAACATTCTTCCAACCAAACATGCTTACTTTTTGTAATATGATAAAATTATAATCTTGCCCTTACTTTTTTACCCATTTTTATTCCATTCTCACTTTTAATATAAAAATAAAATGGTCATTTTACCCACTTTTATTCCATTCACATCACATCCCTTTCACATTACTATTCCGTTCCCTCCTACATTCTCATTCATTCTCATTACATTCAACATTCACGTAACCAAACATGCCTTTAATAAGTTGTCAAGTTTTTAAAATATTACCTTTTATTATCACATGTATAATCCTAGCATAAGCCTCAAATTTATTATTTTCAAAAATTCTACAACACATACTTTGTATTCAACATAATGCAAGGAGTTAGCCAAAATATTAAATTTGATTTTTTTTATCAATAAAATGTAAATTTTCTGCTCACACAGGTATACCCCAGATTGACCATCAAGCTCTTTTGCCATCAGCATTTTACGGAATACGTGCATCTGTTTGTGTACGCTACAACACATCCCCCTTACAGGTAATATTTTAGCAGTCAATTCCACTAGAAATGTAGTTCTGAAACTTGGTCATATCCCTACAAATAAAAGTTATAACATCATCTAAAGTGGTTGTCCATTTACGTAAGAAATAAATAGCAACAGGCTGCCAAACTAGTTAATTTGGGCATAATAATATTTGTCATCTGTGATCAGTTGATTTTCTTTGACAGTGATACAAGTACACATCAAAATTAGATAATTCTACATCAGTGAATGTTTGAATGTTCGTAACTGTACAGCATAATACGAGATTACCATGCCCTTTCTTCCCATAGGCTGAATATGCACTGGACATATACATCTAGGAAATGAAATCATCCACCATCCTTGTTTTATATTGAAACATTCATCACTTCATTTACCATTGGGATTGATCTATCTTTTTTTTTTTGGTTGCCCGCCCGGTGTCCAAGGCAGTCCGAGCTCGACAATCTTTCTAAACATTGACATCCCACAAGCTTCAAGATTTTGTAGCTCTAGAAACAATGTAGAGAAAACGCTTACTGAGTCTAGGATTCATTTGCATCATTTGTCGTATCTTTAACATCTGTCTCTCCATTTGATGAGCTCTCAGGTATTAAACCTCCATTTGAAATGCTAGCCCCAATGTCAACCATAGAGGCATCCTCCATGCTGCTTTCAGGTGGTATATCTTCAGCCACATGGCTATCAACCATTGAAATATCCTCCACGTTGGTTTCATGTGGCGTATCCCCTGCTTGGTCATTTGAGGACACAGGAATATCAGTGCCCACTGCATCATGCTGTACTGCCAAATTCTGGCGCTCATGTTTCACTTCATCTGTATTTAAGCAAGGTGCCGAGTGACCAAAATGAGAAGTATTTTGCTCAAACTGATGTCTCAACATCCGTGCCTGAAAATAAAAGAAATACAAAAATCACTAACTTTAAAAAAGTGTTGAATTAAAGAATTTATTAAAAGAGAAGGGTGCATTTGCTTAAGATAAATAATCCTTCAAGGACAAACCAAAATACACAGTAAATATCCGCACAGCATAATACTCCTCCCTCTGCCAATGACTATATTTGAAGAGTAGAAAAAATTCCAAAAAGCTGGGAAAACCCATTGTCCCTTGAAGACTTGGGAATTCAATTGGCATGAAATAAATTTGGAAATGCTGCTTAATCTAGACGGAAGGAAAAAAACTTAGAAGACTAAAATGCTGAAGCAGAAGCCAGAAATGACCAAGAGAGAAACCTTCTAGCATGAGATATGAGACATACCTGGTACAGCTCTTCTATAATACAACTCATCTCCTCAATGCCACTAACAAGGTGGATGGGTCCAGTATCTTCAACAGGCCGTTCAGTATATGATGTAATCTCACTCAAATTTAGGGCAAGGTGGTCTGGTCTCTTGAGCAGCTGCTGAAATGTAGGCTGCAGCTCATAGCATTGTTCAAAGAGGAATCGGCGGCAGAAAACATATAAACCAAGTCGAGCACGAGACATGGCAACCACCAATCTCCTTACATCTCGCAGGTGCCCAACAAATCGAGTACGCACAAGAGACAGCAATATAAAATCATTTTGCTGACCTTGAAACTTATCGACTGTGGTAATCTGGAGGCAGTAATAAACAGTACCAATATCAGTTGGATAAGGTCAAAAAAAATTTGACATGACTAATCAATAATTCAATACCAGTGATGCCTATACTATCTAAGACATCTTATTACAGATAGGAAAATGGGTTTGAGACAGCACAAGAATTTATCATGGTCTCAGAGTGAATTGCATCATCTTTTGAAATCAGGAACTTAAAATTGAAGCCAACATCAACAAAGAAACTAATCATAAGAAAGTAATGAATAAAGATTGCAGCATACCTTACTAGGAGGACCAATGAAGTCATATGGAACACATCTTCTGTTTACAACATCACGGATGAGAAGTTTCTGACCATTGTAGGTAGTCAAAATTGATATCTTATTTGCAGGATACCCTAACAGACGCATGTATATATAGACACTGACAACATATTCAGCTTCTCCCTCATTTTGGTAGAACCAAGGAGAAGGTGTTGTCTCACCCTTACCAAGGTAATCCGGAACATCAACTAACTGATAGTCATAGGAAAATCCAGCATTTGCCCTGTGGAATATGGCTCCCTCCTTAACAGAACGAAGGTCTCCCAAATCTCTGTATCTCCAATTGTAAAGTTTAGCTATACTTGGCCTGGCTCTTCCCTGGGCATTTAACTCAATGTAAGGAATTCCCAAACGGACAAATCTAGTAAATAGACTTTGATCCATGTGGCTATACTTTTGGAAAGCCATATTCTTCACTACAGGAGGCAACTGGTGATGATCACCAATTAGTATGCAGCGTTTAAGACGTGCATGACCATCTTCCTGCCTCTGGAGTAACATTGGGATAAAAGTCTCAATCTCTAAAATTTGCGCACTTTCTTCCATTAACAGGTTGTCATACTTAAAACCTAACTGAAGGAAATCTTTCCTCTTTAGAGCTGCATGTGTACAAGTCATGGCCACAATCTTGGCTTGCTTAGTCATTAAGTAGTTGGCCCTATCAGCTGTAGACTTAAGTAGTTCAAATGCTCTACATTCTTCAAGTTCTTGGAACATAATTTTCAGATGACGAAAGCACCCCTTAGCAGCCCTCAGGTCTTTCTCAAAAGACTCACCTGTAAATATTGGATGTGGTGTGTCACAGAAGAACTCCTTGAAGGGAAAACGATCTTGAACATATGTTGGCTTATCTTTATTCTCAGCACAAGCAGCAAGAAATTGTTCCCAGCGTGAATATACATGAAGCAACCAAAAATATCCTGCAGTTTCACACGTATAACCTACATCCTCTGGCAATTGAAGAGATCTTGCCAATCTCTCCACTTCGCTCAGCAGTTCTAACCGTCTAACAAGCATCGCGTTGACACGACCTTGCCGACTAAAATCAAGATCAGTTGCTAGCTCTTGTTCTCCTTGACCCAGTCGAAGAAGATAACGTGCAGGTACATCCCTCTAAAATAAATACAAGAGTATAATGAAAACAAACAAATAAACTTCTGAAGGCAAAAAGAAGGTATGTCCCTCAAAGGATACCAGAGTAAAATGAAAATAAATAAATAAATAAACTTCTGAGTAGAAGGCAACAAGCAACCAAGCAGGTATGTCCCTCAAAGGATACCAAAGTAAAATGAAAAAAATAAAATAAATGAATTCTGAATAGAAGGAATTATCTAAAACTCACAGAACTTGGCACATTTTTACAAGCCTCAATAAAAAGTCTTAGTCCATTTTCACACCCAAAAGGGGGAAAAGAACCTTGAAGGGTAAGTACTAAATTCACAAAAGTAAATATAAATCTAAATACATTATGATTAATATAAAATTACTACTCAAGGAAAAACCAAGAATAATACACGTGTAAAACAATTCAAAAACATTTTACTTCTAATAAAGGACCAAAACTTTTGGCATCCACTGAATTACAAAACCCATCAATGGGCCTGAAGTGAAGTTGCTACTTAATACAGACAAATAGTAGAGAAGGAGATGATATATATGTCTCTTGGACCTTAATTCTAAATTTGAAGATGTAAGGGGGTGAATTACAGCTCTGTCATGTGTCTTCGGAGTTCAAAGACGAAAAGCCATCTTTTTCTAAATTGCGCTGTGGCAAGGGTTGTTTGAAATAATTTGTTTGGCTGTGTTGAAAATCTTCTAGATTAGTATCTAGGATTATGTGAATCTTCTAGATTAGTATCTAGGATTATGTGTATCAATTAGGATATATTGTATTTATTGTAATTATCCTTACTTCCTAGAATAGGTTTTCTCCTCTTGTATAAATTCCTATTCTCTTTTCATAATAATACACACAGAATTCTTTCATTCAACATGGTACCAGAGCCTATTCGATCCTAAATAGCATTCACGGCTGTGCTCTCTTTCCAGCCTTGAACCCTAAACACCTCTTCCTCCATTGTTCATCTCGGCCACCCCCAGATCCAATGGCTTCCCGGCGTGTACTTGGAGCACCGTGCTCAGAAGCCTCCGACCAGCCAAACCCCAATTTCCCGTCGCCGTACGCTGCCGCACGCGCCTCCACGCGCCGTCCGACCGTCTGGCGGAGTTGCCACGCGCCGGCGCGTGACGCCTTTTTCCGGCAGCTTTTTCCGCTGTGCTTTACACCACTGTAATCTCCGGCCTCTTCTCCTCACGTTTCCGGGGTTGGTTTTCCGTTTCCTCACACTTTATTTTCGCTCTTCTCTAAGTGGAGCTTTTCTCATCCCTTAACAGCCATGGCTACTACCGCCAAGTCATCTGTGGCTGCCACTATTGTGCAAACCGGTAACGTAACTACTTGCTTTGCCCGTTTCCCTGACATTGGACCATGGGTTCTTGATTCAGGTGCTTCTGAACACATCTCTGGTAGTAAAAATCTTTTTACCCATCTTTCTAGTTCATCTTTACTTCCATCTGTAACTCTGGCCAATGGCTCTAAAACTCCTGCTATTGGAATTGGTAAAGCACAAATTCTTCCGTCCATATTTGTTGTTTCTGTTCTTTATGTCCCTGAATCTCCGTTCAACCTTATTTCGGTTAGCAAATTAACTAAATCTCACAATTACTCCATCACCTTTGCTAATCAATGTGTTTCTATTCAGGATCGGAGTACGGGGCAGACGATTGGCATAGGACGAGAGTCACATGGCTTATACCACCTTTCACCTCCTATATCCCCAGTTATGTGCACATCCATTTGTTCTCCATCTATTATCCATAATCGTTTGGGGCATCCAAGTCTTTCAAAACTTCGCAAAATGGATGCCTCTCTTTCTACTTTGTCTGCCCTTCCTTGTGAGTCGTGCCAATTAGGTAAACACACACGTAGCTCGTTTTCTACTAGTCTTAATAGTCAATCTTCATCTCCTTTTCAACTTGTTCACTCTGATGTTTGGGGTCCTAGTCGCGTGACTTCTACATTTGGCTTTCAATATTTTGTCACGTTTATTGATGACTATTCTCGTTGTACTTGGGTGTATTTGATGAAAAATCGTTCTGAGGTATTTAACATTTTCCAAAACTTTTGTGCTGAAATTAAAACTCAGTTTAATACCTCTGTCTCTATTTTGCGTTCTGACAATGCTAAAGAGTATTTGTCTACACCTTTTCAAACATTTATGGCCACTCAAGGAATTTTACATCAAACCAGTTGTCCTCATACCCCACAACAAAATGGGATAGCTGAACGTAAGAATCGCCATCTTATTGAAACAGCACGTACTTTGCTTATTCATCATAATGTTCCTACTAATTTTTGGAGTGACGTTCTCACTGCATGCTACTTGATTAATCGCATGCCTTCTTCTGCCTTGCATGATGAAATCCCTCATTCTTTGTTGTTTCCTAACGACACTCTTTATCATCTTCCTCCCCGTGTTTTTGGTTGTGTTTGCTTTGTGCATGATTTGACCCCAGGGAAAGATAAGCTTGCAGCGAAATCCGTCAAGTGTTTTTCTCGGTTATGCTCGACTCCAAAAGGGCTACCGATGTTATTGTCCAGCCACTCGACATTGTTTCACCTCTCCTGATGTGACCTTTTTTGAGTCTTCCCCATTCTTTGTATCCTCTACGCTTGTAAGTCCCTCTGTGATCGAAGTCCTTCCTGTTCCTTCTCTTCCTTTTCCAGAGGCCGTACCCCAAGACATAGCTAGTCCTCCTCTTCTGACATATCATCGCCGTCCCCGTCCTGAGCCTACAGCCACTCTTCCTGACTCACTGCCTTCGTCTGAATCACCCGCTACTCCGGTCCAACCGCCACCTGCTAGTCCTCCTATTGCCATTCATAAAGGTACTCGTTCCACTCGTAATTCTCACCCTGTTTATAATTTCTTGAGCTATCATCGTTTATCTACTCCATATTATGCGTTTGTGTCTTCTTTGGATTTTGTTTCTATCCCTAAGACTACAGATGAAGCTCTTGCACATTCGGGTTGGAGGCAAGCTATGCTTGATGAGATGACTGCCCTACATTCTAATGGTACCTGGGACTTGGTTTCACTTCCTCCTAGAAAATCTCCAGTTGGTTGCCGGTGGGTTTATGCAGTTAAAGTTGGTCCTGATGGCAAAATTGAACGACTCAAAGCTCGTTTAGTGGCTAAAGGGTATACTCAGATTTTTGGATTAGACTATGGTGATACCTTTTCTCCTGTTGCCAAAATTGCTTCCGTTCATGTTTTTCTATCCATTGCAGCTATTAATCATTGGCCACTTTATCAACTGGATATTAAAAATGCTTTCCTCAATGGAGACTTGGAAGAAGTTTATATGGAGCAACCGCCTGGTTTTGTTGCTCAGGGGGAGTCTGGGAAAGTATGTCGACTTCGTCGTTCTCTTTATGGACTCAAGCAGTCACCGAGAGCTTGGTTTGGCCGATTTAGTTCTGTGGTTCAAGATTTTGGAATAACTCGTAGTGAAGCTGATCACTCAGTTTTCTTTCGTCATACTTCAAATGGCAAGTGCTTATACTTAGTTGTCTATGTGGATGACATTGTTATTACAGGAAATGATGATTTAGGCATTACTCAACTCAAACATCTGTGCAACTACTTCCAAACTAAAGATTTGGGGAGGCTTAAATATTTTTTGGGAATTGAGGTTGCCAAATCTAGTTCTAGTGTGGCTATTTCACAACGAAAGTATGCACTTGACTTATTAGAAGAAACAGGCATGTTGAACTGCAAACCATTCGAGACTCCAATGGATCCAAATGTCAAACTCTATCCAGGACAGGGGGAGCTGATAAACAATCCCGAGAGATATCGAAGACTTGTGGGAAAACTCAATTATCTCACTATCACTCGTCTAGATATATCGTTTGCTGTGAGTGTAGTCAGCCAGTTCCTACAATCACCATGTGATAGTCATTGGGATGCAGTTGTTCGAATTCTTCGATACATTAAGGGAGCGCCAAGCCAGGGACTGTTATATGAGGACAAGGGAAACTCCCAAATCATTGGCTTTACAGATGCGGATTGGGCTGGTTCACCAGATGTCTTGCTACTCAATTTGTCAATTCGAATGATCAGCTGGCAGATATCTTCACTAAGTCTCTTAGAGGTCCTCGGATAAAATACCTATGTGACAAGCTTGGTGCCTATGATTTATATGCTCCAGCTTGAGTGGGAGTGTTGAGAATATTCTAGATTTATGTTGTAAATCAATTAGAATCATTAGGATATGATTTAGTCCATCAATTAGGAATCAATTGTATTTATTGTATTTATTCTTACTTCCTAGAATAAGTTTTCTTCTCTTGTATAAATACCTATGGTATTCTCATAATAATATACACAGAAATTCTTTCACTCAACAGGGAGGAACAAGGAATATAAAGCTCTTTGGCATTGGCTAGAAAGGAATGATAAGATTTTTAAGAATAAGCTTCTCCCACCTCATCACTTGTGGGATAGAATTACCTTTTTGTCTTCATTGTGGGTTTCGTCGAATAGGTTGTTTAAAGGGGTTTCCATTATGGATCTCCAAAGAGATTAGAAGGCTTTGTTGAGCTAGATTTTAGTTTTTCTCTTTGGTTGTTTTTTCTCTTTTCATAGTGGACTTCTTGTCCTCTTCCATTGTACTCTGTTTCTTCTTCAATAATATTTCTTTTTCAATCAGGAAAAAAAATTAAAAAGGTTCTACTTATCACTGCCTCTGTATCTATCTTAGGAGTTTTTCATAAGCTTTAGGAGTAGATAGTTTATGTATTACCCTTTCCTACTTCTAAGGGATTCTAGTGACAGTCTTGCTACTATGGTGTCCCTAAATAACTAGGTTTTGATTTTGTTAAAAGAAGAAATTCATTAAAATGGAGAATAAAAACAAGATATGATCATTTGAATAAAGGCATCTGAAATAAAGAACCTCTCTCTAGTCAATTTACACTTTTTATAAGCATTAAGATATTGGACAATTTACATGCATTTTCTTATGTGCTTATTAGATTTTTCAATTAAATCATGTGGAAATTTTTTTAACTCAGCAACTGAATCTTTTAAGGGACTTCCTCCGTGTGTCAGAATTTATTGACAACCCCGATAACAAAATCCTTATAAACTGGATACGAGTTTTGTTTTAATCTTTTCAGAAGAAACTGCATATAAGTTTTTACCTACATGCATGGTGATCATCATTAATACTTTAGTTAATCTGAATTTAGCAGGCAAAAATGTATTTCATCATATGAAGTTACTGATTAGTATAAGATATTAACAGCCGAATGAGTAAACATTACATGTAATGTACTACTGCATTAAATGCTGAATAAGAATACAACAAAGCCTTTACCCATTAGGTGGGGCAAACTACATGGATCAAATGACACCAACGTGTTGTATCATGGTGATTGCTGAACAAGAATACGCATTTAGAAAAACAAAACACACAAACACAAGCACAATTTACACATGAGTGGAGGAGAAATAATATTTTACCTGCATTATCTTTTCAAATAGGTCATTTAAAGCCTGATTTGAATGAGTAATTATTAAGGTTCTCTGAGAAGGACAATTATGATATAGGACATTTAGAATTTGCACAGCTGTATCAGTCTTTCCAGTACCAGGTGGACCTACAACCATTGTTAAGCCAGGCTGAATGCCTGAGATAATTGCTCCAATCTGCTCAGCAGGAACATTTCACATTAACCATTACACACCAGGGGAATAAATGTGAGTTACAACTCTAAACATGCTGGATGCTTAAAATCAAGCAACTGAGAAAGAAACACCAGCACCATATTTAAAAATTAAAGAGGCTTCGGTGTCAGCTATAGGAGTTCTGAAATAAAATCATTTTTAGTCCAATATTGATTTTCAACATATTTGAATACAAGATATGTGTTATACTAAGTGTTAGTGACTAAAGGACTTGAGCTTGTATTACATGCACTAACCCTTGTACTTGACCTAACTTACAATTATAAATAGATAAAAAAGGGTGCCTAGCCTACCGAACTATGAAGTCATTAAACCCCCCTTCTATAATTTTTCTTTCTGTATAAGTTTAATCTACAATTTACAATTTAGAAATGGCTTTCTTTACCCCCCCCCCCCCAACCCAACACTTCACAGAAGCCCAAAATTTCAAAAGCTGTTTTCAGGTTCAAATTTCTAAATTTTTCTCAAATGAAAAATGCTTTATCCAAAGCAGAAAGCACAATTTATTCTGTAAAAAATGACATCCAATATCGGCCCCAAGCTTTATATAAAAAAAAAATACAAATTCAACCAATAATCAAGCTTGCTAAGAGATAATAAAAAAAATTCCAAATTCTGCTCAAGTTCTCTGAAGCACACTCAGTGCACTAATTTCAGGAATGACAGTAGAAAGTCATTACCAATTGCACCGTCAAATTGCAACAGGGTTAAAAAAAGGGGGAGGGGAAGAGACAGAGAGAACACCACAAGTAAAGAGGGAAAAATTTACTCATAAAAAATGACATTCTATAATTGAGTAGAAGAGTTGACCAGCACCTGTGTGGGTGTAAATCTAACTGAATTGTGTTTTGGCTGGTCTTGGGGATAAGGGCCTGGATCAGGAGGTGTATATGTCTCAATGATTAGTTTTTCTCTCTGAGAACTAGCATCAACCATATCGACATCATTTGTTGCATTAGTATTAGACATTATATTCCCAGGAAGCGCACCACTGTTTCCTTTGAGTGTTCGGGGAAGTCTAATCCGGAAAGGAGGCTTTGGATGCAAGTTTTCTGTGGAATCAGGATTGACAAAAGAAACCTACAGGTATACAGGAAGAATTAAGTCACTAGCTGGCTTTCGATATATAATTCCGAAGGAAAATTTCAATCACATCCAAGCAAGCACTAATTACAAAAAAATGAAGCAGATACAAATCATATAACCTCATAATCAGCAAAACTTTCTTTCAAGTGATCAGCATCTAAAAAGGTATCTTTGAAATCCACTGTTTCTAATAGATCAGGCATATTAGTCCATTGTGCAGCTGAAGGATCCCCATAACCAAGAAATATATTTTCCAACCACTTAGGTACAATACAGTACTCGTTCATCAGATCTCTTATTGATTCTAAGATCGCCTTGAAGTTGTTTTCCTTTGGTTTCCTCCTCATTAACACATTAAATGTACCATAAACATCATCTGCCCCTTTCTCAGCAATGTTATTGACATCCATAAAGTACTGTGCTGTATCCAAAGCCACAGTTACAGTTCTCAGTTCCCCTTTTGGTGGCTTCCACTCATCCCGTTTAATCCTTCCAGTAAAATCATTCATAAGGGTTCCTTCTTCATCGCGAATCTCCATAATTTCACATCCTCTAACAAATTGAAGGCCAAGCCTCTGTGGCACACTAGCCTTGGCTTCTTCTTCTGCACTAAGAGGCTCAAATGATGGGCGAATCGAAAGTAAAAACAAAACATCATGTTCTTTGAGGGCATTCCATTCTGATCTTATCTGTGCCCTGTAACTGGAAATGCTAAAAGTAACTTCTGCTGTCACAGAAGATGGTTTGACTTCTCCTATATTTGGCTGTTTTACCTCAGTAATCTTGAACTCTTTAATTGGCACAGCCATTCTTGACCAACCACGAAAAGCAGTATCTCCCTCGTTATTAATATATGCAAGAAGATGTGGAACAGCTTCCTGAATATCCTCACGTATCTCATATGTTGATTCAAGTCTAAAGAGATTAAAATTTCGGAGGAGATAATCATGAAGTGTTAAGAACTGCAAGTTAAGTTTTGGCAGGGCTAGACAACCTTCTCCAGAGTAATTTATGCTTGGTACAACACTTTCATCCCACATAATCAACTCATTTGGGTATAGTGGAAGAGAGTTAATGGCTTCTTTTTGCGACTGTTGTTTCTCAAAGAATGACACCATCACTTCAATTAGAAAATCAACCCTCACTGACCAAGGATCATCCTTGGAGACCAATTTGAGCTGCATAAAGAGATAGAATATCACAAACATAAGGTTCAGTATTGAAATTCAAAAAATGATATATGGTTTTGGGACCAAAGACACAATAAGCCACAAAACCATATATAATAGTATAAATATAAACATAGATATTAAAGGGCAACCCAATGCACGAGGTTCCTACTAGGTGGGGTCTAAGAAGGGTCAGATGTACACGGCCTAACCCTTGCAACCATAGAAGCTGTTTTCAGGATCTCCATGTCACATGGCAGCAAAACCTTACTGTTGCTCCAAGGCTCATTCTCAATATAAATATAAATATACCAACAAAAAACTCTCTTTCCCCCCTTCCTAATAATCCAGCAATCTAACATGTCAAAGGTTGTATACAAGAAAAAGGAGAGGGAGAGAACTTCCATCTCTGTTGATATACCAAAACTTTGAAGGGTCATGTTTCAAAATCAAGATCATACAAAATTTTAGTTATTTTCTAGTACGTGGAATCCCGCATAAAGACTGCCCTCATTACATGTATCACTTAATAGATAATAGTAGACATACAACTTAGCACTAGCAATGCATCCAAAATCTACATCCGTGGAACAAATTACCAATTGACCAAGACTGTAAATCTCTTGCCAATAAGAATAATAGAGAGAAAAACAAAAAGGGTAAAGAGAGAATGTAAAGAATGTTAGCAATGCACCAAAAATCGACACAAGCCCAACTAATTACAAACTGACTAAGACTGTCAATCTCCCACCAACAAGAGAATAGTTGGGAGAAAATCAAAAATGAGGGAAGAGAAGAGAAAGCAAGGGAAAAAGATGGGGGGGGGGGGGGGGGGCTTCAAATAATGTCATGATAAATATGATATAGTAACGACCAATTCTAACTCTAAAAATCCACGAACACAACAGAGAATAACAGAAGGTAAGATGTCAAGACTAAGATTATGAAAATATGGAAAGTAGCATCCATTGTTGACACACCTTACAGCAAACCAAATCCCTTAACTCCTCAGGGGAAAGCGCAGACAATTTCTTAGATAGATCCACTCGCTTGTGAATTGAACCAATGTTACTCAATGCAAGTTCTTGCAGCTGCAACCATCACAGGAAATAAACTAGTATTACAATCTCTTCCAATTGATAAAACCAAATAAAATCAAGGGGAGAAGTAGGAAGAAGAATTAAATAACATTAGAATTAAAACACACTAGAGGTTTTTTTTTAATTTTTTTCTGAATTCATACTAAATGAGTTCTTTCTAAGCATACCTTGTCTACTTTTTTAAATGCAAGTAACTGAAATGATTTGAGACGACTGTAATGAGATTCAAGAACCTCATGATCTGTTAACTGAATTCCTGTGTGATCATTAATCTCAAATCCTTCATAGAATTGTAATAAATCAACCAATTGAGCAAAGAGTTTTCCCTTTTCATGCCTATATAGGGCACTCAAATGGCATTTGGCCACAACAGCAACATCAGCCACTAGAGGCCGCAAGTACCTACATCAGTAACAAGAGGCTGGATAAATTGACTTGGAAGGAAAAAGAAAAAATATTACTCCATAAGGTGACATGAGAAAAATAATACTACAAAAAGTATTGCTTCTTTCTTCATGTGGGAGGAGTCGATCCTCAATTAAACCAAAGTTGCCAGGAAAACATAAGGAATAAATATAGCTGATTTGAAATATGGAATCAACTTTGTGAATAAAGTCATCACTTTCCAAAACATGAATCTCCATTAAAAAATTCGAAAAATATTATATGGAAATGGAACACAATAATGCAACCCTAAAGTGAGAGGATTGAGACAAGCATATCAACATACCTCCTGGTTGGCAATTGACTCAAGAGGTCAATAAGAAATTCCATAAACCTCTCACAATACAACACACAAGCATCATCAACTACTTCCAAATTCATAGTATCAACAGCTCCATCTTCACCAGTTAACTGTTCCTGGGGAAAGACCTGGGAATCCAGTATCTAGAAGTGAAGAAAGACAACAAAAGGTATTTAGGTTTAATCCTTAGATAACAATATTAACATTAATTGCACCGACTTAAAGCACAGACTGTATCTAGGATTCAAATTGCTGGTCAAATTAAAACCTCAAGAAATTCCTCAATGAGATTTCTCAAGAACATCACTTCAAGGGTGCTTGAGGGATCAAAATTCCCTCCTCCTTTCACAGATTCCTTCCTTATCATCCTTTTCCATTTCTTGATTAAACTTGGATTAAGACAAAGCTCCATCTACGAATGTGAAAACAAGTGCCACAAAAAGCAATTAGCATGTATAATATCCATCATTTTTTTACCAAAAAGAATAATTAGAAAAAGACAGTAACATAATAACATTACAACACCACAAGAATATTCTTTTGTTTAACATTACCTGAAAACGACCATAAGACAAACTGTACCAGGATTTCAAACTTGCTAGTCTCAAGACTGTCTTGCTGACAACCTCATCTTCCAAACTCTGCAAAGCAAAGTTATTAGACTAGCTAGAATGTCCAGAGAAACATCAGCAACACTTTCCAACAATGATCTATGGCCATGTTTAGTTTGCTGGAATGATTTTAGTGGGGACAAAAAGGGATAGGAGCAAAATAAAAGTGATGTTCCAATGGTCAAATTCCGCATTGTTGAAAATTTGAATTGGAGAAAAGAAATCTAAAAATTTACAACACCCTTCAAACTAAGAAATAAAATATTATTTATCTAAGATTTCAATTTACAAGATTACAGTATTTTCCTACCATGTTTTTAAATGTGTGGAAAAAAAGGTTGGTGTTGGAAACCTGTGTAGTTATTGCTAACAAAGATAAAAACACGTTTTGAGTAGGACTTAAATAAGAGGGTGAAGTACATAGCCAGCATACCTGAAAGGTGTTTATCATGAACACTAGGTAATTAGTCTTCTCTGCTATACTTAGTTCTCTTCCCTACAGTAAATTTGAAATATGAGATTAAGTATAATGCCTCTGTATATCAGAAAGTACCATAAAGAGCCATCTCAGAAGAAAGGGGGCAAGAGAAAGCAGAGGGAAAAATATAAAACAACAATCAAAGCCTTTTCATACTAGGTGGAGTCAACTACATGGATCAAACAACGCCAACATATTCTGTCTTTACACATTTCTATGGTTAGGTTATTAATAATTAAATGCATCCTAATAGCTTCTCCTATTTGTTTTCTTTGGTCCTCCCCTACCTCTAGTTATAGGGCTATCTTCCATCTGACCAACTCTATCTACATGACCAAACCACCTAAGGTGTATTTCAACTAGTTTTTTTACAAAAGGTGCAACCCCGACTTTCTCTCTAATGCAATCATTCCTAATTTTTCTACAAGAAAAAATATAAAAGTCAAGGAAAATTTTGTTACCATTTTAAAATCCCAAATAGTCACTCACAACTAACTATTGGAAACTAATGAAAAAATAATTACCTTGGTGAAATGTTTAATATCCATCCTCAACCAACATAATATAAGAAATGCATCTTAGTTCTTTTTTTGTTTAATAAGAACATCTTTTTAGTTCTTACCCTCACTCTCTCTTTGATAAAAACACATCTTTTGTTTCATATAAGTTGTTACAAGATGCCAAAATATGATATCAAACGTTATTTTATGATTTTAAACTCTATGATTAATCTCTACATAGTTTTTTTAAATAGGTCAACCATTAATTACATAACAAAGGTGACAATACTTAGTGTTTGGCATAATTGAAGAAAATAGGGAGGGGAAAATGATGCACAATTGCTCATTGTGAATCACATTAGTAAAGGATTTCATTCTAAAGCATACAACAACAAACAAGCCTTTTCCCACTAGGTAGGGTCGGCTATGTGGATCAACCAATGCCAACTTATTCTGTCTTTACACATTTCTATGTTTAGTTTATTTATAACTAAGTCCCTCCTAATAGTTTCTCCTATTGTTTTCTTTGATCTTCCCCTACCTTTAGTTATTGGACTATCTTCCATCTGGTCAACTCTACGTACATGAGCCTCTAATGGCCTTCTGACCAAACCACCTAAGGCGTGTTTCACGTAATTTCATTCTAAAGCATAATTTATGAAATTAATACATCTAAATCAAACAATATTTTAATAATATATGTAGTTTAAGTAGACAAATTAGTAAAGATATAAACACCGATGAGGATGTGTTGCACTTTGGTAAATGTCTGAGCGGTACTTTACATTTGCAGCGCACTCAAACGACGACATAATAAAAAGCTGTATGCATATATAATGGTTTGAACTTTGAATAATTCGGAAAATAGAATGCTATGGAATTGCAGATTCAAAACCTCCTTCAGTCGAAGAACCCTCTCAAGAAATCCTTGGAAAATATATTTCCGATCATAGAAGCACGTCCAAGCTGCAACATTCTCTCGGAACTGTAATGGATATAAATTTTACAACAACTAATCAGATATATTCAACATTGTCACAACATGAATAAGTAGAAAGTCGTAAGCGTTTTCCATCATGTAGTAGCCTGTGCAGCGTGAAAACTGATTATATGAAATTAGTATTTTATCTTCACATAGAAAATGTTATGAAAGAAGCAGAATACCTTCTCATTGACCATGAGTATCATGGACATGATATGCTCGAAAGTAGCAGTTTCTGGGTCGAAATTAGGCCACAGATAATTCTCCAAGTACTGACTAACCTCGAGGATCATTACCCTTTGCAGTGGAACGGGCTTCTGTCCCTCCTTAACCAACAACTCCGTCTCATAAATTTTCTTAACCAACTCTGGATCAAACGAGTTCTTGGCCTTAGTGGGGTCCCCGGTTCTCAACCAATTAGCCTCTGCAATCTTGGTAAGTCGGTCCCGCTGAATCTCCGAGAGAGTAATTGTGCTTGGAAGCGATGCCCCGGGCTTGGACTCCACTGGCTTCTCAGCTAGCTGGTGACTGGACTCGAGTGGGTACTCGGCCACTCTGTGACGCCGAAAATCGTATATACCTGTACCGTATACCTTCGTCATCGCAAAATCACAGCGGTTTTCAAATTTGAAGATTCGAAATGGAGGCCTCCGATCCTACTTGTGGAATAATAATAGACTTTCTGGATTCGATGAAATAGTAGAATTAGAATTAGGCTTCTGAACTCAAGGGTTCTTTCTGATAAACCCTAGTCGAGCTCGCATTTAGAACCGTAACTTAAACCACCATAAGATTTCCCTAAACCCTAAACCACCATGGGACCGTAAGTAGAGTGAGGAGGGAATAGGGAGGAGGGAAGGAATGTAATCTTAAATCTTAAATAAAAAAATATATGTTTGGAAGGTAAAAAAAAAATGGATGTTTAGTACAACTATAATGGAAAATGTTTGTTTTGTTTCATGTAAAATATCTTAGTTTAATATGTGATAACCCATAAGGCACTAATAAAAAGATCATACACTTTTGATTGAGTTTGAATGTCTGCATGTGCATTTTAATTTGAGGCACTAATATAAATCGTAAACACTTGTTTGTTTGAGTTTGGTTGTACATCATACCGTGTGATACTATATTGAATGGCCTAAATGTGCATCTGATTGCTTGACTTGCATTTATGTGTGGAATCGATAAGATAGGGGATCATTTTCTATATTCTTAGTAATGTAGTCGGACTATTAACGATTTTATAAACTGAACTTGGTAAGCGTTGTTACTGGAATGTCATATCTCACTATGTTAGTATGTTCAAATGACCAGGTTTCATCTATTGCTCGAGATTGATTTGCTGGTGGTCAACGTATCGTTCTTCGACAGTTTCACAGTCATGAAGAGGCTAAAGGTGTTGTTTTGTGAGCTGATGGACGACATACCTCCTCCACACACCCCGCCCTTAGATTAGACTAAAGATTCTCACTTTTTGGTTTGACTAGCAGTTTTGGTATTCCAGCTTGCAAGCCGATTGATTTTTGGTATGGTGACTTGCATGTCACCACTGACTAGTTATCATGACATGCATGTCTATATTTTGTATGTATGATGTCCCTCAGGGGCTTTACTCTAGACACAATCCATAGAGCTGAATTCTTGTATATATAGGTAAATATACCGCTAGTCTATAACATATGTCTATTCTAATATTTGTTCATGAATGATTGTAGAAAAAAACACTATTTCGGTCCTTTAAGTTTATCCTCTGTCTCAGTTTGGTCCTTTACATTTGTAATTTGAGTCAATTTGATCCTTCTATTATCTATGTATTAAATAATTAACAGTTTGCTGACGTGGACAGTTAAATATGTACACTTAGTGAATTGGAATTACTTCATCTCTATATTTATTAATATTATTTTTTTAAATAAAAAATCAATTAAAACCTAAACCCTAATTAAAAAACAATTAAAATATTTTATAAAAAAAAAATTAAAATATAAACCCTAATCAATATTGTAGCCTCCATCTTCATCTTAGCAACTCTCATATTCTGTCTAAGAAACCACAAAAACATAAACCCTAATTAACATTGTAATCAATTCAAGAAGTGAAGAAGCTTCACAAGTACTTGTGATGGAGGATAAATTCGAAAAGGAGTGTGTTAAAGTGTTTCCACTGTTTTGTCACATGAAATGCCATTCCGAGAAAGAATGAGCTTCCACCACCATAGAGAAACAAGATTCTTCAAGAATTGTCACGGATAGCAGCAAAGAAGCCAAGGCCAATCATCCCAATCGAAGACGAGGATTCAAGAGACGCACAAGAACGATGTCGTACATGGCTTCCAATTCATCCCTGTCTTTCACGAATCATCCTTCAAATTCTTTCGTGTCTAAGGTGGAGCAAGAGCAAGAAGAGGTAGCTATAAGCTTGATGATGCTAAGTCAGAGACATAGGTCATTGGAATGCCTTCAATTTCAATCTCAATCTCAATTTTTCTACTCTCTTTGAATCCTTTGATAATAACTCTACCTATTTCCGAACCAAAACCGAATGGGAAAAAGTGAAATCCAAAGAGAACAAGAAGAAGAAACCAGAGATTCCAAACGGTGTCGTCAAGAATGACAAAGAAAAAAAGAAGCAAGAGGAGCTTGAAATCCAGTCCGCAATGATAGGGTTTATGTTTTAATTGATTTTCTAATTAGGGTTTAGCTTTTAATTAATTTTTATTTTAAAAATAATATTAATAAATATAAAGATGAAGTAATTCTAACTCAGCATGTCCAAGTGTGTATATTTAACTGTCCACGTTAGCAATCCATTAATTATTTAACACCTAGATAACGGAAGAATCAAATTGACTCAAATTACAAACGTAAAGGATTAAACTGAGACAAGGCAAACATAAAGGATTAAATTGAGACAAGGGGTAAACGTAAATGACCAAAATAGTGTTTTTGTCAATGATTGTATGACGATACAAGAGTGACGAATGTAACTACTAGTTTCCATTGAAATAAATTGAGAGCTGAGTGATCCTTGGGGCGTAATTAGTCATTCACGCTTTTAAAAAAAAATGGACCCGCTATTTTCTAAGAATTAAGCTTAAGGAACCTAATCACAGGTGCTTGCTGGTATCTGCTGCGAGTTCAGGAAACTAGGATTTTACATCCTGTTTTCGCCGGAATTCGTAGGTGCTTGCTGGTATCCACTGCGAGTTTGCACCACCATTATATTCATCAATCTCTCTTCTTTGCCAATGAATATTTTGATATTTTGGGCAAGACCACGGTGGGCGCCACTGATATTCCAGTGACTTGAAAAAGGTCTCAAACGAGAGAGGATGGAGGCTAGAAAGAATGGACTCGACCTAGGCTCGGGGCTTGCTACGTACTCAGTGACTAGATCAAAATCCTCGTAGTTCATTAGGGGAAGGTGCTTCCAGGCTTTTGAGAATCGGAAGTATGGACACTAGGCAATGTATGCAAACATGTACATTAAGGAATATTTGAGAGAGATGTGCTAGAGAGGCCATAAAGGGCTCCTTATATAAGCTTAAATTGATCATTTTGTTTACATAAATATCCGATGTTTGTACCATGAAATATTCTTTAGTTCATCATGAAATTTACAAGTTGAATAATCATATATTTCAATTCTTTAATTCTTAAATTAAATTTTAAAACACATTGGTAAATCACTTAAATTTAATATATAATTTTATTCAAAATATTATCAAATAACTTACAATTTAAGCGGATTTTGGATAATATGAGTGAAATTTTAAGTTTTTTAATCTCTCAATGGAGGAGAGTATAGGTTTTCAAAATAGAAGGGATATGAGTGTAATTTAAGGATCTCTCAGGGGAGAAGATTGTAATTTACTCTAACTTTAATAATAACTTTTTCATTATTAATGTCTTAATATATAAAATAATATATTAACTCATGCAGAGCACGGGGTCCATACTAGTTCTCTTTCTTCGAAATTCTAAAAAATCGTATTTTGTGATATTATAGATTGGCCAATTATAATATCTGGCTTTGTAAAATCTTGGAGGAAATCTATCATAAAAAACCCAGCAACAACAAGATAGAGAGGACTTAATTTCCTTAAGAATAGTGATTACACTATCAAAACAATCAAATCAACTTTCTAATAATGATGAGTTTACGAAGGATGAGATATTAGAGACTACACTAAAATATTGTTGGGTGCCTGTGGGGGTCAAAAGGTCGTCGGCACGACCTTTGGTAAGTCTTTTTTCTTGGCAATGCGTTGCTCCATGTTATACTTTTGCCCCTGACTGACTTCTTTGTTCTAGGGCTGACCCTAAGCAGAATTCAGGGGAGATTAGATACCCAGGCGGGCGAGCGTCGAAGGAGGGCGACTGGAGATTCTCCGACGTCTTAGAGGCAAGGTAAAAAAAGAGGGTTGGCTCAGGTCGAGACTTGCTAGGATGCTGACATGGACGTCGAGAAGCAATTTGGTGATGGTGACAATGGCGACAATCTAAGTCGCACTGGTCGTCAAAAAATTCCATATACTCCCATACCCCTCGAACCGATGCCCGCCAGGTTCTTGGGTGAAGGCGTCTCTTTCAATGAGAAAGTGATACCTTTTGTAGCTGAGCGGGTCATATTGGCCCGACAGAATTATCCGGTGGACTATGGGGATGATTATGCGGTAGAGCATATGACCAAGGAAGCCATGTTGTTGCTTAGTCGCCTGGCGAGCTTCGCTTACCAACGAGAGATGGAGGGGGTAGGCATTGTTTTTTGGATATTGCTTTGTTTTTGTCTAGTGACTTAACGACGAAAAACTTGTAGGGAGTGGTAGAGAAGATGCCCGACGAGAATACTCGGTTGAAGGATAGAATAAATGAGTTAGAGACCGAGGTAGCAAAGAAGAATGCGGAGATCACAAGGGATCATCGCTTGTATTTCTTGCATTTTGCCAACTATGGGATGCAAAACGGCATTGCGTAGTTGGAGGATTTGATGGGCATCTCAGTGTCTCCGAAGATAAGGGCAAGACTTCACCCACCGTGGGAGAAGATTGAGGGTGAATTCCGTGCTCGCCGTCATCCTGATTCGCCTTTGAGGATAGAGGAGTATACTATTGCCCCAAATCCTTGTAGAGATGCTCAGGCGGTGACGGTGACCACCCACAATCAGGCGACTGGGTCGAAGAGTGGGCAAGGCCTCAAAATGCTTCTCCGGATGAAGATACTTCTTGAATTTAGTTTTTGTACTTGGAGGCGGTAGACCTCTTCTTTTGTATATACATTTTTGTATTTGGAGGCGGTAGTCCTCGTTTTTGTATATACGCCCACCCCTTTTTGTAAAGAAATTTGACAAATACGAGAGTTGATCAATCGCATTGCATACAATGTTTATAATTATTCGTAATGAGTACATGATATTCCCTGACATACGATAGCAAATTTGTCAATAGGCTTAGACAAAGTGAAGTACTTTTTAAGACAACTAGCATTCCAAGTATTTGGTATATGCTCGCCTGACAAGTGGGCTAATTTGTAAGCACTGTGAGAGGCGATCCCAATAACTCTATATGGGCCTTCCCAGTTTGGTGCGACCTTCCTATAGAGGCGATCTCCCCTATTGTTAATTGCCGTTCGCAGGACTAGGTCACCTTTTTCGAATTTGCGAGGGCATACCCTTTGGTTATACTTTCGGGCGAGAAGCTGTTTGTATGCAGCAGCTTTGAGTGTCGCCGCTTCCCTGCGTTCTTTGACCGCATCTAGACTAACGAAGAAGTTTTTTGGGTTTACATCAGAATAATTTAGTTCTCGGTCTGAGGGTACCCCGATATCGGTTGGGACTATAGCTTCTTGTCTGTAGGTAAGAGCGAATGGTGTTTCCGCGGTCGTCGAATGAGTAGTTGTCCGATAGGACCATAAGACTGAAGGGAGTTCGTCTACCCAATCCTTCTTGGCTTCTTCCAAGCGTTTTTGTAGCCCCTCAAGTATGATCCTATTCTTCACTTGGTTTGACCATTGGTCATCGGATATTTGACTGAGGTCATACGATGGTCGATGTGCCATTCTTTACAAAAGTCAATGAACTTTTTGCTGAAAAATTGGTGACCATTGTTAGTAATCAATACATGAGAAGGGCCGAATCTGGATATGATATTTTGCCCAAGGAAGTTTTGGACATTTGGAGATCCAATACTGGCAAGAGGTTCGGCTTCAATCCATTTTGTGAAATAGTCGACTGCCACTATGAGGAATTTCCTTTGTAGCGTACTTTGTGGAAGGGGCTCGAGTATATCCATCCCCTAAGTGTCGAATGGCCAAGGGTATTCGATGTGTTTTAGCTCTCCGAGAGACTGGTGTATGAAGCTGGCATGCCGTTGGCACTGGTCACAATTCGTGACTAATTTATCAGAGTATGCTCTTATTGTGGGCCAGTAGAAACCCGAGCGAAGTGATTGTTTGCGGAGGGCACTCATGGATTGATGGGTTTCACACACACCTTTGTAGATCTCTTGTAGGACATAGTTGGCATCTTCAAGTGGAATACACCTAAGATGTAGGGATGAGAACCCCTTGTCTTCTCCCCAGATAAAATATCAAGTTGCTTGCCTTCTTATTTTCCTGGCTAGTTCTCTTTCTTCGTGTAGCGTGCCCTCTGTTAGATATGCTTTTATTGGAGCCATCCAGGAGGCGTCGATTGCTATTGGTAGCATGTTCGGGGTTATGCAGGTGCTTGCAATGTCGTTTGCATGATCGTTTTGAGGCCTGACTGACTTGGCATGGTGACTAGTTTGGATAAGGCATTATCTTAGGTGTTTTGGCTTCGTGGTATCCGTGTGATCAATACGGATTCGAACCTGCTGATTTCTTGTTTGGCGCGCTCCACATATTTAGTGATGGTAGCATCTTTTGTCTCGAATTCCCCGTTAAGTTTTCCAACCACTAGTTGTGAATCATTGAATAGCTTGACCTTTGAGGCATCCAAGTCATGAGCTAGCGTTAGTCCGGCTATGAGTGCTTCATATTCAGCTTGATTGTTCGAGGCTGGGAACGTAAAGCGCAGGACTTGTTCCACCTTAATTCCATCGGGACTTTCGGCTATGATTCCAACGCCCGTGAATTTCCCGATTGAGGAGCCATCTACATAGACTAGCCATGGGGATTTTTTTGGCTGTGGCTCACACGTTGTGTCAATCTTTGTTTCCTTTGCCGGGGTGTCCTTCTTTTGGCATTCTGACAGAGTCATTTCGGCAATGAAATCTGCTAAGACTTGGGCATTGATAGCCCGCCTTGGCTTGTATTTGATGTCGAACTCGGAGAGTTCTACGGCCTAGTTTGTCATTCTCCCTACCAGGTTTGACTTCTGCAATATTTGTCGCAGGGGCTGGTCGGTTCGAACCATGATCGTGTGTTATTGAAAATAAGGTCGGAGTCTTCGTGTTGAGTGGACGAGGGCAAGTACTAGTTTTTCCACTCGTTGGTACCGTAGTTGGGCTCCTTGCAAGGCATGGCTTGTGTAATACACTGGATATTGTTTAGCTCCTTCTTCCCTTATTAGGGCTGAGCTTATTGCGTGGTTAGTGGTGACTAAGTACAACACGAAGGTTTCCCCTTCTTTCGTTTTTACCAGTATCGAGGGCTTAGCCAAGTATGCTTTGAGGTCTTGGAAGAACTTTTCACATTGTTTCGTCCACTGGAATGTCGGTGCAGCTTTCAGGATTTTGTAGAAAGGAAGGCATCGATCAGCCATTCTTGACAAGAATATGTTGAGGGCCTCCAGTCTTTTGTTGAGCCTTTGCACGTCCTTGATCGAACGAGGGGGTTCCATGTTCAGGATGGCCGCGCATTTTTCTTGGTTGCCCTTGATTCCTCTTTGCGTGATCATGAAGCCTAAGAACTTCCCTACTGATACTCCAAAAGCGTACTTTGTAGGGTTCAACTTCATCTGGTGTTTTCTCAGGACTAGAAAAATTTCCTCTAGGTGTTGCAGGCGTTGCTCGACTTCCAGGGACTTTACCACCATATCGTCGACGTAGACTTCGAGGTTCCATCCAATCTGTTCTTTGAAGACTATGTCCATCATTCTCTGGTAGGTGGCACCCGTGTTCTTCAGTCTGAAAGGCATGACTTTGTAACAGAAAACCCCCTGTCAGTGATGAAGGAGGTCTTCTCTTAGTCTTTCAGGTTCATCTGAATCTGGTTGTACCCTGAGAAGGCATATAAGAAACTCAGCAAATGATGCCCCGCGATTCCATCTACCAGTTTGTCGATGTTAGGAAGTGGATTTGTGTCTTTTGGGCAGGCTTTATTTAGGTTGGTGAAATCCACGCACATCCGCCATTTTCCTTTGGTCTTTTTTACCATAACCACGTTAGAGAGCCACTTAGGATACTGTGACTCTCGTATGAAACCAGCATCCAACAGCTTCTGTACCTCTTCGTTGATCACTTGTTGTTTTTACTTGCCGAAGTGCCACTTTTTCTAGGTAACACTAAGGCCGTCTTTTGCGTTGAGGGAATGACATATGGGCGCTGGATCTATCCCGGGCATGTCTGTGGTGCTCTAAGCAAACACACCCCTGTACTCCATGAGTAGATTCTGAAGTTGTTCTCTCATTGCTTGATCCAGAATGGCTCCAACCTAGATCTCTCTGCTCTTTTGTCTATGCAAACATTGACAAGATCTTCCGTGGGCTGTGGGCGAGCTCCTGGTATTTCATCCCTCAAGTCTACCACTTCCAGGGTGCTCCTTTCGTTAGAAGCGTGAGCTTCAGATTTGTCTCTTTTGGAGAAGTCTGCTAAGTAGCACGCGCAGGCTTCTTCCTTATCCGCTCGCATTTCTCCAATTCCTCCAAGTGTGGGGAATTTTATTGTCAAGTAGGCGATGGATATGACTACCTTGAGCTTGTTGAGTGTTGGGCGACCCAAAATTGCATTGTATGTTGATGAATCTGTTGACACAGTGAAATTAACCTCCGTGCAAGTGACCCTTGGGGGGATTCCCAAGGAGAGCCAAGTTGTGAAGGTTCCGCAGGTGTCAACAGCTCGACCTGAGAAGTCAATAAAGGTTCCTACGTCTGGCACCAGCTAACCCTTGTAGTTATGCATTTTTTCAAATGTTTCAGTGAATAGCACGTCGGCGATCGATCCAAGGTCATCAACACCCTTTTGACTTTTATATCCTGCAATGCTGGTTATGATGGTTATTGGTTCTTCAATCTCCGTTGTGTCGTCTACTTCTCCAAAGGCTACGAGTTGTGCCCTTCGTTGCCGTTTGTTTTGGTCACTGCTGGTGACGTCCTGTCAGTCGTGTAACGACTTGAGCGGTCTACTGGTGTTGTCCATATGAGTACTACTTGTAGAGAGATTTAAACACAGAATGAGTTTCTGAGTGTTAGGTGTATACTCCTACTCCCCGAAAAAGAATTACCGTTTAGCGGCAGAATGCATAAGGCATTGTGGTATGAGAAAGACCGCAGTGGGCGCCAATGTAACTGTCATTTTTGGTTCATACAATTCATAATTGAAGATAAGGACCGCAAGGGGTCGTAACCTTGGGGGACTTGTCCTTAGGTGACGACTTAGGTGCCTACGTACCCTTGTTAAAGGATCAAAGTCCACGTAATTTGAAGAGGGAACGTCCACAAGAGCTGTTAGACAGGAGTGTTACTTGTAGTGGCCGTGTGTGGCTAGCACGTGTATGTTGCTCCGGGTGGGCGAGCCACCTATTGGAGGTATCCTATAGATGAATGAAAGAACAAGGGTCTCTCGATGGTGCTTGTAGAGCTAGAGAATGAGGGTATTATGAGAGAGTAAGTTTACTATGATGTTTGTTGATTTAGACTTTAGGTTGTGATGATTCCGTTCTCCTTTCTGTTCTTCTTAAGTCTCCTAAGTGAGAATTTTTATACCTGATGTAGAGAAAAACGTGATTGACCCACGTTCTTGTGCATAGTACTCAACCTATGATCCTTGAACTTCTCCCACGTCTCTAATTCGAGAGAGTACGTGGGGAAGTATGAGCAAAGGCCATGTATGAGACCATCGAGTAGTTCCACATGTTACTGATATGTGGTTCGGTTAATCTTCTTATGGAGTTACAAAAAGGATACACCTTGTAATATGAAATTTTAGTAAGGTATTTTTAGAAACATTTAAATTTTAAGCTCATATTTTTAATTAGAATAATTTTAATTTTTAACTTCTCTAAAATTAAAATTATTTCCCTTGCTACCAAAATATTTTTGTACATAACAAAAAAAGAAAATAAGCATTTTTCTCTGCCAAAGCGCTCAACTATAGATATAAACAATTTCATTGGCTGAAAACAATTGTTGTATATGATTTTGAATTTTATGACCTCTTCAAATTTTTGAACTCTACTGTCGTCTTGGTCTCTTGGATGGTTGGCTCATAATTTTCATTTTCTATCCTCAAACTTTCTGAGAAAGCAAACATACTTGGCAGATACTATTTTGATTCTTCTGAATGCTCGCTCACCACAACCTTCCTTGTGCAAGATCTTGTTCCGAGAAATCTTCGTTCTCATTTAAGAATCCTCTGGGCTATGGTTTCTAAGCTGCGCTTGCTGCCTCGTCAGTTGTTTTCAGAGATTGATCAGAGCTTATTCCGCTTTCTGGTGGAAATCTGAACTGTTTTCGACCCTTTTTTGAGGTTAGTAGATCGGCTTAAGTGTAATCGGAGACAATAGTTGCTTTTCTTTGTGTTTATCTACTGGTCTCGCATTTCTTGTGTTTTGTCTTTGGCTCTGAGCGTCCTGTGGCTGCGATATTTAAAACTTCATTTGTTTTTGGTTGCCAAGTAGGCATTTCAACTGAATTGAAATTATACTTTTCTGGTTTCCTGGAGGGCAAAAAATATTCAAATATCCAGTATTTGTAGTTTTAGCTTTATCAGCGACCGATATTCCCAGAACTAAACAATTGTTAGTGCAATTCTTCCAAGCATTTTCAAAAGAAAAAAAAAAAGGAAAAAAGTTTGAAGCTTCACGACCTTTTCAACTTTCTAAGGAGTTCTAGCGTCAGATCGGGAAATTTTAAGTCCGGTTTATGCATGGGTCCTTAATTAGGTTCAGTGGGGATGCGGCTGTGTGAGATTATTGATTTTGAATTGCTTGAAAAAGAGGTTGAAGGTGTTGCTGAACTCTTTAGATCCAGAACACGGAGGAGTAGAGTCTTTATCTTCACTATCATGAGCTATGGTCCCCTCTGTTATGCGTATTTGTTTATGTGATTAAAAGTCATTGAATGGGACATCGTTAAAGTTTGAAAAGGCCTTTTCATTGAAAAGTGAACTATTAATTATTAAATATATATCTTTATCGCATTGCTTTTGCTTCCGGTGATCACTCTTGGTGTTGGCAGAACTATTGAGGGAAAATGTCTCAGACATCCAGGGTCCCACTTGCCATACAGTCTATCAAATCAATACCACCTGAGTTCAAGTTTACAGATAATCCAACCCCTGATTTTATGGAAAAACATGGAAATGATAAAGAGGGAAGCACTGATGTTATAGTGTCAAATAATCCTGAAGATGGTGCCATTGGAAGGAAAGTTTCCGAGGAACTTCAGGACTGTACTCGTGACATGTATTTCATCAATGAGGATTCACCATATGGTGAAAAAACAATATCACTAGAAAGTAGATCTTCAATTGGTGATGAAGAAGTAGAATCTGTTCCTTTGCCACTCCCATCAATCTCAAAATCCTCTAGGGAAAGCAGATGGAGTGATACAACATCTTATGCTTCAAAAAAGGTACTTTTAGCTTTTAATTCCAATTTCAATCTCTGCATTTTTGGAATTTGTAAATTATACTTGTGATATGATTGCTCGGTTAGATAAATAACTCGATTATTCTTGAAGAATAACCAGGAAGTTGTAAATTCTTATGATTTTCAAAGTTTCAGTCATACTCTGATGTTTGCATTCATTTTGTATCCTATTTCTGATTAAATGATTAATATGCACACAACACATTTTGTGCCTGCGAAATAAAGATATTTGAGGTCAAGCTCCATCATAATAGTTAGCCTTCAAATATTCTTTATGTGGCTAGTGGCTAGTGGCTATCAGCAATTTTACTTGATTGATAAAGGTATGAACTTTAGAAGTTGTGGGTTATTTTATATTGCTATTAATTTTCATTTCTTATGAGCTATCTCACAACTATGTCTGTGAGCTTATAGAATCATACAGTTTAAGCTATTTTTATCTGTCCTATAGAATGGTATGGATGTGTTATTACTACTTGGGTAAGTGCATCCAAAGTCGGAAGTTTTAGGGCTATTAGTTGAAGAGCATTGTAGATACTGAACTTGGGGTGAGATTTTGAAAAAAAGATGCTTAAAATTGGGTTCTCATTTTGGTCCTTGAAAGATGATGTCATTATCAATTACTTTGCAAATTTTTTTGCATCACTTTAGTAGGCTGAGAGAGTATGATTTTTTTTGCAGTTTCACTCCTATGACATTTTAAAATGATCTTGACACAATCATTTGAGGAATAATTAAAACCGTAGAGTTGTAACAAAATCAGGCTCTCATGTACTAAAGCTATACAGATTTTTGCATCACTTTAATAGGCTGAGAGTATGATTTTGTTGCAATTTCTGACATATGCCATGGCTGCTAACTCCTAAATGTTCAATTGGATTGGTGCTTTGGGACGTTAAAAATTAGAAGGAGCTGATGCTACACTATGTATTGTTAGGTGAATTACCTATAACATTAGAAGTAGTAATTAGTTAAGCAAATTGTATATAAATCATTGCAGGAAAAATTTCTTCTTTCCATACTTAATTTCTTCTATGTTTCATCAGTTAAGAATTTCTTGTATATGAGTAATCCATGTAATCTTGATATTTAATATTGTATGTTTCAAGTCAGTCTTCTAGTGCGAAGAAAAAAAAAGCATATACAACTTTCTTCTCTCAGTCTTTAGTTATTTATTTTATAGTTGTTTGTGTGAATGCATTATACTGGGTCTAGGTGATGCATTCTTGGAAAGCCTGAGATGTTTTCCTTATTATATCATTATAAATATTTTAAAATCAGGAAAGGTCATATAAGGAAATTTTACAGCTGTTTGATGAGATTGTTTTGGTTGTCATTGTTAATGAATAATTTATAATATCTTAAATACCTCCCTTACTTCTTAAGTTCCTTGTCTCAGAAGCTTCAATCTTGGTTTCAACTTCCAAATGGGAACTGGGAGCTGGGGAATATAATATCTACTACTGGAACTGAATCTGTTATTTCACTGTCTGAGGGGAAGGTAAAAAAGTTTGAAAATCTGCAGAATTCTTTTTGAATAAATAAATTATTTTTAATATGCTTAAACGTGTGATGAACTACACTCCTCCCTCCCTTATTGTAGGTTTTAAAGGTGAAAAGTGAAAGTTTGGTTCCTGCAAATCCTGATATTCTTGATGGAGTGGATGACCTTATGCAACTTAGTTATTTAAATGAACCGTCTGTTTTATACAATTTGCAACGTAGATACAACCAAAATATGATTTATGTAAGTCGTTTTCTTTCTTTGAAAGTTTCTCTACATTTTTTTCCCTAAATATAACCTATTCTAACATCTTATATGTGTTTCACTGTTTGCAATTTAGACAAAAGCAGGTCCAGTTTTGGTTGCTGTAAATCCCTTCAAAAAAGTTCCTTTGTATGGAAATGATTATATTGAAGCATACAAACGTAAAGCAATTGAAAGTCCTCATGTATATGCCATTGCACATATGGCCATCAGGGAAATGATACGAGGTTACTTTTCCTTTTCCTATATATACATGTATAAAATGATATAATTGTCAGGACCTAGGGCATTTGTTTTAAGTATGCTTCCTGACTGAATTTCTTGCTTTGTTTTCCAGATGAAGTAAATCAATCTATTATTATAAGGTCAGTAAGTAGTTAACAAAATTTTAGTGTTCATGTACGTACTTGATATGAATGGGCAACTAGAAATCACTGACTTTGGGTGTTTATGCCTCCATATATGCTTATGCTCCCTTCAAAATAGGAGCCCAACCGTAGAACCAATAAATATGAGGGTATTCTAGACAAAATGAGTTTAGTTGTAGTGCATTTTTTGGTTTTAGGGAAGGTCCATGTAAAATTTCATAATGAAAGGGATGCTCGTATTAAGCCATCTTCCAAGGGAGAGGGAGAATATCATACCCTTAATCTTAGTAGCTACTATAGAAAGCAAATACTCCCTCATACCTCCATTATCCCCTCCTTACACCCAAAAAACTAAAGAGAACCTTAATATAGATCTTATTATTCAGTAATTATAAATTATTTTTCAATGTTAAACGTAATTCTCTTGCAATTATTGTTTCCTTTTGCTTTACGTTTTAACAACCAAAGTCCATGTTATTTTATTTTATTTTAACATTGTGATTGAGTTTCATATATTTTAATTTAATGTCCTTGTCTCTCTTGGCATAATCTTTGCTTGCAATCTTTTTTGGATTTTCCATTTGACCTTGTGGAAATTTAACATTTGTATTATGAGGGAGGAGCTTTGTCGACTTTATTGTAAGTTAGAAAAGAATAAGCTTCTCATTTTTCCATTTTAGATCCACCTATTAATGCAGCGTTTTCTCGTGTCGCGTTGTCTCATTTTTTTTCTTGTCAATTTTTCTCTTGGTTTACCACTTCTCCTTAAACGTGACAATCCTCCATATTGCATCATTTAATTGTTTATACTGTTGTTCTGAAAGCCGCACCGAATCGGCCGGTTCAATCGAAAAATTGGCAAACCGGTCCTTCGTCTGGTTCGGAAGAACTAGAGAACTGGTAAAAAATAGTCACAAACTAGTTCTAATGAAAAAAGGGAGGAGGAAGAAGAATAAAGAAGAGAAGGAGGAAGGAACGAAGAAGAAGGAAGAAGGGAGGGGAAAAGAAAAAAAAGGAGGAAGAAAAAGAAGAATAGTGTGCGTGTGTGGGGTGGGGGGGGAGCAAAGATGTGTGTAAGAGAGAGAAAGAGAGAGAGAGAGGAGAGAAAGGGATAGAGAAAATACAGGAAAAAAAAAATATAGGTAGGTTGGTAGTGGAAAAAGAGAAATAGAGAAAATGTATAAAAAATTATGATAGGGTGAATAAGTAGGTGGTGTACAGAAAGAAGAGAAAGAAAGAAAAAATGTATAAAAAGATTATGATAAGATAAAGTAATGTTATGAGTTGTATATATTAAATGTATATTATAAGAGGTGACAAGGGTAATACCTTAGTAATTGTATAACCGTAATTATAGGGATTCAGATTTGATTTTAGTTTCCTAATTTAGGATCTCCCTCATGTATATATAGATGTACTCTTTCTATAAAAAAAATTATATATATATAGATGTACTCTCTCTAATGTGAAATACACAGAAATTCCATTCACTCTTTGATTACATGGTATCATAGCCCTGTGAACGTTGTTCTTTGTTTCCCCTTTGCCTCTTTATATTTTGGAGGTGTCAGTTGTGACTTGTGAGTGCAGCCCACTTTTCGGAAGAGGATCACATGAAGTGTAAAATGTGTAAAGTGTATGAAGTGCATCATCCAGATCGTTATATAAAAATCGAGATTCGTGTCCGTACTGTAACAATTTCATCCAACGGTTCATGTTGTGCACTTTATGCACTTTACTGGATCTGCACTTTAGCAGATCTGGATCCCCACTTTTCACAGTGGCCTTTTGTGACATTATTGGCAAGGATAGAGACAGGATGTTCCGATTGATTGTTTCCCGAAGTTCGGTGTCCAGCGCGCGTGAGCGTCATGTGCCATCATAGTCTTCAGTTGTATTGTCACGCACTGGCTCGTGGGCCACTTTTTTGGCCACATTTTGGCTTTGCCAATGTCGTAACAATTCCCAACTATTTCGAACAAGACCCAACAGTTTCTATCATCTTTGGTTGGATTTCTCTCTTTTTCCAATTGGAGGCTCACGTTTGCAAATTCTTTGCATATGTTGTTCAGTGATTGTAAGCTTCTGTTTGGTTGATTGGAAGCTTCTGTGTTCATCAACGTTAGAGCAGTATTTTTGGCCAAGTCTCGACCAAAGTTTAGCAATTTCGATAACTTATTCTTACGATAATTTCACTTTAGTTGGGGGGTGTATTTTGTGCATTCTAACTATTTGGTGGTTACATAATATCACTTTTGTTGTGGGGCATTCTGTTTGTTCTCGAAGAACATTGACTACTGTTATAAGGGGGTGTTTGTGATTCTTAAGAGGCCTAACTCACCCCAAAAGAGCTCTCAAGGGGAGAGGATTACCTTAGTCTATATATACAGCTTATAAGCCATTTAACTAAGCGATGTGGGACTTCAACACGCCCCCCTCATGCCCGACATAGGAGTGTGAAGCCAACGGGTTATCCCCAGGGCAGCCCATAGTAAGGCTCATCCATTCACACATATCCAACCTCGCTCTGATACCATCTTAAGAGGCCTAACTCCCCCAAAAAAACTCTCAAGGGGAGAGGATTACCTTAGTCTATATATACAGCTTATAAGCCATTTAACTAAGCAATGTGGGACTTCAACAGTGATAAACTTTTGTTGACTTGCTAAAATAGAAATGAGTGATAACAAGGGAGTAAATAAAGTCGTTGCTCTTGGGGAGTTAGGTAAAATATGTCTTTCTTCTCTTCAAATAAGTGGGCGATTGGTTTTGGTGCCACATAACATATTATAGGTAATCCCAATATCTTTTCTAGCTTCTAGTCACACAAAGAATCTTCTCTTGTAACCATCGCCGATGGTTCAAGCTATAACATTGTGGGATCTGGAACGGTTAAACTAAGTCATATTACCCTATCATGAGTCATCTGTTCTAAGTCTACCCAATTTTGCTTTTAATTTGTTGTCTGTGATTAGACTTAGTGAGTTACTAAAGACCTCAATTGCTCTATCTCATTTTATCCTGATCAATGTATTCTTCTGGATCTTATGACGAAGAAAATTATTGGTAAAGCATATGTATCTATTGGTCTCTGTATTTTTCATGCATGGAGGCCTCCACCAGTTACCTCCTCCAGTGTTACTTCTCCTATTGAAGTCTCTGTCTTCGTTGAAGAAGCTATGCCCTCAGTTTCATAATGTATCTTCATTGGAATGTGAATCATGTTGATTTGCAAAATACCAGTGTAGCTCTTAGTTCCTAGAAACCAAGCTAAAACTGCCTTTGAATTAGATCATTCAGATGTTTGGGAAATGTGTCCTATTATGTCTAAACCTGGATTTAGATATTTTTTCACTTTTGTAGATGATTTCTCTTGAATGACTTGGATATATTTTATGAAGAATCGATCAGAAGCGTTTACCCACTTTTCTGCCTTTTGTGCTGATATTAAAATTCATTTCAATTCTCTGTACACATATTGAAAAGTGAAAATGCTAAGGAATATTTATCAGAGTTATTTCAGAAATACATGACTCAACATGGTATTCTGATATTCTCCATCAAACTTCCTTTGTTGATATCCTAAAATGGGGTAGCTGAGAGAAAGAATGGACACCTACTTGAGATTGCCCGAACATTATTGTTCCAAGCAAAAGTACCTAAGCAGCTTTAGGCTGATGTAGTTTCTACAGCTTGCTTTTCAATTAATCAAATGTCGTCTACATTACTGAATGGGGATAAACCTTACAATGTTCTCTTTCCATCCAAACAATTGTTTTCAGTGGAGTCGTGGGTATTTGGTAGCACTCGTTATGGGTCCATTTGGTAGGAAAGAAAAGAAGGAATGTAATGTAATTGGCACAAAATACGAGGAATGGATTTTTTTGGTATGATTTTAAAGCATTGTAATCTCTTGGTTTATCACTCTTCCTCTAACTTGTTAAGCCTCCTTATTGCATCATTTAATTGTTTATCCTATTTAAATTGGGACCAGTAATATATATCCTTATCTACTTATTCAGTGGTGAAAGTGGAGCAGGGAAGACAGAGACAGCAAAGATAGCAATGCAGTACTTGGCTGCCCTTTGTGGTGGAAGTGGAATAGAGTATGAGATATTAAAGACTAATCCAGTACTAGAAGCCTTTGGTAATGCAAAAACATTGAGAAATGACAACTCAAGTCGTTTTGTAAGATCCACATTCATCATATTAAATCTTTTAGTTCTATTTTTGAGGGTTTGGAGTTATGGTTATCTTCGTGTTAGGCTTTGATCTTAGGACTAAACTTAGGTGAAGTTGTTTAGGTGTTTGTTATGAAGTTCTCCAATACAAACAAGACACGTGGCAAAAAATGTTTGTATAACTAATCCTGGTGCAGAGAGACTACATATGACTAAATTTTGCATGACCAATCATTGAAGAAAGAGAGTATAAATAAAACATATGATTGGAGGAACTTCATAGCAAACACCTAAATAACTTACCTCAGTTTTTTCCTTGATCTTATGTTCTTTTTACGAGTTTCTCATAATTTGTATGAACATGTCACAGGGAAAGCTCATTGAGATACACTTCAGTGAGACTGGAAAAATCTCTGGTGCTAATATTCAAACATGTAAGTTTACCACTGAATTTTGTGGTTGTAACCATGTGCTTTTGCTTCCACTAGAAAATTTTAACTAACTATACTTATAAATGTTTGTATCTCCTTATTGATTGTATGTGATGCTCCTTACATGACACAAATAGTTTTGCTGGAAAAGGTAATTAATTCTCTCGAGCTATTTTTATGTTAAAATTTGTGTTATGTTAAATTTCAAGACACTATTTTGATTTGGTATGTGAACAGTCTAGAGTAGTCCAATGCAATGAAGGGGAAAGGTCATATCATATATTTTATCAGCTATGTGCTGGGGCACCACCTTCTCTTAGGGGTAAACTATTGGCTTTTAACCTTCAATTTCGCTTTTGTTGTATTTGTTGCATATATTGTGGATAATAGTTCTTGTCTAGACAAATTACTTGAGCATGATTTTGAAGAATACTAATGCAATCACTCCATTGTAAAAATTGTCTATTTTTTTAATGAAAATATTGCTATTCAATTACAAAAAGTGTCTTCCTTTTTGTCCTTTGTTATCCAATTTCTTTTTGCCTATTGTTTGCTATTCAAATATGCCTGGTTTTATAGGTAGTAGAATGATGGGGATGAAGATAGTATGGGATATCACTAATTCACTAGGATAGTATGCTTGATAATAGTTCGAATACGATTTCTATTATTTAATATTGTAGAATGAGAGAATTTCTATGTATTTCATTATGAAAATAGTGTAGGTATTTATACAAGAGGGAAAAACCTATTCTGAGAAATAAGAATAAATACAATAAATACAATTGATTCCTAATTGATGGACTAAATCATATCCTAATGATTCTAATTGATTTACAACACAAATCTAGAATATTCTCAACACTCCCCCTCAAGCTGGAGCATATAAATCATAGGCACTAAGCTTGTCACATAGGTATTTTATCCGAGGACCTCTAAGAGACTTAGTGAAGATATCTGCCAGCTGATCATTCGAATTGACAAATCGAGTAGCAAGACATCCTGATTGAATTTTCTCTCTAATAAAGTGACAATCAATTTCAATATGTTTGGTCCTTTCATGGATCGAGGCAATGTGCATAGCTGCTTGGTTATCACATACCAACTCCATTTTATCTAGTCTCCAAATTTCAACTCTTGAAGAAGTTGTTTCAACCATAGGAGTTCACAAGTTGCTAATACCATAGCACAATACTCAGCTTCTGCACTAGACCTTGCAACTACATTTTGTTTCTTACTTTTCCAAGAGACTAGATTACCACCGATGAGAACACAATATCCAGATGTGGATCGCCTATCATCTGGTGAACCAGCCCGTCAGCATCAGTAAAGCCAATAACTTGGGAGTTCCCCTTGTTCTCATACAATAATCCCTGGCCTGGCGATCCTTTGATATACCGAAGAATACGAACAACTGCATCCCAATGACTATTACATGGTGACTGTAGGAACTGACTGACTACACTCACAGCAAACGATATATCTGGACGAGTGATAGTGAGATAATTAAGTTTTCCCACGAGTCTTCGATATCTTTCAGGATTGTTATCAACTCCCCCTGTCCAGGACAGAGTTTGACATTTGGATCCATTGGAGTTTCAACTGGTTTACAATTTATCATGCCCGTTTCCTCTAACAAGTCAAGTGCATACTTCCGTTGTGAAATGGCCACACCAGAACTAGATTGGGCAACCTCAATACCCAGAAAATATTTAAGTTTCCCTAGATCTTTGGTTTGGAAGTGGTTACACGGACGTTGTTTGAGTTAGGCAACGCCTAAATCATCATTGCCTGTAATGACTATGTCATTCACATAAATGACTAGGTATATGCACTTGCCATTTGATGTATGGCGAAAGAAAACCGAGTGATCAGCTTCACTACGAGTCATCCCAAAATCTTGAATCACAGAACTGAATCGGCCAAACCAAGCTCTTGGTGATTGTTTGAGTCCATAAAGAGAACGACATAGTCGACATACTTTCCCATACTCCCCCTGAGCAACAAAACCTGGTGGTTGCTCCATATAGACCTCTTCTTCCAATTCACCATGGAGGAAGGCATTCTTAATATCAAGCTGATAAAGGGGCCAATGATGAATGGCCGCAATTGATAAGACACGAACGGAAGCAATTTTGGCAACAAGGGAGAATGTATCACCATAGTCCAAGCCAAATATCTGAGTGTAGCCTTTGGCCACCAATCGAGCTTTTAGGCATTCAACTGTACCATCGGGACCAACTTTAATTACATAGATCCATCGGCAACCAACCGGAGACTTTCCAGAAGGAAGAGAAACCAAGTCCCATGTACCATTAGAATGTAAGGCATTCATCTCATCAAGCATGGCTTGCCTCCAACCCGGATGTGCAAGAGCTTCATCTGTAGTCTTAGGGATAGAAATAGAATTCAAAGAAGACACAAACGCATAATATGGACTAGATAAACGATGATAGCTCAAGAAATTATAAACAAGGTGAGGATTACGAGTAGAACGAATACCTTTATGAGTGGCAATCGGAGGACTAGTGGATGGCAGTTGGATCGGAGCAGCGGGTGATTCAGACGCAGGCAGAGAGTCAGGAAGAGTAGCTGTGGGCTGAGGACGAGGACGACGATGATATGTCAGGAGAGGAGGACTAGGTGTGTCTTGGGGTGAGGCCTCTGGAAAAGGAAGAGAAGGAACAGGAAGAACTTCAATCACAGAGGGACTTGCAGGCATAGAAGATGCAAAGAATGGGGAGGACTCAAAGAAGGTCACATCAGGAGAGGTGAAACAACGTCGAGTGGTTGGACAATAACATCGGTAGCCCTTTTGTAGTCGAGCATATCCGAGAAAAACACACTTGGCGGACTTTGCTGCAAGTTTATCTTTTCCTGGGGTCAAATCATGCACAAAGCAAACACAACCAAAAACACGAGGAGGAGGATGATTAAGAGGATCGTCAGGAAACAACAAAGTATGAGGGATTTGATCGTTCAACACAATAGAAGGCATGTGATTAATCAGATAACATGCAGTGAGAACAACATCACTCCAAAAACTAAGAGGAACATTATGATGAATAAGCAAAGTACGAGCAATTTCAATAAGATGGCGATTCTCACGTTCGGCTATCCCATTTTGTTGTGGGGTATGAGGACAAGAGGTTTGATGTAAAATTCCTTGAGTGGCCATAAATTTTTGGAAAGGTGTAGACAAATATTCTTTAGCATTGTCAGAACGCAAAATAGAGACAGAGGTATCAAACTGAGTTTTGATTTCGGCACAAAAGTTTTGGAAAATGTTAAATACCTCAGAACAATTTTTCATCAAATACACCCAAGTACAACAGTGGCAGCCACAGATGACTTGGCAGTAGTAGCCATGGCTGTTAAGGAATGAGAATAGCTCCACTTAGAGAAGAGCGAAAATAAAGTGTGAGGAAACGGCAAACCAACCCCAGAAACGTGAGGAGAAGAGGCCGGAGATCACAGCGGTGTAAATCATGGCTAAAGACGACGCCGGAAACGGCGGCACGCGCCGGCACGTGAGACTTCCGACGGACTGAGCGGCGGCGCGTGGAGGCGTGTGAGACGGCGGATGACGCCGGAGAAAACGGGGTTTGGCCGGTCGGCGCCTCCCGAACACGGTGGTGTGGCGCGTGTTCCAAAAAGAGGCCGAGAAGTTGTCGGACTAAGAGATCCGATTGGACAGCTAAGAGGGAGAAAGAATTTTAGGGCTGGAAGAAGAACACAGCCACACAGAAAAGAGTCGGAAGCAATTATAATGGCTCTGATACCATGTAGAATGAGAGAATTTGCTATGTATTTCATTATGAAAATAGTGTAGGTATTTATATAAGAGGGAAAAACCTATTATGAGAAATAAGAATAAATACAATAAATACAATTGATTCCTAATTGATGGACTAAATCATATCCTAATGATTCTAATTGATTTATAACATAAATCTAGAATATTCTCAATAAATATTATATTTAATTTTAAAAATTAATATTATTTAATATTGAATTCATTAATTATTTATATTAATCATTAATATTTATTTTTATTATTTTATTATTTATTAATAGTATAAATCATAAATGAAATAAATAAAATAACAACAAAAAAAGTTTCCAAAAATTCAATAAATTAACATTTCATTTAGCATCAAATTAAGAATATATTAATCAGAATATGAACTTAATTTAACTCACAAAAAGAAAAAAAATACAATTATCTTAAAGGAAAAAATGTATGTTATGCTTAATATCTTTAGTTTGGTCTGAACATTTTAACAATTTATAAGATCAGACAAGTCTTACAGCGTGAATCTTTGATTCAAATATTGAAATTTTTTTATTGACAAGAAAAATCAATCTGGACCATCTCATTTCCTCCTTACATTTTTTCCGGTATGGGATGCTTAATGGGGTACTTGAGTGGTTTTGTTCTTCCCCCTTAATGACTAGCTTTTGAGGGAGGGTTCCCAAAATTACTTGGGTTTTGTTCTTACATTTGTTCTTGCATGTTTTCACTGTCTTTTTGATTATTTGTTTGATTTTATAACACAGAGAAGCTGAATCTACTAAATGTGGAAGACTATAAATATCTGAGGCAGAGCAATTGTTATTCGATTACTGGTGTCAATGATGCAGAAGAATTTTGCATAGTAATGGTATACTTTCCAAAACTTATAGATGATTTGTCTCTATATAAGATCATTTGATTGATTCTATTAATTTTCTTTGACAAATGAATTGATTTTGAAACAGTTGTTTGACATACATATGAACCTATTATCTTGCCAACAATTTCCAGGAAGCTCTGGATGTCGTCCACATCGGTAAAGAAGATCAGGAGAATGTATTTGCAATGCTTGCTGCAGTATTATGGTTTGGAAACATATCTTTTACGGTGGTTGATAATGAAAATCATGTTCAAGTTATAGAAGATGAGGGTAATAATCCTATTGAACCAACTTCTGCTGAAAGCATCTATAGTATAGAGTTTTTTGTAGATTGTTTTTGATAAGGAATTTATTAGAGAGAGAAAAGATACAATGGAATACAAGGAGGACAAGTTGTCCTGTCCAAAAGTAAACAAAACAAAAAAAGAAAGAAAAAACAAGAAGTTACACCAATAAAGCCTTCCAATCCCTTTGAAGATCCATAAGGGAAACTCCTCTAAATAGACCATTAGAAGAAACCCAAAATGAAGTCAAGAAAGTAATTCTTTCCCAAAGAAGGTGAAGTGGGAGGTGTTTGTTGTAAAGACTCTTGCATTCCGCTCCAACCAAGGTGGGAGGTGTTTGTTGTTAGGCCCATCATGAGATTGCAAATTCTTTTCTTCTCCACCAAGTTCTTGTAAGTCATAGCATCACTTGCAGTCTTGCACATGACCAAGTGATATTATTTGAAGTGTATAGCTGCTGTTGCATCCTCGTAACCATATTAAAATAATGATTCACAACTGCCTCACCTTGCTGAAATTCAGCCAAGTGGCTTTCTATCTTGAATATGGCAGCAGAGTTCTTATTTGTTGAGCAGGCCTCTTTTGTTTCAGCCCATATCTCCTTGGAAGTAGAATAGACGAGAAAATTGTATTTTACGTCATTAGTAATTGAATTAATCAACCTATACATCAGAATTTATCCACGTCCCAAGCTTTGAACTTTTGGTCACATGTGATCTAGATGTTTGGCTGCTCAGTAAGATAATCATCAGACTCTATCAGAGGTGTACATCATAACTGAATGGGACCATTGTAGATAATTATTCCGGTTCAATCGATATCCTATGATAAAATGTGAGAGGATGCAAAATAAACGAAATTTGAAGCTTATATAATGTGAGAGGATGCAATTCCAAATTGCATTAGGCATTTGGGACAAAGCATCTTCCACATTCAATTGAGCTTGAGGGGGATAATGAAAAAAGAGAACACAAGTCCAGGATAATGAGAAAAAAGGCAAATCACAACTGGCCCCAAACCAATTGGACTTGAGGGGGAGTGTTAGAGATACAAAGTCCCACATCGAAAAAATAAATGAAGTTTGAAGCCTATATAATGTGAGAAGATGCAGGTCCAAGTTGCCTTAGGCATTTTGGACAAAGCATCCTCTTCATTCCAGACCATACACAAGATTCAACCACATGGATCAACACTTCACCATACAAACTTGGACAGGGACAGTCAAATTTCAACTGTGTGCAGTCAATGTTATTGGAGTTCGGACCCTCTTTTACACCACTGCTGGACCCCCGTTCCTCAATTTCTGCCATGCCGGACATCTCTCTGGTATTGTTTCTGCTAGATATTACAGAGAGAAATCAGTAATGTTGGTTGGACTACTGCTGCTGGAGTTTTCTGCGGTCTGGTGTTACTGGAGGGTGCAGTGGCTGGAATGTACTGTGGCTGTGTCTAGGGTAGGCTGCTTGATGGAAAACATGCTGCAGCTGATAAGTGAGCGGCTGTTTCTAGGGCTAGGGCCTAGGGTTGAGGGTGGCAGCCTCCTAGCATTTGAGAGAGAAGAAGTTTGTGCTTTGGTACCATGAAAATTAGAGTAATCTGAATTCTCTGATTCATTTTCATTTACAAAAAGCTGAGTATTTAACTGTTTATGCACAAATTATTACAATTAGCCATAAAACTTTTATCTGTAAAAAAAAAATCAGTCATAAAGGTAATCTCTAGAAGTCAGGCAATCACAAGTACTAATTAATACCTAGGTCAACTACACAATCAATCATATAATACAAATTAGATAAGAAGAGAACAAAAGGAATCAACGGCCATTAAAACAGAAATCATCTTGGGTGGCTGCATAGGGGAGCCACCCAACATGCACTAGGTTAAATCGTAGTGGTCCTATTTCTGGCAGTCTCCGACAAGAGAACTACTCAAGTCAAGGACCTTGTTTGCATACCCACTATTCAGAGCCCTCCAATGAACTTTTAATTGAATACTGTAAAGTGGCCCAAAAAGATAAAATAAAATGAGGCATGCCCATAGAAGATACAGCAGCAAATGTCTAAATAGGAAATTCTATAATTTTTTCCCCTTCTAACTATATATCCAAATTATGATGTACATTATGCATTTCTTGGAGCCCTACACTCTTTACTCTTCCCAAAAGCTTTTATGTGTTCCTGGAGATAAAACATGGAAAAAGGCTTCTGTCTGATGCTAGAGTTTGCAATGTCTGTCAAGAACTCTTGGCTCCATTCAGGGTATTCTACAATGGAATAACTTTTGGCAATGCATAATTGCATATTTTAATTTTTCTGGTAATCTTAGTGACAGTAGTTTCAGTTTATGTAATATGACCTGTAGTTGCTATTTTTAAAGCTTTATTGTTTATTCCTCTTAGGCTTTTTATTGATTGCTTTTGCTGCACTTGTTATATAGGAATTTTGTTGTAATTGCATGCCTGGAATATGTTTCTATTGTGTATGATGATGGATATTTATATTTACATATGGTGCATTTTTTCTCACTGATTTCTGGTTTGTAGTTTTTAAACATATTTTTGATGCCTTTACTCGTTCTAAGCTAATTATTTTGCTGTTGAAGCTTGCATCACCTTACATATAAGATGTGTTTTTTTTCTGCAATATTTGCAGCTCTGTTCACGGTTGCTAAATTGATAGGCTGTGACATTGGAGATCTCAAGATTACTTTATCAACTCGCAAAATGAAAGTTGGTAATGATAACATTGTCCAGAAGTTGACACTATCACAGGTAATATGATTACTGTGTCAAATATTTAACTTATGTCTGAAATTATCCATTTTAAAAACGGCTTGGCTGGAGGAAAGGTCTTGGAAATATGAATGCATATTGCATTGTTGAAAAAACAGATGAACTTTTGTTTAATTGATATCTGAAAAGTTTGAACTATCATGGATATTTATTTCCTTTGAGTTACACTGGTATATATACACATAGAGAAAGAGCTACCCTAATTATACTAGAAAACTTATTTATATCCCATTGTAGAATATCATACTAATCCTATATTCCTATTCCTAAAAGGGAGGTATTAAAATACCTACAATTTCTTCCTTTTTGACTAAAATACCATTATGGCATTATTAATTCTCTACAACAAACAAAGCATTTTCCCATTAGGTAGGGTTGGCTATATGGATCAAGTGATGCCAACGTGTTATGTCTTTGCTCATTTCTATAGTGGCATTATTAATTCTCTAAAATAATTATAATTTATTATAAAATATATTTAAAATTATTATTTCACTATTATTTATTTTGAGTTTAAAATTTTATTTTTTTTATATTTTATTAAAAATATTTTTTATATTAGTCAAGTCCATATTTAATTATACAAATAATAAACATAAGGGTATTTTAGTCAAAAAGTATGAAGTTGTAGGATTCCTTATCTCTCATGGGAGGGGAGTGTAATTTTTTGAAAGAGAGGTGAGGCGAGTGTAATTTAGGATATCTTATGCAAGGGTGGTGTAATTTACTCTTTATCTTACTTCTCAGATGTTCTAGCAACATTGAAATGTTTGTTGCGTTTCATATTTTGGTACACTTAAGTGGTGTACCTCTCCTCTACATTTCTCTCTCTTGAATGGAGAGAGAAAAAAAGTTTACATTATTACTTTTTTAAACATCAAAGGACCAATGGGGAGGAGAGCCTTGGGAAGCACTATTTTGAGTTGGCTATACTATAGAGCCTTGGGTACCTGTGTGCTTCAATGCAGGTGAATGGTGGACCGAGGGCTTCAACGCCTTAAGTGATTTTTGAATAATATTGGTTAAACTTAGAGAAGAATAAGTAGAAATCACTATTTTTGAGTGCTGAATCACATACCATAGGTTTAGAATGCTTTATGTTAAAACTTCAGAGGCATCATACACAACACATAGATACGATGGATCATTGACACTGCAATGTATATGTTTACTAGTAATCATAACAGTTTATTTTTTCCTCAATAACTTACATTTTACATATTCTATCTTATAGGCTATTGATGCAAGAGATGCTATGGCAAAGTCAATATATGCTTGTCTGTTCGATTGGATAATTGAGCAAATAAACAAATCACTTGCTGTTGGCAAAAGGCGTACCGGAAGATCTATCAGTATTCTAGATATCTATGGCTTTGAATCGTTTGATGTATGTTTATTGTGCACCTTAGCTCCCTTTTTTCTTTAAATTTTCTCACTATTGTCTTGTTTACATTTTGAAATATATTGTTTCTTTAGATGTTACTCATCATTCATACAATATTTGCAGAGGAATAGTTTTGAGCAATTCTGCATTAATTATGCAAATGAGAGATTGCAGCAACACTTCAATCGTCATTTATTCAAGTTAGAACAGGAGGTATGCATGACACGTTTTCCTTTGCGTACACACTACAAAGAAACTGACTACCTTAACAAAACCACGCTGGATGGTAATTTGTGCAGAATTTTGTTTAAATCTATGACTTCCTCTGGAATATGTCAATAATGTACCAACAAGATTCTTATTGGTGACTCTTGGTTCTTCAAAATATTTCCTTGACCCTGCGTTATTGTGCTTTAAACACAATTACTTTTATTATTGAAAACAAAGGACAAAGAAGAATCATATTATAAAGAATTGAGATTACGAGTTTTCTTTCTACATTGAGATTCTTGTTTATTACATAGCCATTTACATTAGATTGATGCTTTGTGATTCATTCACACATTGAGAAGCCATTGTCCGTATCCAAATCCCTGTGCTCTCTATCTACCTAGGGATAATCAAAATATTGATATCCTATGGATATCTACGAAATTTACTCTTCAGATCTCTGTATGGGTGTTAAAAAAATGAGTTCGGGTTTGGGTATGTGGATTAAGGGTTGGATTTGGCAAAAGGTGGTACCAACCAAATTTTGAACTTGTAGTATATAAATATATATTTTATCTGTAATTAAATACAACAATCAAAGCCTTTTCCAACTAGGTGGGGTCAGCTATATGGATCATGTGACGCCAACGTGTTTTGTTTTTATATGTAAATATATATTTATATTAAATTTATTATATTAATATTTAAGGCAAAAATTGTGAATTTTATGTTGATCCGATCGACTTGATCATGTATTTACAGTTTGAATGGGAAAGTAGTTTGAGAGTTTTCATATTTCTTTTCACTGATCCGTGGGTAGAGGTGAAACTTAGAGATCATCTATTTCATGCAACAAGTCAAAAGTTTCAAGTATTTGGGGACTATCATACAAAATAAAGGAGAAGCAGAGGGGCATGATTTCAAGCTAGGTGGATTAATGGAGGACGGTTTCAGGTGTCATTTGTGATAGAAAAATCCCACTCAAACTTAAGGGAAATTTTTATCACATAGCTATATGACATACATTGTTGTATGGTACTGAATGATGGATGATAAAAAGCCAACATGAACAAAAAATTCAATGTTGTAGAAATGAGAATGTTGTGTTGAATAAGTGGACACACTAGAAAGGAGAGGATTATGAATGATTGCTTAAGAGAAAAAGTTGGGATAGCACCTATCTTAGAAAAGTTGGTTGAAGTGTGTGGTGTGCCATAGGTGGTTTGGTTATGTATAAACGAGGCCATTAAAGGTTCTTGTATGAAGAGTATATCAAATGGAAGATAGCTCAATAACTATAGGTGGGATCAGTTATATGTTTAACATGTTTTATTTTGGCCCATTACTATGGTTAAATTATTTTTAGTTAAATCCATACTAATAGTTTCTCATATTTTTTTCTTTGTCTCCCCCTACCTCTAGTTTTAGACTATCATCCATCTAGTCAACTCTTTGTATAGGAGCCTCTAATGGTCTCCTTCATACACGTCAAAACCACTAAGGTGTGTTTCTAGCAACTTTGGGCAGTAAGAAAACAATATGAGAAAAAAATTTGATGATGCAAAAATGAAAATGTTGAGTTTGATGAATGAACACACTTGAAAGGATATGATTAAGAATGATGCATTAGAGAGAAAGTTAGGGTAGCACTTATAATAGAACAGTTGGTCGAAGCACACCTTAGATGGTTTGACCATGTATAGAGGAGACATGTAGAGGCTCCAGTAAAAAGAGTATATCCTAAATTCCTGATAACTAGATGAAGGGGGAAACCAAAGAAAATTATAAAAGAAACTAATATGATGGATTTAACATTAAATGATTTAACTTTTGAAATGAGCCAAGCAGAATAGGTAGAATACGTTGGTGTCTTTTGATTCAAGAAGCTGGCCCTACTTTGCAGGAAAAGGCTTAGTTTGATGTTGTCGTTTGAATATTCTTAGGGTAAAGATTTGATTTTGTAATCTACTCTAGTCCTGGTTCGATGGGAAAATTTTTTTGTCTAGAATTGGGGATAAAACTATAGTGTCAAACCGGTGATAATCCTTACAACTACTTGAACCATACTTAGGTGGCACTTTAGAGCATGTTTTATTCTAATTTTGTTTCATTGTTTTTCGAAAACAATTTGTGAAAACATTTTTAGGAAACAAAGAAGTGGAAAAAGATAAAATTCATCTGGGTACCTTTCTTGCTATCAAGTTTGTGGGCTCTGGAAGGAACAAAGAGCATCAAGCTCTTTGGAAATGTGTACTTCTTGTAACTTTGTGGTGTCTTTGGCTAGAACAAAATGCTATGGTCTTTATTAATAAATTCCTCCCTCCTCATCTTTTGTGGATAGAATTACTTTTATGTCTTCTTTGTGGGATTCGGTCGAATGGTCTGTTTAGGAATTTTCATTATGGATATCCAAAGAGAATGGAAGGCTCTGTTGAGCTAGAGATTTGTTATTTTCTTTTGCTGGTTTTCTTTTTCTTTTTTTTTTTTTAAATTTTCTTTGACGATTTCTTGTCCTCTATGTACTCTCATTCTTCTCTAATGCAATTTCTTTTTCTATTTAAAAAAATTCAAAGCGAAGAATAAAGAAAGTGTGTTTTGATAATTGCTTTTAAACAAGTTTAAAAAATTAAAAGACAAATTTATGTGGGAGAAGTATGATCGAAATAGGACCTAGAAGTAATGCAATCTGAAAGTTCACCATATTGCCGTGAATGAATAGTTATAATTTTTAGACAACTGTTATTGTTCTTTTATTTTAAAATCGATTTAGGAGAGTTTTTTTTCGTGAAATAGATCAGTTTTTAACACACAGATTTATATTTCTTGAAAATGTTGAATACCTACCTTCGAAAGTTAAACATTTGAATATATATGTGAATGTGAACTGCTACATTGTTGTTCCAGGAATATATACAAGATGGCATTGATTGGGCAAAAGTTGAATTTGAAGACAACCAAGACTGCCTTAATCTTTTTGAAAAGGTACAAAACTTCCTCCCTTCCCATTTTTGCACATGTTTGTGATTGAATAGTGAAGATTTTTGAAGAGAATGATTTCTTGTATTCCTTAATGTTACAATGACACATGAACAACTAAATTGATACACGTGGTTCCTATTCTACTTTAGAAAATAAACTAAATCAGTACTAACCCTATCCAAAACTTCCTAAAATCACACTGTATTAGTTTAGCAACTAATTAGGCTAGTCAACAATCCCCTGAAGCTGGTGCAAATATGCTACACATGCCCAACTTGCAAATTAGTATGTGGAACATTTGTTTGCTGAGACCTTTTGTAACCATATAACTGAGTTGTTTTTCTGACATCACATGGAACAAGCTCAAGGTCCCACTAGTAACTTTTTCTTTGATGGAATATCATACAATTTCGAAGTGCTTTGTTTGAACATGCTAAATTGGATTACGAGCTATATTGATGGCAGCTTTGTTGTCACAATACAAGGATAGCTTGCCATTTATCGACAGTCCCAGTTCTTCCAATAGCTTTTGTAGTCAAAGAAGTTCACAAACGCCTTGTGCCATAACTCTGTCTTCAGCTTTTGCACTTGATGTAGCAACCACACCCGGCTTCTTACTTCTCCAAGTAATTAAATTTCCTCATACAAGTGTACAATATCTGAATGTAGATCTTCTATCATCTTGAGATCTGGCTCAATTTGCATCAACAATGGCTTCTATTTGAAGGTGACCATGTTTAGAGAAAGCCAATCCTTTCCTCGGGGTAGATTTCAAATACCATCTTGGCTATCCTTTTATTTGTGTTTGTATTACGTGTAGGTGGTTGTTAGAGTTGAGTTGTAGACTCATTTACTTTGTAGTGACTACAAATATTGTGTAAATCTCATTTATATATATATATAGAAGATTCATTTTCATAAAAAATCTTCATGGTATCAGAGCCCGCTGCCCTGAAGTGAGTATTTTCCTCCTTCTGCAGCTCTAGGGTTCCTGAAATTGAAGGGGGTTGAGCTTCTTCCTCCCTTCACTGTGCAAAACTAGGAAGGTCGAGTTTTCTCCTTTCGCTAACATCACCACCCCCTGTAGAACGGAAGGTCATCTCACCGCCGGCAAAACCCCAGAATTCTACCATTGTCCGCTGTCGCATGCCTTTGAAGGATTTTGGACAGCAAACGCCGATCTTCTATTTCACGATCCTTCGGGCCTTCGTGCATCTCATCGCTACTCAGCACCCTCTCGCCGACCAAACCCTGAAGTCCGGCCGCCGTCCGCCGTCGCCCTTGCCAGCGAGATTCTATCAGTTTGATTTTTGAGGCCTGAGTTCGTTTTTTTGCCTTTTTGGGGCTGTCTTCTGCGGATTGCTGATAATTTCATTACTCTGTATTATGGGTAACATTAAAAACAATATTTCTCTCACTTCCGATGAAATTCGACATCTTTGTCATCTCATTACCAAGGTTGACACTTCTATGGGTTGCACTTCTACTTATGTGCACTCAAGTATGGCTTCTAATGCTCAATTTCCCACCTGGATTATTGATTCTGGTGCGAATAGACACATGATTGACTCCTCTAAAGGTTTGTCTAAGTACTCATCATGTCTAACGGAGAAAATGTCCATATTGCCAATGGCTTTGTATCTTCTGTTTGTGACACTGGTTCTATGACCTATACACCTGATCTTACTTTGCCATCCGAGCTTCATGTCCTTGAGTTTTCCATTAATCTTTTGTCTGTTAGTTTAGTTCCATCACCAAAGACCTAAACTGTAAAATTGTTTTCTACCCGAATCATTGTGTCTTTCAGGATCTTCACACAGGGAGGAGAATTAGCAGTGGCAAGTTGCGTGATGGCTTGTATGTATTGGATACTATTCGACCCAGGTCAAGCTTGCCTTGGAGTTGGTAAGGATGCCCGTCAACAGATTATCCAGTGGCACAGTTGGTTAGGGCACCCATCATTTTTTGTATTACAAAAACTCTTTCCTCATCTATTCACAAACCTTTTTATTGAAAATTTGTTCTATGATGTCTGTGAGTTTGCCAAACATACTAGAGCCTCTTATCCTTTGAATAATTCTAAAAGTTCGATTCCTTTTATGACTATACATTCTGATGTCTGGGGTCCTACTCAAATTGTTTCCTTATCTAGTTGTCGATGGTTTGTCACTTTTATTGACTATTGTACTCGGACCACTTGGGTTTATTTGTTGAAAACCAAAGTGAAGTGTTTACTTCCTTTCAGTCTTTTCATAAAATGGTTTGCACTCAATTCAATGCTAAGATACAAATTTTGCGAACTGATAGTGGCACTGAATACACGAATTCACATATGTGGTCTTATTTGGAAAGTCATGGTATTATCCACCAAACTACTTGTCCTTACACTAGTGCCCAAAATGGTGTGGCTGGAAGAAAAAATCGACACCTCCTTTAAGTGGCTCGATCTCTTATGTTCACTATGCACTTGCCTAAAACTTTTTGGGGGGATGCCATTTTAGCTGCAGCTTATCTCATTAACCGAATGCCTCTAAAACCACTTCATTTTAAGAGTCCACTTGAAGTTTTAAAAGGAACCCGTCACTATATTGTTCCCCCTTAAGTGTTTGGTTCTGTCTGATTTGTTCACCCGAGAAATGTTGGAAAACTCTATCCTAGAGCCCTCAAGTGTGTCTTCACAGGGTATTCTCCTACACATAATGTTACAAATGTTATCATCCTCCCTCCAGAAAGACTTTTGTCAGCATGGATGTTACCTTTCGTGCAACTGAATTCTACTTTGGCCCATCCTCATCACCTCTTCAGGGGGAGAGTACTATAGAAGAAGAGGTGCTCTTTAATTTGGATGATATAAGGGGGACTAAAGTTTAGGGGGAGATTGAAGCTCAGGGGAGGCAAATGTGACTGAAACTCAAGAGGAGGCTGATGTTTTGAGAAAGATTGCTGAAAAATCAAAGAGGCTGGACAAACCTAACCTAAAAACTTACTCAAGGAGGAACTTGGATGACAAACCTGAGAAGCCATCATGCAATCTGTCAAACCTGCTGAGTCTTCTCCCATTGGTGAGTTACCTACTTTTCCTAATGATTCAGATATGCCTGTTTCCTAATCTTATTAGGAAACAAAATCGATAAAAGGCTTATCCTAATAAATTCAATAAATACTTATCCCAATAAATTAAAAGATCCTTTTTAAAGATAAATAAAACTTCCTAAAGATAATCTAATAAATTCAAAATATTATAATAATCCTAATTCTATTCAACAATTGTGTAATTAGATATTTGCTTATGAGTTGTGTGGTGTCATGTTTTGTTTGGTTTATGTAAAAGTTATAATGTATGCTTAACTAATTATTAATGTTTTTTTTTTGTGATAAAACTTGTGATATAATGTGTGAGTAATGTTTTATTGTTAAATTCTAATTAAAATGCTTTATCTTTATCATCCATGAATAGGGTAAGTAAGTTAAGTGTATTTATGTGTTGTGTACAAAACTTAGTCCAAAAATTGCTAAATAGAAAACAAATATTATTTCACTATTATAGTTTAAAAAATATAATTGGCGAATTGGGTTGTTTCGATTTTAAAAAAATATAATTTAATAAAAAATGCAAAATATAAAATAAAAAGTGTACAAAGAAAGTCTGTCAATACCTAACCAAACCCATTCATTGGAGGATTGGGTTGGCTCAATTCTGCCACTCAATCTTCCTTTAACTCGATCCAACTCAACCTGCTCCGAATTGATTGGTTTGGTTCCACTTATTCTTTCAACCCAAATCAACTCGACCCATGCACACAACTAGTCTTATGGATTATCCCATTGGCCTCCAAGTGCATACTATGCCATTGTCAGTCTGCAAAATTTTTATCTTAGTATTCTATGCCATTGTCAGTCTGCAAAATTTTTATCTTAGTATCAAATTGAGTCCCATCTTATGCAATGACTTAAAACACAACAAAATCCACTTTTGGCCTTTAGCAAAGTTTTTATAGATTATCCCATTGGCCTAAAACAATTATGTTAGTCAACAACAAAACAACAATCAAAGCCTTTTCCCACTAGGTGAGGTTAGTTATATGGTTCAATCAACACCAATGCGTTCTGTTTGCCTTTATTTCATAAATTTGGGTTGCATCATGGACTTTAGAATAAGTTTCTTTAATGGCTTCCCAAATTTCTTGGGCTGATTTTAGGAACATACATGTGTCACTAATCTCAAGCAATATGGAATTCCACAACCACCTCATTTTCATTGAATCCTCATTATACCATACCTCAAATCCAGGATTTGTACATTTAGGTCCAGTACCTATTGAGTGGCTGAGTTTCTCTTTGCCGTTAGGAACGGCACGGACAAGTTGAAGCCACTTGAGATAATTCCTACCATTCAAACAGTAAGCTAAGTTAGAGCTAGAGCTAGTATTATGGACAAGGGACGTGCTACTAGCAATACTAGAACTAATATTTTTCAAACATAGCCACCATACAAATGGTGAAAAAGACATGGAAAACAACAAAGCTTTGTAGGCTGTGAAAAACATCCCTAATGACAACACAACACTGTAGGCTGTGAAAAACACCACTTTTGAAGGTGTATAGGGTTTAGAGTAAAGGATATGGTAAAATAACGAAGGCCCTTAAAAAAGCTCAAGGCTCTGATACTATGTTAAATTTGTATTTCGAATATATATATATTTCATGCCAGTACATATACACATAGAAAATACCATATTCTAATCAAACTAGAAAACCAATTCCTATTAAGAAGCTAATTTCTAATAATAAGTGACTATATTGCATTCTAAAACAACATACTAATCTCAATCCTAATTCCTAAATGGAAAACATTTAAAACAAATCTAATTTAAATTAAATTACAACCAATAGATTCCATAGTTTCTTTTGTTAGAATTTCTTATGTCACTACTTGATGTCCTACCAAATGCTTCAAGTTAGACTTTTTTATTGCTTTCACACTTCGAACCTCAAGGTCGATTTTTCTCCAAACAGGGGAGACTGATGGGGAAAGAATATTTGGAATGGATAGGGCCAATGATAAGGGTAATTATTATAAATCAAGAATGAATCTAACAACAACAACAATCAAAGCCTTTTCCCACTAAGTGGGGGCGGCTAATATTCATGAAGATTCGATAGAGTTTTAGGTTGGCTGACGACTACCTAACACAACCCTCCTCCTTTATTCGGGCTTGGGACTGGCTATGCAAGCATAGGCGGAGTTAAGAATGAATCTAACAATTTAGGCTTAAATTAGGAGTCCTATTTATGACTATTTCTTTTATTGTTTTAAGCATGTGTTTTTAATTTCCTTTATAAAATCTTGGTTGTAGATTTTTTGTAGCAGTTTAATCATGGAATAAAATATCAGTATTTTCTCCCCTTTTCTTTCTCCATTCGTCTGTTTCCACCTCTTCTTGTTCTTCCTCTGTGCTTCTATATCATCTCTCTACTTCTTCCCTCTTTCCCCTGCAAGTTCTACATTAGTTTGTTAATTCGAACTTGGATGTTTAGGGCAGGGAAAAAGTTATCTAATATCCTCAGTTTTATGGGCCTGTGTTTATATTTGTAATGTGATTTTTTATTTTTTAAGTCTGATTTATTGACTGCACATGCATGGTAAATGGCTGAAATTCATTTTGGAAACTATGCTATTATTGTTTGCATTGGAACTTCTGCCATTCACGTTTGGAACTTAGAATTTAGAATTTCCCCCACCCCTCCCCCTAAACTTTACTTTTGATGTGCAGAAACCACTGGGATTATTGTCTCTGTTAGACGAAGAATCCACTTTTCCTAATGGCACAGATTTGACGTTTGCTAACAAGCTTAAGCAGCATTTGAGTTCTAATTCAAGTTTCAGAGGAGAGAGAGGCAAAGCCTTTACTGTGTGTCATTATGCTGGGGAGGTATTAATCTTTTAATACTCATAAAACTATATTGGTTCCTTTTGTCAGTCTGAAGTGCTCATAAATTGCCTTATGATATGAAATATGATTTTGATTACGGTGCTTCATAGATGGTGACATTACATTTGGTGATAGTCCAATAATTAATGGCAGGAAATGACCAAAGAAAACAAAAGAAACTATTAGGATGGATTTAACTATAAATAATATAACCATAGAAATGAGCCAAGATAGAACATGTTGGTGTTGCGTAATCCATGTTTGCCCACCCTATATATTGGGAAAAGACTTTATTTATTGTTTGTCGTTGATGTTGCATTTCGCCTTCAAGTTTAGCCTTTATAATGTGACTGTGCTTGGTTCCATGGAGTATATAATCAGTAAGAAAAAAATTAGTGATAAAAAAGACTTTATTTATTGTTTGTCGTTGATGTTACATTTCGCCTTCAAATTGTACTAAAAAACATGATAAAAAAGAAATAAATTATACTAGAAACCAAGAATTGAATCACTTGCTAATTAGTGATCATTTTCATTTGAATTTTCAATATTAAAAGTCCAAGAACCAAAGGCGTTACTATGCACCTGTTAGTTTGCTCATCCTATTTGACTGTTTGATTGTTCTGTTTGTATCTTTCTTCAGGTCACCTATGATACCACAGGATTTCTGGAAAAAAATAGGGATCTACTGCACGTGAATTGTATTCAACTTCTATCCTCATGCACATGTCATCTTCCTCAGATATTTGCATCCAATATGCTTACACAGTCTGAGAAGCCTATTGTCGGTCCCTTACACAAGTCAGGTGGAGCTGATTCCCAAAAGCTAAGTGTTGCAACAAAATTCAAGGTACATCACCACAATTATGATGTATTCCAAAACTCGAAGTCTTGAAATATCATGATATGGTCCCAGATTTCGGCAGATAAGTTTTTATTTCCCCGGCCTTTCATTTAATATAAATGTTAGAAAGTTAGTGTATAATGATAGAATTCTCTATGTGTATATTATGATAATAACCTAGGGTATATACAAGAGGAGAAACTTATTTTAGGAAATATGAATAAATACAATAAATCCCTAATTGATCAGCTAAATCATAGGGTCAACTATCGCAATGATTCTAATAGATATACATAAATCTAAAATATTCACAAGTAGATCGCCTAGACCTTGCACTTACATTTTGTTTCGGGCTTTTCCAAGAGACTAGGTTACCATCAATGAGAACACAATATCCAGATGTAGATCACCTACCATCTGGTGAAGCAGCTTAATCAGCATCTCTAAAGCCAATAACCTGGTAGTTCCCCTTGTCCTTATACAACAATCCCTGGCCTAGCGCTCCTTTGGTATACCAAAAAATTCGAACAACTGCATCCCAATTACTATCATACGGTGATTGTAGGAGTTGGCTAGCCACACTCCTGGACGAGTCATAGTGAGATAATTAAGTTTTCCCACAAGTATTCAATATCTTTCAGGATTGTTTATCAGCTCCCCTTGTCCTGGATAGAGTTTGACATTTGGATTCATTGGATTTTCAACTGGTCTGCATTTCATCATACTCGTCTCCTCTAATAAATCAAATGCATACTTTCGTTGTGAAATGTCCACACCAGAACTAGATTGGGCAACCTCAATTCCCAAAAAATATTTAAGTTTCCCCAAATCTTTAGTTTGGAAGTGGTCACACTGATGTTAGTTGGGAATTAAACAACTAGGTATATGCACTTGCCATCTGAAGTATGGAAAAAGAAAACTAAGTGATCAGCTTCACTACGAGTCATCCCAAAATCTTGAACCACATAATTGAATCGGCCAAACCAAGCTCTTGGTGATTGTTTAAGTCCATAAAGAGAACGACGGAGTCGACATACATTCCCATACTCCTGTGACCAACAAAACCATGAGGTTGTTCCATATAAACCTCCTCCTCCATTTCACCATGAAGGAAGGCATTCTTAATATCAATATGATAAAGGGGCCAATGATGAATGGTCGCAATTGATAAGAAGACATAGACTAAAGCAATTTTGGCAACATGAGAGAATGTATCATCGTAGTCGAAGCCAAACACCGGAGTATATCCTTTAGCCACCAAATGAGCTTTTAGACATTTAATCGTACCATCAGGAGGAAGAGAAACCAATTCCCTTGTACCATTAGAGGGTAAGGCAGTCATCTCATCATGCATGGCTTGCCTCAAACTCGGATGTGCAAGAGCTTCATCTGTAGTCTTAGAGACAGAAACAGTCCAAAGAAGACTCAAATGCATAATATGGAACAAAAAAACGATAATAGCTCAAGAAATTATAAATAGGGTGCGGAATACGAGTGGAACGAATACCTTTATGAATGCTAATCGGAGAACTAGCAAGTGGCGGTTGGACCGGTGCAGCAGGTAATTCAGACGAAGGCAATGAGTCAGTAAGAGTATCCGTGGGTGCAGGGTGGGGACTGCGATGATATGTGAAGACAGAAGGACTAGGTGTATCCTGGGGTGAAACCTCTGGAAAAGTAAGAGAAGGAACAGGAAGAGTTTTGGTCACGGAGGGACTTGCAGGTATAGAAGACAGGAAGAATGGAGAGGACTCAAAGGTCACATCAGGAGAGGTGAAGCAACGTCAAGTGGTTGGACAATAACATTGGTAGCCTTATTGGAGTCGAGCGTATCTGAGGAAAACACACTTGATAGATTTGGCTACAAGTTTATGTTCTCCTTGGGTCAAATCATGCACAAAGCAAACACAACCAAAAACACTAGGAGGAAGATAATAAAGAGGGTCATCGGGAAACAACAAAGTATGAAGGATTTGATCATTCAACACAGAAGAAGGCATGCAATTAATTAGATAACATGCAGTGAGAATGTTACTCCAAAAAATAGTTAGAACATTATGATGAATGAGCAGAGTATGAGTACTTTCAATAAGATGGCGATTCCTACGTTCGGCTATCCCATTTTGTTGTGGGGTATGAGGACAAGAGATTTGATGTAAAATTGCTTGAGACGTCATAAATGTCGTAAAAAAGTGTAGACAAATATTCTTTAGCATTGTCTAAACATAAGATGGAGATAGAGGTATTAAACTGATCTTTTATTTTAGCACAACAATTTTGGAAAATGTTAAATACCTCATAACGATTTTTAATCAAGTACACCAAAGTACAAAGAGAGTAGTCATCAATAAAAGTTACAAAATATTGAAAGCCAAAAGTAGAAGACACACGACTAGAACCCCAAACATCAAAGTGAACAAGTTGAAAAGGAGATGAAGATCAACTATTAAGACTAGTAGACAAAGTAGAAATTGAGGCATCCATTTTGCGAAGTTTTGAAAGGCTTGGATGCCCCAAACAATTGTGGATGATAGATGGAGAACAACTGGATGTGCATGCAACTGGGGATGGAGAGGTGATAGACTGAAAGGTGGTACAAGCCTTGTGACTCACGCCCTATGCCAATCATTCGTCCCGTACTCCGATCTTGGATAGACACACATTGATTAGCAAAGGTTGATGGAATAATTGTGAGATTGAGTCAATTGACTAATCGAAATAAGGTTGAAAGGAGATTTAGGAACATAAAGAACATAATCAACAAATATGGACGAAAGAATTTGCGCTTTACCGATTCCAGTGGCAGCAATTTTAGAGCCATTGGCCAGAGTTACCGAAGGAAGGGAAGAGGAACTAGAAAGATGGGTAAAAAGATTTTTAATACTAGAGATGTGTGTAGAGGCACTCGAGTCAAGAACCCAAGATCCAATATCAGGGGAACGAGCAAAGCAAGTAGTAACATTACCAATTTGGGCAATTGTGGCAACCATAGATGACTTTAGAGTAGTAGTCAATTAGTCATGGCCATTGCGGAATGAGACAACTTACTTGCTTTGAGATGAACAAGAGAATGAAACCGAAGTTTGAGATAACAACAAACTAACCCCGGAAACGTGAAGAGGACAAGCCGATGACAATGACGATAGTAAGCCGACGCTTGAATTCTCGATGATTCTAACGGTGGCGTGTAGCGGTGCGTTCGGTGGTAGGCGGCAACGCTCTCACCAGGGTTTTGACGACTGACAGACTAATCACAATGGTATGGCGCGTTTCAAAATGAGGTTTGGAAGTGGGTGGGTAGTGGACTAGTGGTGGCCAGACATGAGAAAGGTGGGTTGTACTGATCGGAGCCTCCTGAACACAATGGTATGGTATGTGTTCCAAGAGAAGGTTGGGAAGGAAATGGGTTTGAGAAACCCTAGGCCAACAGAAAAGTGTTTGAGGGCTAGAAAAAAGAACACAGCCACACAGAGAGAAGCGAAAATTTACCGGAAGATCACAATAGGCTTTGGTACCATGTTGAATGAGAGAATTCTCCGTGTGTATATTATTAAAATAACATAGGATATTTATACAAGAAGAGAAACCTATTCTAGGAAATATAAATAAATACAATAAATCCCTAATTGATAGGCTAATCATTGGGTTAGCTAACACTATGATTCTAATAGATATACATAAATCTATAATATCTAAAATATTCGCAATAGTTAGAATATCTAGTATGCTATTGAAGGTGTTCATCTTGCTTTAGATTGGATAGCACCGAAAAAAATACGAGTCTTATCGAGAAGCCAAACTAATGACCTATTTACCAAGACGCTCCAAATTAGTTCTTCTAGTTCCTATAAATAATTAATTCATGTTTCTTGTTAGTATGTTTTACATCTTTTATTGCAAGAACAGTGATTGCAACTTGGTTTAGGTGTTCAGAAACACGAACATTAAGGTTGCGTTTGGATAGTGTATTTTTAAGTCCACAGAATTTAACATGTAAAAAATTTGAACTGCGCAATTCAAATTGCTTGCATTTTAAATTTCTTGTTTGGATAGCCACAGTATTTGTAATATTGTAATATTTCATGTGAAGCTAAGTATTTATGACATGTCAATGTATATATTATATGCATATATATATTTATCTGTGTGTGTACATATATATACACATACATATTATGCACACATGAATTCACATTTGCATATGTCTATGCGTTCCCATGTGATGACGCACATATATGTAAATACCCGTAGACGTCATGGAGAATTTTTATATGTGAGGATTTTAATTTTGTTTTAATTGGCTTCATGTTCTATCTATTGACATCCAGAGTCAACTGTTCCTATTGATGCAACGTTTGGAGAGCACCACTCCACATTTTATTCGATGTATTAAGCCCAATAACCTCCAGTCACCAGGATTATATGAGCAAGGTCTTGTACTACAGCAGCTGAAATGTTGTGGGGTCCTGGAAGTTGTTCGAATATCAAGATCAGGCTTTCCTACTAGAATGTCCCACCAAAAGTTTGCCAGAAGGTATAGAAGAGAGAATAGTATGATCATTTCTATCCTTTCAATTCCCTCCTAGTAAGTGCTTAACTTTTCTTTTCATGGCTTGGGACTGGTGAATCAGATATGGTTTTCTTCTCCTTGAAAATGCTGCTTCCCAGGATCCACTCAGTGTATCAGTTGCAATTCTTCAGCAGTTTAATATTTTGCCAGAGATGTATCAAGTTGGTTACACGAAATTATTTTTCCGAACAGGACAGGTAAATGGATCTTAATAGTTGTTTTTTTGTGAAATTTATTGTCATTTGATTTTCTTAATCTTGAAGTGAATGTTTTAAATTGCTATGATGGTCAATGTTTTATATACTATTGAATTTATAGCCGCGCCAGTCTTCATGGATGGGAAATTCCTTTTTAGCTGGCATTATCAACTGGAAATGGAATTAATTATATTTAACATCGAAAATCCCTTCATGCACTTTTAAGCATTCTGCAAATTACTTAAGTATGGTACAGGAAATGGATTTAATATTGGAATGTGTACTGACAAAAATGACAAGATTGATATCTGTTAGAAGTAATATATATATATATATTCCTAACAAGTAATATATATATATATATATATATATATATATATATATATATTACTTGTTAGGAATATATATATATATATATATATTCCTAACAATATCATTTGTGGTTTGGGTTATAATGTGAGCATTAAGTTTCACTTAATAAATTCTGAAACATTGAGAGCCTTAGTGATTGGGATGTGGGTGCATAGCAGTTTCTAGTCCTAGTAGAATCAGTTAGAGATTTCTTTTTCAATTATGTAGTAATTTTGTCATTTATGACTTCATTTGAGACTTATATAGTTTTATGTCATTGATAGAATATATTTTAAGCTTTTTTTCATTGTGTTCCTTTATCGTATGATTCGATACGATTTACAATTTAAGTTTAAAAAATTAGCTTAACGACTCACGATTTAAATCGCGATTTGACAACTATGGTAGTAAACCTTTCAGTCTAATCTTTTTTCTTTGTTTTCAGCTTTTTTCTTTGTTTTCAGCCATATCAAATAGATACTACAATGGAATTTATCTTTTCTTCATTATTTGCACTCTCCTTTCTTCTTTCTTTCTCCCTCTCTTTGAAGTTCAAAGCAGTCCTTCTTAGCCTACATTATTTTCTATTTCATTCTAACTTTAAAGTGTTATTATACCGTGTAAGTGTAACCATCTTGTGGTTGGCAGAACATAGGGCCTGTATTTCTTTAGTCTAAAATTCTCTGAAAACAGAGATAGCTGCAAGATTGGTAGAACAACCTAAAAGAAATAGGATTATAATAGCATAATTAAGTACAAGGATCTTAAACACAGAAATTCAACACTAAATGGCCCTTAGGTTTGACTAAACCCAAATAAAGAAGTAAACAATGATTCAAAAGCTGAAATAAACATGCCTAGGGTTATGTATAGTAGAGTTAAACAACAACAACAACAACAACAATCAAAGCCTTTTCCCACTAGGTAGGGTCGGCTATATGGATCAAGCGATGCCAGCATGTTCTGTCTTTGCACATTTCTATGGTTAAGTTATTTATGTCTAAATCCCTCTTAATCGTTTCTCCTATTGTTTTCTTTGGTCTTCCCCTACCTCTAGTTATTAGGTTATCTTCCATTTGGTCAACTCTACGTACCGGAGCCTCTTCCGGCCGCCTTTGTACATGACCAAACCACCTAAGGCGTGTTTCGACTAATTTTTCGACAATAGGTGCTACCCCCACTTTCTCTCTAATATAATCATTCCTAATCCTATCCATTCTAGTGTGACCACTCATCCAGCGCAACATTCTCATTTCTGCCACGTTGAATTTGTGTTCATGCTGGCTTTTTATCGCCCAGCATTCAGTACCATACAGTAAAGCTGGTCTTATCGCGGTGCGATAAAATTTCCCCTTAAGCTTAAGCGGTACTTTCTTATCACAAATAACACCTAATGCCTTCCTCCATTTCATCCATCCTGCTTGAATCCTATGGTTTACATCTTCCTCTATTTCTCCATTATTTTGTATTATCGTTCCCAAATACTTAAAACTTGTGACTTCCCGCATGGGGTGATCTCCAAGTTTCACCTCACTCCTAGAATCAACGTCCCTACCACTAAATTTACATTTCATATACTCCGTTTTGCTTCGACTTATGCGAAATCCATATGTCTCCAAAGCTTGTCTCCATCTCTCTAATTTTTCATTTACTTGTTCTTTGGAATCTCCAACCAAGACTATATCGTCAGCAAAAAGCATACACTTTGGTACTGCCTCTTGTATATGTTCAGTGAGCACATCCAATACCAAATTGAAGAGGTAAGGGCTCAAAGCTGAACCTTGATGTAGTCCTATGGTTATAGGAAAATCCTTCGTAACACTACCTTGTGTTCTCACACAAGTCGTGACTCCATCGTACATGTCTTTGATTGCTCGGATATAAGCCACTCGTACTCCTTTCTTTTCCAAAGCCTTCCATAATACTTCTCTCGGTACTCTATCATAGGCCTTTTCCAAATCAATAAAAACCATATATAGATCCTTATGAGACCTCTGGTATCTCTCCATCAATCTTCTTAATAGATATATTGCCTCTATGGTTGACCTCCCTGGCATGAACCCAAATTGATTCTCTGTAATTCGCGTCTCCACCCTCAACCTCCGCTCGATAACCTTCTCCCATAGCTTCATAGTATGGCTCATGAGTTTGATCCCCCTATAATTTGCACAATTTTGTATATCCCCCTTGTTCTTATACACTGGGATCAAAGTACTTTTCCTCCATTCATCCGGCATTTTCTTGGATCTCAATATCACATTAAAAAGCTTTGTTAACCAATTTACGCTTTTGCTTCCTAGGCTCTTCCACACCTCAATGGGTATATTATCCGGTCCTACTGCTTTGCTATTATCCATTCTCTTCAATGCTTGTGCCACCTCGTGCTCTTGTATTCTCCGATAGAAACTATAATTGAGATCCTCTTCGTTAGTACTTAGCCCATCAGTATGACTAGCAGCCGTTTGTCCTTCATTAAAAAGTTTGTCAAAATAATCCTTCCATCGTTCTTGAATATCTTGGTCCTTTACCAAGATATTACCTTCTTCATCCTTAATACATTTCACTTGATCTATGTCTCTTGTCTTTCTCTCCTTACTCTTAGCAAGTTTGAATATTTTTCTCTCCCCATCTTTGGTTCCTAAAGATTGGTAAAACCTTTCGTAGGCCCTCTGGTCTCTGACACTATGCTCTTAACATCTTTCTTAGCTACCTTATAGTTCTCCCAGCTTACATTATCTCTACATGACTGCCATGTTTTATAACATTCTCTTTTAACCTTAATCTTATTTTGTACACTTTCATCCCACCACCAAGATTCTTTCCCCTTCGGTCCAAAACCTCTAGATATACCTAGTGTTTTAGTTGCCACGTTCCTAATTCCTTGTGCCATTGTATTCCACATGTGGTTTGCATCTCCTTGTGTTTCCCAAGCCCTTTCTTCCAACATCTTTCTTTTGAAACTCTCTTGTTTTTCACCCTTCAAATGCCACCACCTTATTCTAGGGCTTGGCTTATGATTGTTTTGTTTTCCCCTACCCTTAACCTGAACATCCATTACCAAGACCCTATGTTGGGTAGTTAGGCTCTCTCTTGGAATGACTTTGCAATTGGTGCAAAGTTTCCTATCTGATTTCCTTACCAAAAAGAAATCAATTTGGGAAGATGTCGCCCCACTCTTGTAGGTAATAAGATGCTCTACCCTCTTTTTAAAACAAGTGTTTGCTATAATGAAATTAAAAGCTAAAGCAAAATCTAAGATTGTTTTACCCTCTGTGTTTACTTCTCCAATGCCATGTCCTCCGTGATAACCTTCGTATCCTCTAGCCTCCCTCCCTACATGTCCATTTAGATCTCCTCCTAAGAAGATCTTTTCCCTAGACGATATTCCCTGTATTAAAGCTTCTAGGTCCTCCCAGAATTTAAGCTTATGTTGTTCCCCTAATCCTACTTATGGTGCGTAGGCACTAATAACATTAAAGGTCTCTCTATCCACTGCAAGCTTTAGGGCAATTATCCTATCTCCAATTCTTTTTATTTCCACTACCTTGTCCTTCCATTCTTTATCTATTGTAAGCTTAGAGAGAAAGAATTTCTGTATTTTTTCATAATAGGGAGTACACGTATATATATACAAGCGGAAACTCAAAATTAGGGATTTGAATCCTAATAGGAACTTAATTATCCTTATCTAGTTATCTTATCCTTATCTCTATACAAATATAAATATATATTCAAACAAGTAATATATATATATATATATATATTCCTAACACTCCCCCTCAAGTTGGAGCATAGATATTAATCATGCCCAACTTGTTACAAATGTAATCAACTCTCACACCATTCAAAGCTTTGGTGAAGATATCTGCTAACTGTTCTCCGGTCTTCACATACGCCGTGGAAATCACTTTCTCCTCAATCTTCTCACGTACGAAGTGACAATCAATCTCAATGTGTTTAGTTCGTTCATGAAATACTGGATTAGATGCTATATGAAGTGCGGCTTTACTATCACACCATAACTTTGCAGGGAACGAAGTCTTCAGTCCAACTTCGCCCAAAAGTTGCATGATCCACACAACCTCACTGGTTGTCTGAGCCATAGCCCTATACTCAGACTCCGCACTAGAGCGAGAAACTACATTTTGCTTCTTACTCTTCCATGAGATTAAATTGCCTCCCATAAATACGCAATATCCTGTCGTAGATCTTCGATCTACCTTGGATCCGGCCCAGTCTGCATCAGAGAAACACTCAATATTAGTGTGCCCATTGTTTCCATACAATAAACCGCGTCCCGGAGCACCCTTCAAGTAACATAGAATTTGTTCCAAGGCTTTCCAATGCTTGATTGTTGGGAATGACATAAACTGACTGACAGTGCTAACGGAGTAAGCAATATCAGGACGAGTAACTGTGAGGTAATTTAACTTCCCAACCAGTCTTCTATATCTTTCAGGGTCATCTAATAGTTCGTCGTCATCTTTCAAGAGTTGCAAGCCAGGAGTCATTGGTGTGCTGCAGGGCTTGGCTCCCAACTTTCCTGTTTTCGCTAGTAAGTCAAGGACATACTTTCTCTGGGATAAGAAGATACCTTTCTTGCTCCTTGTGATTTCAACTCCCAAAAAATACTTCAACGGCCCCAAGTCCTTTGTCTGAAATTGGGATTGAAGGAAGGACTTGAGTGAGGAGATACCTGAATCATCATTTCCTGTGATTATAATATCATCCACATACACAACTAAAAGAATGATGCCTACTTCAGTCTTCTTATAAAACACCGAATGGTCGCATTTGCATTTATTCATCCCAAACTTCATAACTACCTCACTAAACCTTCCAAACCAAGCTCTAGGGCTCTGCTTTAATCCGTACAAGGCCTTGTGAAGATGACAAACCTTCCCACACTCCCCCTGAGCAACAAATCCTGGAGGTTGCTCCAAATAGACTTCCTCCTGTAGGTCACCATGCAGGAAGGCATTCTTGATATCCAGTTGGTGCAAGGGCCAATCATAGGTAGCAGCCAGAGAGATAAATATCCGAACAGAAGTAAGCTTGGCCACGGGAGAGAAAGTATCGGAATAATCAACTCCATAGGTTTGGGCATACCCTTTGGCCACCAACCGGGCTTTAAGACGAGCAACAGAACCATCCGGGTGAACCTTGATTGTAAAGACCCACTTGCAGCCAATTGCTTTCTTTCCCACTGGTAATTCGACTAGCGACCATGTACCGTTATGATCGAGGGCCATCATCTCCTCAACCATTGCCTCACGCCAACCAGGATGAGATAGAGCTTCATGAACCGAGCGAGGGAGCGAAACTGTGTCTAGGGAAGCAATGAAAGAACGAGAAGGAGAGGACAAGTGGTCATAGGAAACAAAAGAGGAAATAGGATAGGTACATTGACGTTTACCTTTACGAAGAGCAATGGGAAGATCAAGAGTAGGGTCAGGTTCTGACATAACTGAATCTGACGACGAGGAAGAGGGCAGAGGGCATGGAGCAGGAGTCACATCAACAGGTGTATCAATAGTCTGTCGGGGGTCGCCTGGAGTATACCTGTGTAATTGGAGGGCGTGTGTCTGCTTGAAGAGGAGGTGACTGGGGCACCGTATAAGTCAATAATTCATCATCATCTCCCTGTGCGAAATCCTGCAGAGTATAAGGAAAGAAAGGTACATTTTCATGAAATGTGGCATCTGCAGACACAAGATATCGGTTAAGGTCAGGAGAAAAACACCGATATCCTTTTTGTACTCGAGAATAGCCAAGGAATACACATTTGATAGACTTAGGGTCAAGCTTAGTGAGCTGGGGACGAACATCCCGAACAAAACAAGTGCAACCAAAAATCCTGGGCTCAATAGGAAACAATGATTTAGAAGGAAAAAGAACACTATATGGGATGTCACCATTAAGTACAGAAGAAGGCATTCGATTGATTAAAAAACAGGCTGTGGAAACGGCATCAGCCCAAAAGGGTTTAGGAACCTTCATTTGAAAAAGTAGAGCCCGAGCAACTTCAAGTAAATGCCTATTTTTTCTTTTAGCAACACCGTTTTGAGACGGTGTATCAACACACGAAGATTGATGAAGTATGCCATGTTGTATCATATAGGATTTAAATGAGGCAGAAAAGTATTCTTTGGCATTGTCACTTTGTAAGGTATGCACAGAAACGTTGAATTGAGTTTTAATTTCAGCACAAAAGGCACAAAAGTGAGAAAATAATTCGGAGCGATTTTTCATTAAATATAACCATGTAACACGAGAATAATCATCGACAAAGGTCACAAAATATCTAAAACCAGACTTAGACAAAATTGGACAAGGACCCCAAACATCAGAGTGAACTAACTCAAAAGGGGACGCAGCCCGTTTATTGACTCGAGACACTAATGGAAGACGATGGTGTTTAGCGAATTGACACGACTCACAGTCTAAAGTAGTCAAATTGTTAAACTGAGGAAAAATTTTCTTAAGAGAAGACAGGGAAGGGTGTCCCAAACGACAATGCACATCAAAAGGAGAGAGAACAGTCGAACACGCCACAGGCCTTGGTACTTGCGACTCCAAAACGTACAGGCCCCCAGACTCATGCCCTCTACCAATAATCCGCCTCGTCGTAAGATCCTGAAACACGCAATGGTCAGAAAAAAATGAGATAACACAGTTTAGGGAGCGGGTAAGCTGACTGACAGAAAGTAAGTTATAGGCAACGTTAGGTAAACTCAACACAGAGGATAATGGAAGAGATGGAATAGGGTTAACAGTTCCAGAACCAAGAACGCGAGAATGGGAACCATCAGCTAATGTAACATTAGAAGTAGTGGTATAGGGTTTGAAGGAAGAGAAAAGTTGTGGGTTACCTGTCATGTGATCTGTGGCTCCAGAGTCAATGACCCATTTGGAGGATGAGGAAAGCAAGCATGAAGTAGATTTACCTGATTCAGCAATAGCTGTAACATGAGATTCAATGGATGGGGCAGGGGATTTCAAGGATTCTTGATATCGAGTGAATTGAGCATATTCATCAGCAGAGATTTGAACAGTCTTGTCAAATGAAGGTTGTGTGGAGGCAACATTTGCTGATTGGGCCCGCTTTCTCTGAAGTTTCTTACAGGCAGTCTTGGTATGTCCCGGTTCTTTGCAATAGTAGCACACAATCCCTCCCGATTCCTGGTTGCGACCTCCATTATTCGATGCTCCCCCTGCCTTGTTATTACTTCGACCGATAAGTGCACTGACATCATGAGGAGGTTGTGAATGAACATTCTCTGTACGTAGTACTCGAGAATACACCTCCATTAAAGAAGTAACCTCAGTACCAGCAAGGATCTGTTGCTTGGCGCCCTCATATTCCGAAGGGAGACCAGAGATCCAACTCATAATTGCCATTTGTTCTCTCTGCTTCATTTGAACTTTAATGTCAGCAGTATATGGCAGCAAAGTATTCAGCTCTTCATAGGCCTTTTTAAATTCCATAAAATAAGTCACAAGAGACTTATCCAACTTCTCAGGACGATAAAAGGCCTTACACACATCATAAGTATGAGAAAGATTCCCTTTACCAGAATAAACAAACGCCAGATAGTCCATTAGTTCTTTAACCAAATCACAATGAGTAACATAACGTAGTACCTCAGGACTAATCGTGTTACGAATCAAGAGAAAGAGTCTCTGATCATCCTTCAGCCAAGCTTTCTTCGTACCATCCAAGGGAGGATCATCAAGATGATCTTCCTTATCAATGCTTTGTAAATAAATACGAATTGTCTTGGCCCATTCCAAGAAGTTTGAAGGGGTAAGTTTGTGCTCCGTGATCCTGGTAACAACAGGAACCCCTTCACTCACAACTTCAGATTTGCCTTCCGCCATTGACGATGTCCCGTAATAAAAACAGCAGCAAAAGAGGAGCTAAACAACCAAACAGAAGCTAACACTTCCAGAAACAAGCTCGAAGCCACCCAAACGGCAGTAAAGTGCCCAAACAGTAGCAAAAACTACCAAACCAGTGATAAAACACCACCAAACCACCCTAAACAGTGGCAAAACACCACCAAACAGCAGCAAACGGGCCAAACGACAGCAAATTACTACCAAACAGCAGCGAAATCAGTCAAAAAGGACCGAAAAACACTAAATCTTCACTGACCCACCGTCAATGTCGCCGGAAAATACCTCAAACGGCCTAGACGCACGCCGGCGATCACGGAACAGAGATGACGGAAGAAATCCGGTGGCCGGAGGGTGGCGCGTGGCCTTCACGCGCCACGCAGAAGGGAAGTGATGACCGGCGCGTGAGCCTCACGCGCAGGTCCGATGGTGGTCGGGTCGCCGGGGATTCGCCGGAAAACGCCGTCCGCTCCCTTCCTTGCCGGTGGTGTAACAAACAGCCACACTTGACGGAGATCCCTCAAATGTGCACGTAACAGAGTTTAAGCAGCGGCACAACAGAGCAAGTTTAGGTTTACTGGCTCTGATACCATGTAAGCTTAGAGAGAAAGAATTTCTGTATTTTTTCATAATAGGGAGTACACGTATATATATACAAGCGGAAACTCAAAATTAGGGATTTGAATCCTAATAGGAACTTAATTATCCTTATCTAGTTATCTTATCCTTATCTCTATACAAATATAAATATATATTCAAACAAGTAATATATATATATATATATATATATATATATATATATATATATATATATTCCTAACATCTATAATTATACCTACCCCGTTTTTTGCTTTGGACTTGCCCGCGTACCAAAGCTTAAAACCTGAAGTGTCTAATTCTCTAGCCTTATCTCCTACCCATTTAGTCTCTTGTAGGCACATTACATTTATCTTTCTCCTAATCATGGTGTCTACTATCTCCATCGATTTACCTGTAAGTGTGCCAATATTCCAAGTCCCAAAGCGTATCCTACCCTTATGGACTAGCTTCTTTACCCACATCCGTCCGCGAAAATGTGGGAACCCTTGCTTATTTTTCACTACATCCAGGCGTTGATGTAGCGGCCCTTGCTCATTTGACACTGTACTCGAGCCATACAGCGCGTTGCTTCCGGGCAACGGCCTAACATTAACATGTTTACGTCGTTGATCCATATTCATGAAGATTCGACAGAGTTTTTACGTTGGCTGTCGACTACCTAACACAACCCTCCTCCTTTATCCGGGCTTGGGACCGGCTATGCAAGCATAGGCAGAGTTAAACAATTGGACCTTAAAGAGGACAGAGAAATTTACTCATTTTTTAAATTCCAAGTTGTGTTTGACATGCCAATTGGACTTGGACTGCAGATTGGAGTACTTGAAGATACTAGAAATCGTACCCTCCATGGCATTCTACGTGTTCAAAGTTGCTTTAGGGGTCACCAAGCTCGTTGTTACATCAAGGAAGTTCGGAGAGGAATCACTACTCTTCAGTCATGTATTGCCTTTTTCACCACTCTTATTTAGGCATTTCATATTTTAACTTTTTTAACAAAATGGAAACCATAACTTTGTACCTATTCATGCAGTTATTAGGGGACAAAACACCAGAAATAAGTATGCAGCTTCACTTCAGAGACATAGAGCTGCTGTTCTAATACAGAAGAAGATGAAAGCAGTATTTGTGAGAAACAGAATGAAGAGTACTATTGAAGCTGCGATTGTCATACAATCGAGTAAGAGTTCTGGGTTCATTAAATGCTAAGATTCATTCTATTGGCTATATGGAATATCAAATGGTACTCATTAAAACTGAGCACACAATTTATTTTCAAATTTCTACAAGTGTGAAAATCAATGTTGAGTGAGTTAGTATAGTTAATGCCCCTTGTTTTGTCCTCATTGTAAATTATTAAAATTCTTTTTGAAGAAATATATATGTAGTAAATATGAATTAAAAAACTTAGTTTGTGGGAAGTTTGAATATCAATCCTTAATATGGTATTGTCAATAATAACAACAATCAAAGACTTTTTCCACTAAGTGGAGTCGGCTATTTAGAAAATGTCGCTAATAATATAATATAGTATTGTCAACAAACTGATAAAAAATCATTACCTTGTTTGAACTACATTTGCAGTTATTCGTGGTTGGTTAGTCAGAAGATGCTCTGGAGATTTGGGATCATCGAAATCTGCAACTATGGAGGTATCCTCTTTCCCATATCTCAAAGATCACAAACTAATATTCTTGAGTGTTCTAAATGAAATTCTTGTAAAAGTTTCAGTCGGTTTCATTCTTTATCTATTTCCCTATTTTTTAAATCTGTTTTATAAAACTAGTTTTAAGAATTCATATTTGGTATAGTTTTCATGTGTTTTTTTTTGTTACCTATTGTTTCATATGTTTATGTACATTTCATTAATGAAAATACTTGTTTTCCATATTTTATTTATCAAAAATAGGAATTCAGAAATGTCTTTTAGTTGCATTCTTTTTCCAAAACACATATATATATTTTTTTAGTTGAAAACAAAAGTTCAAAATGTTAACATACAATTTTGAACTCCAAAACAGACAAATGACTCGGATCAGGTGCTGGTGAAGTCTTCTTTCCTAGCTGAATTACAGCGCCGGGTGCTCAAGGCAGAAGCTGCACTGAGAGAAAAAGAAGAGGAAAATGACATCCTCCATCAACGTCTTCAACAGTATGAGAACCGTTGGTCTGAGTATGAACTGAAGATGAAGTCTATGGAAGAAGTGTGGCAGAAACAAATGAGATCCCTGCAGTCTAGTCTTTCCATTGCAAAAAAGAGCCTAGCCATTGATGATTATGAAAGAAATTCAGATGCCTCTGTGAATGCAAGTGATGAGAGAGACTACAGCTGGGATGTAGGAAATAATCATAGACGGCAAGAAAGCAATGGGGCAAGATCAATGAGTGCAGGCTTGAGTGTTATAAGTCGGTTGGCTGAAGAATTTGAGCAGAGGAGTCAAGTATTCGGCGATGATGCCAAGTTCTTGGTCGAGGTAAAATCTGGTCAAGTTGAAGCAAGTTTGAACCCTGATCAGGAGCTTAGAAGGTTGAAACAAATGTTTGAAGCTTGGAAAAAGGATTATGGGGCAAGACTACGTGAAACCAAGGTTATTTTACATAAGCTTGGAAGTGAAGGTGGAGTTGACAAAGTGAAGAAGTGGTGGGGAAGAAGGAACAGTACAAGGATAAATTAATGTTTATTTGTGTGATTTTGGTGTATGCACTTATTTTAAGGTATTTCCAGCTTTTGTATGTTATAGTTGGAACATATAATAGGAAAGATAAATAGGAATTGCAGGAAGAGTCCAAGGATTAATGAATTTGTTTCAGTAATTGGGTTAGTTGTTGCTAGCCCCTTTTATAATGAAAATTTTCCGCTGATATTTATTGGAAAGGATGTCACAAGACCAGGTGATTCACTTACCTACTGAACCCCCACCACTCCCCTTTGTCCCTCTTATAAATTAAAAAGATAGATGCTCTTTAAAAAAAGATTTTCTTAAAGGATAAATAAAGGACATATTTGGGGACATGAATTTTACAATTAAACAAAGCACTTGTTTATTTATGGACCTCCTAGTGAGAGAAAGGATAGAATATCTCTATCAACTTCTACCGTGGCTTCCAGCGCAATTCTAGAGCTTTTCGTCGATTTTGAGGCGGTTTTCTGGTGTTTCTATGGCATTTTTCTTCTCTTTTTTGTCTATTAAGGTCAGATCTAGTTTGTGCTTCTAGTTTAGAGTTGTTCCCAGTGTTGTTGTTTTAGTTCGCTGTCAAAATCAGATTTGCATCTTTCGTTTGCTATTTCTCCTGGTTAGTTAGTGTTCTGTAGTTCTGGTTCATTTGTTCGGTTTTTTGGATTTAGTGTGTGTTTTGTAATTTTATTTCTTTGTTTTACCATTAATTAGTGATTTTGTTCCTTGGTTTATCTCTTTATTGTAGAAATTTCTTAGTTCTTGTCTTATCTTTTCTTCACTTTGGTTCTATTCTTCCGATCCTTTTCTTTCTGCTACAGCGCTTTTTTGTTAGTGTTTCAGTTTTGGTTTTAGTTCTTTCTTAGTTTCTGCTTAGTGGTGCTTCCTCCCTTTATGGTTATTATCTGCTTCGTGAGTTATTTTCGATATTTCTTTTTTATTGCTTAGCGTCATCTTTTTCGATTTTAGTCTTTTCTTCAAATCTGCTCTGATGCTGGTTTTGCTGTCTCTTTCTCTGTTACGTCTCTGTTTTTTTCTTTTTTCCTTATTTGCTTTTGATCATTCTGCTGGTCAGTGTTTTCTTAGTTGTTCTAGTGTTTTAAGTTTTATAGGTTCCTTTTTAGGTTATATCAAGTTCTCACTAGTCCTTTCTAAGTAGTGATATAAAGCATTTTAAGTGTTGTCTAGCCTTTAGAATTTAGGTTCTCTTACTGGTATAGAGTTTGCTCTCTCTGGTGGCCCCTTCCTTTCGTTCAAAGCTTTTGGTCTTGCCGGCTGTTGGAATTATGCAGTTTGATGATACGCAATCAGGTTTTGCTTATAAGACATCTTCACCCCATTCTTCGGTCCACTCGGAGGGTCAGAGTTATCCTAAATTTGCCCTACCTCGTCAAGGTCATTTGATGAACTTTAATCAAGAAATTCTCAAAGACAAAGCAATGGTATGGTCAAAAAGAGTGATTGCAGCTCTAGTGGATTGGAAGAATATGCCAATGTTTAGATTGCAGTTTATCATCAATCACAACTGGCTCTTGCAAGGCAAGGTCACAGTCAAAGCAAAGCACAATAACTTCTTCATTCTTGAATTCGCGAATACTCAGGATAAACAGTTTATGTTGGAGAATGGCCCCTGGACTGTGCAAAATTCGCTTCTAACTTTGTATGACTGGCAACCAGGTATCACGGTTGAAAACTTTAAAGTTGGAAAAGTGGCGGTTTGGTTAAGATTTATAGGTGTTCCTATGGAATTTATATGCAATAGGGTTGCTTTTTCACTTGGTCAATTGGCAGGGGAAGTAATTCAATTGGACCCTCTTAATGATAAGGAAGAAAATATTCAGGTTTTAAGGGTAAAGGCTATGTTGGATCCGGAAAAACCATTATTAATGGGTGCTTTCCTTCCAATATATAATGGACAGAAAGTATGGGTTACTTGTACTCCAGAAAGAGCTTATAGGGTTTGTGAACAGTGTGGAAGATTAGGACATCTAGACAAAGACTGTAATTGGACGGTGCATAAGACTTCTGTTGAGTTGCAATGTCAGCGTAACAATCTCTTCGCCAAGTTTGGATATGATTATTGGATAGATACTCAACATGTATTATTTCAATGCCCAAAGCGGAAATCCCAGGAATGGTTGTTTCGTGGCTCAACGCTGATCCAGATGGGGTATAATATGTCCAGTGTTGCTTACAAGGTCTTTGAGCAGTATAGTAGAGATCTTAGTCTCACCATTTACCTCCAAAATCAAGACTCAGAGTTTAGCCAACGAATATCAAAGGCTAATTTGCACTCATCAGTGATTGGAAAAGAGCAAGATCATCAAGGCATACCAGAAAAGGTCAATATGGCAAAGGAAGTTGAGGTTGAGACTTCTTCTTAAGTCATAAAAGGACAGGTGGAGCCAGTCATTTTTGAAAATGAAGAAGATTGTTCTGTTGTTTTTGTGCCAATGGAAGAGCAATCCCCATGTCATGATGACTTCCTATCTTCTCCTGATTATGGGTATAATGGTAATATAGATGATATACTGGAAGACTTAGTTGGAAAATTAGATACAGATCTAAAAGACTTAGAAGATCCAATGGATATAGAGGATTCACCTGTTCATCAAATTCAAGGTGCAGTAGGGTCTCTCCAGCAATTAGATCATGTAGAGTTCTCTAAGGCTGTAAATCAGGAAAATGATGATATGAAGAGCCAAGAAGGATCACAAATTCGGGGGCATGTAGTTGTTGAGTTAGATTTTAATCATAGCAACAATCAGATTCTATCCCAATTAAATCTTCCCACTAGAGTTAAGGATATGTTAGAAGACAATTTCAAGGGATGGTCTCATTTTGATTCTCAAGAAGCATCTTCATCATTTACTTACCATCTGATGTCAGATTTCATGAGACAAGGGGAAGGATTAGCTTTGAGGGTTTGAAGTTCTAATCAAGGTAAGCCTAGTTGGGAAATAATTCATAGGAAATTAAAGGTAATCATCTCAATTTCCTATAAGGGTAAGACTTTGACGTATATTCCAAGTTATGATGGTCCTTTCCTTACCTCCCCTTTTAATTGGTTTTTTAACATTTTGTTATGGACTTTCCATTTAACTTCTAATGTATTACACAATGGCTTGAGCTTAACTGCCAAACAGAAGGTAGAGATGCCAAGACTAGCAGGTACCAGAATTGGAGTGGGTGGTAAGCGCCTTAGGGAATTTGTTCAGAACAAGAAAAGAAAGAAACTAAAGGTGGAAACAACAGTGGGACAAAATAGTGGCTTCAAACGGAAGAGAACAGATATGGAAGATCTTATTTTAGAAGAACATAATAGAGGGACAGGTTTTAAGAGAATCAAAGAAGTCATTACAGATATGACAATGAAGGCAATTAAGAAGCTGCAATGGAAGAAGGGCATATGGAGGCTAGCCCTATAAGGCCTCCCAAGGAGGAATGAGTTCTTATGCTTCGATTTGTCGTAGAAGTGGCTGCACTGCGGCAATTCACAGTTCAAAGCAGCTAATCTGGTGTTCCTCTGCCTTTCTCTTACTTTATGTTATAGTTTATCAAAGTTATTGGTTTCACTCCTGCATGGTTTATATTATCAAACTACCTGCGTCTCAACTGTGTTGGTGGTTGTTTGCGTTTTTTGCCTGGGTTACTTTAAATTTTCTGGCACAGATCCCAATGGAATCAACAATTGGAAATATAGATGGTGATTGATAGTAGAGACCTGTTCTGAGGACATCAACTTATCTTGCTGGTGCAAAAGCTTTCAAAAGGTAAGGACGCGAGAGGTTTGCAGTCTGCAATGGCTTTTAGTAAATTCAAACCACCTTTTGAGGTGGCAGATGCTTCGAGATTGGTACCTGTTGCATTCAGTTCTCAATCTCATACAGCATAACCTTGGCTCTTGTAGAGCCATCTTTCTCAGCTTGAAGACTGGGAGGAGTTACTTACTGTTGGTCGTTCTGATGGAAGTGGCAAACCTGCGGTTCTGGATCCAATCGCAAGATGGGTATTTCATATTTAGTAGTATTTCTAATATTATCCTCAGGAATATTAGGGTCCTTTTTGTCATAGTTTCTAGCAAGATATGCTCTGTTGCTAAGTATGTTGTTTGGATTATGATGTTGTACTGTTGTAAAAGTAGTTATAGGAAGGATAGCCTAAGTAGTTTTACTAGGTCGTATTATAATAGTTTGAATGTTGGTTGGAACTATTTGTAATTTCCTTCTTTAATAATATCGTTTTGTATAAAAAAAATATAATTGTTTTAAAAAATTAAAAAAAAAATTATATGTTTTTTCAAAAAAAAAAAAAACAAGTCAAAGTTATTTTGTATCATTGTTTTCAGTTTTTTTTAATATGAAGATCAAACAAATGAGTTTACAAGAAACTCACGCTATTAATTTGCTAAATATATAATAGGTAAAATTATCTTTTCCGTCCTCAAATTTTATACAAGATTTCAGTTTAGTTCCTAAACTTTTTTTTGTTAAATTTGTCCGAGAAGTTTGGAATTGCATTCAATTTTGTCATAAAAGTTTCAATGTTATCACAACACTTACCATAATTTAAATTATTAATGAAAAATGATGACATAACATTACACATATAACATTAACGTTAACTTATCACTCAAAATGATATCATTTCTTCATATTATTCTTTTTAATATGAAGAAATGACATCGTTTTGAGTAATGTGTTAGTGTTAATGTGTTAATATTACATGTGTGATATCATGTCATTATTTACTATTAGTAATTTGGACAATGTTTTGTGTTCGGATGAAATTCGAAACTTTTGAGATGAAATCGATTACGAATCAAAACTTTTGAGACAAAATTGACTATAAAAAAAAATTGGCAAAAGTACTTTTCCTACCCCCAATGTTTGGGGGTCCTGTCAGTTTCGTCCCTAACGTTTTTTCATTGTCAATTGTACCCCTAACGTTTTACGTTTCTGCCAATGTCACCCTTTTCACTAACACCGTCAATATTTAATAGTTTTTGCTGACGTGGCATCCTATGTGGCAAAACGTTTTTTTTCCTGTCAATTGTACCCCTAACGTTTTATATTTCTACCAATGTCACCCTTTTCACTAGCACCATCAAATATTTAATAGTTTTTGCTTACGTGGCATCCTATGTGGCAAAAATATCTGACTTGACATATTTTTTTCCACACAAGATTTTTTACTCATCTTTTTCCCATCAAAACCGTGTCGTTTTAGCCTCACCATATTCCTTTTAAAATATAACTCAAACGCACGTGCCATTTTGCAGACAAAAGCATCGGAGACGTTACCCATTCTCTACTTTGTCGGAGACGTTACCCTAAAATAGAGAATGGAAAACGTCTCCGATGTTTTTATGAGCAAAATAGCGCGTGCGTTTGAGTTATATTTTAGAAGGAATAGGCCGAGGTCAAAACGACACAACTTTGATGGGAAAAGATGAGTAGGAAATCTTATGTGGAAAAAAATATACCAAGTCAGATATTTTTGCCACATAGGATGTCACGTAAGCAAAAACTATTAAATATTTGATGGTGCTAGTGAAAAGGGTGACATTGGCAGAAATGTAAAACGTTAGGGGTACAATTGACAGAAAAAAAAACGTTTTGCCACACAGGATGCCACGTCAGCAAAACTGTTAAATATTTGACGGTGTTAGTGAAAAGGGTGACATTGGCAGAAACGTAAAACGTTAGGGGTACAATTGATAGCGAAAAAATGTTAGGGGCGAAACTGACAGGACCCCCAAACGTTGGGGGTAGGAAAGGTACTTTTGCCAAAAAAATTTAAAAACGAAATTGAAAACTGATATAAATTTTGGGGATGTAAAAATACTTTTGCTCTATATAATAATTATCAATCATACACCGATATCAAACAAATTTTTTTATTCTTTTGTTTTTAAAATTGTTGTCGATTAACGAAGTTTTTTTTTTGGGTTATTTCAAAACTTATTTTTAAAAAATTACTTTTAAAAACACAATGAAAACTAATGTCAAACAAGCATTTAATTTCTGTGTTAGTATTGAAAAAGTCAAGCATTGATACGCTAGAACTTGCGGTGGGTACACTTCGCTATTTGAGCATTTTCTTCTACAATGAACTTCTCTATACGAGCTAGCATTTCGGCCAGGGTGTCTACTGGTGATATGTTTAGCTCTCCTTAGAATTGAATCTAACCAAAAAAGCTTGGAGAGCCTCGTCCAACTCTTGATGGAATCCAATGCACACGTCCTCATTTTCTTGCTGCTTGCTGCTGGTGAATTGAGTAAGAGTTGGACCAGCACTTCAAACGTATGGAATGAGTTGGGAGGAAGAAGTGAAAACCATCTTAGGACGGCTCCCGAACAAGAATATCCTACATTGTTGTCCATCTGCCATGTCCATAATGGACATGGCGAGTTAAATGTTGTGGGTCCAATCCAATGGAGGCCCACATACATTCACACTTGCATTTTAATTAAATAAAAAAAAAGTGTGTGTATGCACATCACGTGACCTTAAGTTAAAAAGGGTATTAGTGTGTGGATGAAAAAAGGCACGCCTTACGAGATCAGAGAAGCAGAGAACAAAATTGGTTTTCTTCATTTCATTTAAGAAGCAGTAGCAGCATCGAGGAGAAGAAAATAGTTTGCCCACTTTGATCTTCAATGGAGGTTCATCTTTTCTCCATTTCTCATGAAATTTTAGTATGTTATTCTTGAGAGTGTGGGCATCTCATCTGTGTTTTTAGATTGTGTTTCTCTTGTCATTTTGCTGCTCTTTCATATCTGTCATTAGGGTTTGTGGAAGATATTGTTGATGATATTTCACTTTGTTGATAGTGAGTAGGGGTTGGTTTAAGTCTTGGAATATTATGGTGGACTCTTTTTGTTGTACTCATCTATTTGTGATAGTGGAATTTTTCTGGACTAGGTCCCGTGGTTTTTACTTCTCACATTGAGGGGGGTTTTCCACGTTAAAAATTCGGCGTCCTTATTATTGCTATCTTCTTGCATTTATTGGATTAATTACTGTTGGAAATTATCTGCTTGTGAATTGGCTCTTTGAGATTTTTTTCAAGCAGGGAAATGATTTAATTTTAGGTAATTATATCCTGTCAATTTGTACCCCCTTTTCTAACAAGTGGTATCAAAGCCTGGTTGTTGATTTGTGAAATTTTTTGTTTGATTGAATATTGAGCCTAATTATAGTCTAAACCCTAGAATGATCAGTTTGAATGGCACTAATTATAACAAGTGGAAGCAAAAGATGAAAGATTTATTAATTGTGAAAAAACTGCATTTACCGTTGTTTTCTACTCATAAATTAGAGTCAACATCTGATGAAGATTGGGCATTTGAACATGAGATTGTTTGTAGTTTTATCAGACAATGGGTAGACGATAATGTTTTGAATAATATTTCAAATGAATCTCATGCTTGAACTTTATGGGAGAAACTTGAATCTTTATATGCCTCTAAATCTGGTAACAATAAGTTGTTTTTGCTTAAACAAGCTATGAATTTGAGATACAAAGAGGGTAGTTCCATTTCCGATCACTTGAATGAGTTTCAAGGGTGTTTTGATCAGTTGTCTGACATGGGTATTAAATTTGAAGATGAAATTTTAGGACTCTGGTTGCTTAACACTTTACCTGATTCATGGGAAAATCTTCGTGTGTCTTTGACAAGTTCTGCTCCTAGTGGTATTGTATCTATGAATTTTGTGAAGACTGCTGTTTTGAATGAAGAAGTGAGAAAAAGAATTCAAGACGCTTCAACTTCACATTCTGAGGTACTAGTTACTGGAAACCGCGGGAGAAGCCACGTAAGGAATGATAAAGGTAAAGGTAGAGGTCATAATATAAGTAAATCAAAGCCCAACTATAAAAATATGGAGTGTCATTATTGCAAGAAAAAAGGGCACATCAAGAAGTTGTTATAAACTAAAAAATGATAGCAGAAGTACAGGCAGACAGGAAGACAATAATAGTGATAGTGATGATCGGGTTGCCACCACCTATGGAGATCTTGTTATTGTGTATGACCAGAATCTTATTAATGTTGCCAGTGATGAATCTAGTTGGGTTGTTGAGAGTGGTGCCAGCTTTCATGTGACATCAGTGAAGGATTTCTTCAAATCTTATACTCCTGGTGATTATGGTGTATTGAAGATGGGTAATGATGGTCTATCAAAGGTTATTGACATTGGATCTGTTACTTTAGAAACCAGCAATGAGACAAAGTTGGTTTTGAAGGATGTTAAACATGCTCCAGACATCCGCTTGAATTTGATTTCTATAGGTGTTCTTGACAGTGATGGTTATGTTAGTACCTTTGGTGATGGGCAGTGTAAAATTACTAAGGGTTCTTTGGTTGTGGCAAGTGGAAGGAAGTCTTCTGGTTTGTATTGGACCAAGGCTTTAGTTTCCGCTGACTCTATTAATGCAGTTAAGGATGATTCCTCAAGGTTATGGAACAGGAGACTTAGCCACATCAGTGAGAAGGGACTTAACTGTTTAGCCAAGAAGAATGTTCTTTCAAGTTTGAAGGGTGCAAAGTTAGAAAAGTGTGCTCATTGCTTAGCTGGGAAACAGAACAGAGTTTCTTTCAAACACCATCCTCCTTCAAGAAAATCAGAGTTGCTTGAGTTACTACATTATGACCTTTGTGGTCTTATTTAGACAAGGACTTTTGGTGGTGCACTTTACTTTGTGACTTTTATTGATGATTGTTCAAGGAAACTATGAGTTTATGCCTTGAAGTCAAAAGATCAAGTCCTTGGTGTTTTTAAGCAATTTCAAGCTTCCGTTGAAAGAGAAATAGGTAAGAAGCTGAAATGTGTTCGCACTGACAATGGTGGTGAATATTGTGGACCGTTTGATGAGTACTGCAAACAGCAAGGTATTAGGCATCAGAAGATGCCTCCCAAGACTCCTCAACTGAATGGTTTGGCAGAGAGGATGAACAGGACACTCATGGAGAGAGTTAGATGTTTTCTTTCTGAAGCATAGTTGCTTGGTATGTTTTGGGGTGAGGCTTTATATACAGCTACTCATGTTATTAATTTATCTCCTGCTACTGCTTTGAATTCTGATGTCCCTGATAGAGTGTGGTATGGTAAGGATGTTTCCTATAACCACTTACGTGTCTTTGGTTGTAAAGCATTTGTGCATATGCCAAAGGATGAGAGGTCCAAGTTAGAGGCCAAGACAAGACAGTGTATCTTCGTTGGTTATGGCCACGATGAGTTTAGCTATAAGTTTTACGATCCAGTTGAAAAGAAGCTTATTAGAAGTCGTGATGCTATTTTCTTAGAGGATCAGACAATTGAAGATATTGACAGGGTAAAGAAATCAGAGTTTCAAAGTATTGATGATCTGGTTAATTTAAGTTCAAATCCTGCTCTTGTGACACATATGCCTGATGTAGCAGAGTTTGGCAATCATGATGATGATGTGCAGAATCATATTCAAGATGACCGTGTTGATACTCTTGTTTCTGAGGTTGCTGATGAACCTGAAGTTCCACTTAGGAGATCTACTAGAAAAATAGTTCCTTCTACTCATTATTCATCGGGGGAGAACCTGAATGCTATAAAGAGGCTATTGAAAGTGTGCAAAAAAAATGAATGGCTTTCAGCTATGCAAGATGAGATGAAGTCTAGGGGTGTGCACGGGTCGGTTCGGTTCGGGTTCGAGGGAAAATCGGAACCAAACCGAACACTAGGTGGCGGGTTGGGTTGGGTCGGGTTTGAGTATTTTTTATGAAGAACCCGAACCGAACCAACCCGCGAATTGGCGGGTTGGTTCGGGTTCACCCGCCCCCTTTTCCTTCTTTTTTTTTCATATTTCTTGTAGGTTTTTTTTTTCTTTTTTTTTTAAATGATAAAAATAACAAGAAAACATAATTTCTGACAAAAGAAAACATAATAAAAACGCATAATATATACAATACATATGAGAATGCATACCAAAAAGATCAAAATGAGAATGCATAGGGGTTGATTTGGGGAAAAGGGGTTATGGAATTGTTTTTTTTTTTTTTTAATTAATGGGGATCGGGTTGGCGGTTCGGGTTGGGTTGATCGGGTTGGAAGAACTTCAATCCGCCAACCGAACCAAACCTTCAGCGGGTTGGGATTTTTCACCCGAACCAACCCAACCCAAACTGGCGAGTTGGGTTGGTTTTGGCGGGTTGACCCGAACCGCTGAACACCCCTAATGAAGTCTTTGCATGATAACCATACTTTTGAGTTGGTCAAGTTTCCTAAGAACAAGAAAGCTTTGAAGAATCGGTGGATTTACAGGGTGAAACAGGAAGAGAATACTTCATGGCCACGATACAAAGCAAGATTAGTTGTTAAAGGTTTTAGCCAGAATAAGGGAGTTGACTTTGAAGAAATATTCTCACCCGTGGTGAAGATGTCGTCAATTCGAGTTATTCTGGGTTTAACAGCGAGTCTTGATTTAGAGATTGAGCAAATGGATGTTAAAACTGCTTTCCTTCATGGTGATTTTGGAGGAAGAGATTTATATGGAGCAACCTGAGGGTTTTGAAGTGAAGGGTAAAAAGAATTATGTTTGCAAGTTGTGAAAGAGCTTGTATGGTTTGAAGCAAGCACCGAGATAGTGGTACAAGAAATTTGAGTCTGTTGTGATGTAGCAAGGCTATAAGAAGACTACTTCTGATCACGAGTGAAGGGAAACATCAGCATGCTCAATCAGGTGGATAGCTTCAAGAGCATCAGTTTCAGCATCCACAACACTAGCTTCAAGGTTGATAGCCATCAATAAGCCTTGCCGAATAGCACTAAGCTCGGCTTACATGTTGGTCGCAATGCCGATGTGGCCAAAAAAACCACGAACCCAATTGCCGCAACTGTCGCGCACCACACTGCCTATACCTGCTCTTCCCGGATTGCCAAGGGAGGTGCCATCTGTATTCACCTTCAAAGTGTCCCCACTAGGTTTAATCCAGTGACTGAATCTCGGCTCTCTCATGCCACCGTGACTGAGCTCATTACCCCACTTAGTGCACATGCTCGAAAGGGAATGAATGAGAGTGCAGTTGCCATACACACTCCACTGCTTATCACCCAAGATGTTATTATTCCTCAACTTCCAACTGTACCATAACGTACAAGCAAAAAGAATACTTGACGGTGTGTTGGATTGGATGCCGAACTGACCCGTAGCGCCCTTTTCGACCCATTTCCGATGATCTAAGGTGAAGAAATCAGCTCTGTAAGTGAACCCCATACACTGCCAAAGGGAACGAGAAGGGTGGCAATCCCTAAGGCAGTGAAGGATTGACTTAGTAGCAGCTCCACATCGATCGCAGGTACTTGACATGCTCAAACCTCTACTGCAGCGAAAATCATTTGTGGGAATAGCGCCATGCATCAGCTGCCAGATGAAAACACGAACGTTTTCCGGAACTTTGAGCTTCCACACCCAGCGCCAAGATCTCGAATCCTGCACAGGAGAAAAGAGATTTATAAGAAAACTATAGCCATTAGCAGTTGTATACTTACCTGATGCATCACCTCCCCAAACGAGAGAATCCCTACAATGGGACCACTGAGAGAAAGGGATGGTTTTAATAAGGTCAAGGGTATCCTTAGGGAGCCACGGTTCGAGCCCATGAAGACTCCATCGGTTATCATGAATGAAGTTGCAAACTTTAACATCCAACCCGATACAGTGCTTGTCATTTTCATTCACAAGTTGGATGAGCGCCGTATCATCCACCTACACATCCAGCCAAAAGTTAACATTCAAGCCATCTCCCACTCTATACTTGAAACCTTTCATAATGAATTTGGAGGCCTTAATGATGCCCCTTCAAACAAAAGAATCGGTGTTAGACGTCGTGTGGTTAAAGATGGAGCCATCCTTAAGATACCGATTTTTGAAGACTTCCACCCACAACTTATCATCATTTTGAGAAACACTCCAAACAGCTTTGCCGAGCAGGGCAGCATTCATGAGCCTAGCGGGGCGGATACCAAGTCCTCCATGATTCTTAGGAGCGGTGACAGTGTCCCAGTTAACTAGGTGGAGGCCTCTACCATTGCCTTTGTTATCCCAAATGAAGCGCCTAATGTGCTTGTCAACCTCATTGCACACATATTGAGGGACCCAAATGGTTTGCATACTATACACCGGGAGGGAGACCAACACGAACTTAACAAGGGTAATCCGGTCGGCCTTGTTGAGAAGCTTGCCTTTCCAAGAGCTGAGCCGAGATTGAAGCTTTTGCATAATATAGTTAAACTCATCATTCTTCACACAGCCGTGTAGGAGCGGGACTCCTAGATACTTGCCCAAATTGTCTGTGAAGGAGATATTAGTGATATGCTGAATGCCATTTTTTATTCCACTGGGGACTCGCGGGGAGCAAAACGCCTTAGATTTAGCTTGATTAATCTTCAGCCCAGAAACACTGCAAAAATTAGACAAGATGGAAGTGATTATTCTAGTTTGTGCAATGGAGGCTCTAGAAAAAATAAGCACATTATCAGCAAAAAGTAAATGGGATAAATTGGGCCCCTGCTTATAGACGGTAATGGGAAGCCAGTCTCTATTAGCAATACTATCATTAATAAGCAGAGAAAGTTTTTCCATGCATAAAACAAATAGATAAGGTGAAAGAGGGTCCCCCTGTCTAAGTCCTTTAGAAGGTTTAAAGCTAGGGAGCTTGCAACCATTCCACAAAACAGAAAGGGAAGAAGCAGTCACACAATGTAAAATGAGCTTAATAGATAAATCATGGAAACCAAAATCACAAAGCGTTTGAGCAAGAAAATTCCAATTAACACGATCATAAGCTTTCTCAAGATCTATCTTATAAGCAATCATGCCTCTGTTGCTTTTGTTTTTATTTATAAGGTGAATCATATCTTGAGCAACAAGAATGTTGTCAGAGGTGTTTCTAGCAGAGATAAAACTGCTTTGCGAAGGGCTAATGAGATTATCAAGAAGAGGGCGAATGCGGTTAACCAACACTTTAGTGATAATTTTGAAAATAACATTGCAAAGGCTAATGGGCCTGAGTTGGTTAAATCTCACTGGATTGTCCTCCTTAGGAATAAGGACTATCAAAGTCTCAGAAATAGCAGGATCAAAGAAACCATCACGGAAGGCATCCTTGACAAGGTCTGTCACCGCATCGCCTACAACATCCCAGTACTTCATAAAGAAGAAAGGTTGGAAGCCATCTGGACTCGGGGCTTTGAAAGCTTTCATGGTTTTGACAGCGTTCCAAACTTCCTCTTTAGTAACAGCACCAGTAATGTTCAACGCGTCATGCTCATCAATCCTAGGATGGTTGCGAAACGTGACATGCGTCATTGGGGTGTCATCATCCTGAAACAGGTTAGAATAAAAATTGTTAGCTTCCTGTTTAAGCAAGTTGTCATCAGTACACCACTCACCATTCTGAAGGAAAAGCCCTTCAATTTTATTACGTTTCCTACGCACAATAGTTTGTGTGTGGAAAAAATTAGTGTTCCTGTTACCAAACCTGACCCATTGCTCCCTAGACTTTTGGAACCAGAGGAGTTCCTCCTGAGCAAAGGTCTCTTCCAACTGCTTACGAAGATCCTTCTGCAGGTTAGAAAGGAATGAGGAGGGTCTATTGTCAAGACTCCTCTGGGTTCCATTAAGCCTGGCCTTAATATTCTTTTTCCGATGGAAAATATTACCAAAGGATTTAATTTTGGGTAATTATATCCTGTCAATTTGTACCCCTTTCTCAACATTAAAGTGTTTATGTGGTGTTAAGGATCAGTCTCTCCTTCATAGTGTGTGATTATGAACGACAATTGATAACCCTCCCATAAGTACATACTAGTTCATAATTGCCAGGATTAATGGGCGTCGTCCTTTGATTGTGAAGTTTGTTTCTTGCTCGGGAACCTGAATGAGTTGGGCAGGCGCAACCTCGAAAAGGGAATATGGTCTGAGGCTGGATTGTCGTGCCTTGGGGAGGCGGCATTCCGTACGGATGTTGGAGGCACTAGGTCGCCTATGGTTGAGAAGCAAGAGAGAAGGAACAAATGTGAGTAAATGGAAATGGGAGTGTGGATTGTCGTTTACTAATATTTCATTAAAAAAAATTCTTTTTTTTTTTTGCCTGAAAAAATTTCCTCTTTTCATGATAACAAAAAAGTGATGAACATTCTATTAATATTTACAGTGAAGTGAGTGAAGAAGTAGCATACTAGCAGAGATAGATGATGAAAAGAAAGATGAAGTTATGGTGAGAGACGATGAAGCAAGATACTCTTACTCAATTTGGATATTAAATGGGTAGGTCTAGATACTACTTGAATTTTGGTCTAAATATTTCTTAAAGATTAAGTATTTAATGGGTAAGATTCAAAATTTCAAACACTACTCATATCCCATATTTAATATTTGAGTAATTGACCCATGTCCATGGACTTGCGTAATCTCATGGAGTACTTGGCCAAGAACACGGCTAGTTCAGAGTGATTTTGTGAAAGTTTTCTCCTTCAACAATTACACCATGATTGCCATTCTAAAGCGTTTTGTTCTCTTTTTATTATTATTATTATTATTATTTTGGCCGAATTTTGTTCTCTTTTATTAAAATGCTGGAACTTAACCCAATTCTATTAAAGCCCATACTAGTTCTGGTCAAATGCCATGCACGCAAGGTCTATTTTGAAACATGAGTTAGCCCTTAAGATAATGTGTTATAGATAAAATTTCTTCATGAGTGATCAGTTTGTTGTGTTCTATTTTTAAATTGTAAATAGGATGACAAGGAGATCCTTTGTCTCCTTATCTTTTTCTTCTTTGTTGGAATATATTATCTTGTATGCTTTACAAGGAAGAGAGGAATAGGAAGCTTCAGGGGATTAGATTTGCTCGAAAGGGTCCAGTCATTTCTCATTTGATGTATGTTGATGACACTATTTTATTTTTCAAAGCTGATTCTGAGAATTGTGCAATAGTAAGTCGAGTTTTACAGAGATATGCAACATTAGCTGGGCAAGTATTAAACAATGACAAATCTTATGCCATTTTTAGTCCTAACACTCCGAGAAATCTTAAAAGGAGCTTGGCAGGAACACGGCAAAACTTTCCGCTCTTGGCAAATATTTAGGTTGTGTTTGGTATCCGGTTAGTATTTTAGTAGGAAGTGAAAATGGAAGTGGAGGTAGAAGTAAGTGATAAGAAGTATGTTTGGTATGCAAGGAAATGGAAGTGGAATGTAAGGGCATGTTCACTTACAAGAATTGGTTTCCATGGAAACCACTGGGCCCACTTATTTTTCACTTTTTCATTTCCATCAACTTTAAAAAGAAAAAGAAAATACAAAATATCTATTATACCCATTTGATTTGACATGATTTGACATAATTATTACCTTCTTTTTTTTTTATTTTAATATAAGGGGTAAAATGGTCATTTTAATACATTCTCATTCCATTTCCATTACCAAACTTTTACTACTAAACACATCTCCATTTCCATTTCTATTTCTGCCTAATGAACGTGCCCTAAAAGTAATATTGTTTGATATGGTGGGAAGAAGATAAGAAAATAGAAAATAAAAGTATGAATTGCCTTTTTTGTCCTTACTTTTTTAAAAGCTATAAATTTTTTAAGAGTATTTTGGTATTTAAACATCATCTCACCACAACTTTCATTCTCACACACAAACAACCTTACTCACCTCTCCTGAACGAAGTTTCTTCCCTTTCCCACTCATCTCACCACCTATCAAACATATCAAAACCTCACCCCACCTTACCTCATCTATACTCACTCCCTACCACTAATGATTCCTTTAAGGAAGTAGTGGAGGAGATAGAAGCTAAGTTAGCTGGTTGGAAAACAAAGCTTCTCTCTCAAGCTGCAAGACTAACGCTTATCGATTCTGTTTTACAATCTTCATCAATATATCATTTGTCAGTTTTGGAAATGCCTCAGAGACTTGCCAATCACCTTGATTTAGTTGCTACTAATTTTTATTAGCAATTCAAAGAAGTCAATGCATTTGTTGAATAAAAAGAAACTGCTTCGTAAGTAAAAGGATGGAGGTCTGGGATTACGCCAAGCTAGCTTATTCAATCAAGCTCAGGTGGCAAAGCAAGTTTTGAGAATTGTTGATCAACCGCATTCAATTTATAGTCAATGGGCAACAGCATAGTATTTTGGACAGAATATGGAGCAATTGCCAAAAAGGACAATGCAACCAGCTGGTATTTGTAAGTGTATTCCAAAGTCAGGGAACTCACTACACTTTCTTTACACAAAAATGGAAAGGAAAAAGAAAAAGGAATGAGAATGCATTTGCTGTGTTTGGTAGTAAAAATTGAGAATGAAAATGCATTAAAATTACCATTTTGTCCCTTATATTAAAATAATAAAAAAAAAAGAAAGTTATAATTGTGTCAAATCAAAGGATATAATAGATATTTTGTATTTTGTATTTTCTTTTTTTAAAAAAAAATTGATAGAAATAAAAAAAGTAAGTGGGACCAGTGGGCCCATCCATTCCTTCCTCATTTCTTTAAAGAACATTACCTTAATTTTGGATAACTTTGGTGGCAAATTGATTTTGATGATCAAGCTAAATTAGGGTCTAAATACTGGTGTACTATGCCAAATCAAAGTCAGTTTGCAGGTAATTTGGTAAGTACATTGATTCACCCACAGACTAAGACCTAGAACTCATCTCTTCTTCATGAGCTATTCACGGCAGATGTGGCAGGTTAGATTCTAAATTCTCATATTTTTGTTTTTAATGAGCTAGATAAGCTGGCTTGGAAATTCTCCGCTTCTGGAGAATATATGGTGGCTTTGGGATATTCTCCGTTGATTCAGTTAGACAATGAGTATGTTCCAGGAAGTCTACTTCAGAACTTTGTTTGGCGATTAGTTAATAATGCTCTTCCTAATAGAGTAAATTTGAAGAGACATCATCTTCCAAGTGGAAGAAATTTGTCATTTGTGTCATGATGGGCTGGAAACATTAGAACATTTATTCCTGTGTTGCTCCTTTGCTGGGGCTGTTTGGTTTGGATCCTATTTATCATGCAGGTCATTGGAGTTTGGTAATTTAACTATTTTGCAGTTTTTGCTCCAGTGGTTTCAACCTAAGTCTCAACCTGATTCTGACATGGATTTGTTATTATATATGCTGCTGTGTTTGTATAATATCTGGGGTAGGCTTGGTATAAATACACGGATGATGTAAAGTACTGTAGAGTAAAGGAAAATACTGTAGAAAAAGTAAGGAAAGAGATAGAGAGAAAAATTATGAGAGAGTAAAAGTATAATAAAAAATGTGTTTGGTATGTAAAAAATATGATGTAAAATTTTTTGAGAATCGTGAGAATATATGTAATGTACTGTTCGCAAGCATTACCAAACGTACCCCTTGGTATGCAAGAAATAAATTTGATATGGAAGGTACCATTCCATCTCCTTTGGGTACCGTTCATCAAGTCAATCACCAGTATTCAGATTTGAAGAATGCAGTTCGAAGTTGTCCAAAACAGGAATTCAAGCAGATAAAACTGTTCAAATATCTGAGACTTCTTTCTTGTGTGCAGTATAGTTCGAATGTGGTTCTTATTTTCAACATAAAGAAATGAAGAATGCAGTTCATTATCTTGCTTTAGCTAGTGCGCTTCTCTTGGAAATCAGTTGCTCTCATATGCAATAGGGATAGATTGAATTTCAATGTTTTTTTTAATAGTAGTTAGGAAGTTACTTTGTGGTCATTTGCAGGGTTATTAAGGTACTTCAGAAGGCAGATACATCCAACTCTTAGGACTTGTTTAGTAGGTGGAATGAGTGAAAGAATGAAAATGAGAATGTTGGAAGAAATAAAAATGGATAAAATAATCATTTTACCCAAACATTAAAAATGGGAATGGAATAAAAATAGATAAAAAAAAATAGAGGCAAAAGTATAATTTCATCACATTGTAAAAAGTAAAATTTATTTGGTAGAAAAAATGGACGAGAAATTGCCTTTTTCCACCTACCAAACAGCCTTAAATGGCAAGGATGCAAACAACTCTAGTGGAACCATAATCCGAGATATACAGCTGCTTTTGCAAACAGCAATCAGTTGTGTTTTATCTAGCCAATGAAGATGGAGATCAACTGAAGAAGTCTGTACTTGCCTTAATTCCATCTTGGATGTTTTCTGGTTCTCAAAACAATTTTCTTCCCTTGTAATCTGTTTTTAATAATAAAAAAAAAAATTGTAAATAGGATGGCATGAGCAGGACTAAACATGAACTGCCACATTAGAGATGTTGGCGTTATATACATACGCCCTGGCATTTTGTACAACCCTATTGTTCACCAACTCATCAACTTACCTCTAGCATCAACATATTAGGTAGTAAAAACAAGTGAAAGGAGAAAAAAATATATTCACAATCAATGCCGATATTGACTTGATCTTATTGTGTTAACTTAGTCGACTTAGATTCATTGATAAATAAAGCATTATAAAACCAGTAGAGCCACACTTGATTGGACTAGGGCATTATGTTGAGCTCAATACGTTGAAATTTCTTCGGTTTGCTATGCTTCTTCCAGTTCCTCCATCCCTGTCATTTCCTAATGATCCAACTTGTGCAAATTCTTGAAATTATCTTCAGTGCAACGGGAATGTGAATGCAAGAGGAAATTACCAAGACATCAAGGAATTATCCAAATAAATCCCATTTACACATTTTCCGGCCAGAACTCCCTGAAAAAAGCGCGCTCAAATTCCTTTTCCTGCATCTTCTTTTCCAACTCCTGCATCTTTCTCATCCGTTTAGAAAGTGGCTTCTTTTTCTTTGGAGACAATTGTTCCTGAAATTAATCAAAATTAAAATCAAGAATACCTATACAGGAAAGCTAGGAAAGGAGATTTATCTAGATAATGTGAGGGGGAAATGCAAAATAGCCCCATTGAACTTTGGATCATTATCAAATAGCCAACTCAACATACAAAACTAAGTCCTTGAGCTTTCAACAATTCAATGAATAATTAAGTCATTCGGTCCAACTTTTTAATGGCTTAACTCATTTGCCACTTTAAATCTTCCATATGCTTGTTTGGAGACCACTACATTGAGAAGTACATTTTGACATACAGGGAATGCGAAGAGGCAAATGAGTTAGCACACTAAGGAGCAAATTAAATAGGAGGACATATTTGCTGGAGTTTAAATATTCTAGCCCTCAAGGACCCAACTGCCTAGTTTGAGAATTCAGGTAGTTATTTGCAAGTGACCTAAAGTTAAATGGAGAATTTTTGGACTTTTCCCATCATGTAATCACCTATTCCATAGTTAAATAGCATGAAATACAGAATTCAAATTACTCGTTTATAGCAACATATAATCGACTGATGAGACTTCCATATTCAATATGATCCTCCAACTACTTTGTTATTCCTTGAGTTTGTTAGGGAGCATTTATTTAAATATTTGTAATGCTTTGTTTTCTCTTACTAGTTTTCTCATTCTCTTTATTTTGAGGACTACTGGTCCCCTTTTTGAATCTTTTTCTTCCTTAAATACAATTTCTTGTTCTATCCAAAAGAAAATTTTATTTAAATATTTGTTAGTAGTTTTAATTGGTCAACAGAAAAATTATCAGGTGTATTGGAGCTTGTTCCTCTCCATATGGACTGCCCTTGGATATTGAGACGCTCTAGTTTATTTACAATTCTCTATTTTCCAGAATTCTTTTATTTTGGCTCCTATCAAAATTGCAATTTTGCAATCACGGAATCACCTATTAAAGCACCTGAACCCATAATCCCATACATTGCATATAGTTATAAGCCATTCTTTCCAAAGCACCACCACAATCTTTGATGCACCAGGTTTTTTTTTTTTTTTTTTTTGATAGAAAAAGAAATTGTATTAAAAAAAGAAGATTACAAATACGAGGACAAGCCGTCCTCAAAAATAGGGAAAAAGAAAACCAACCAAAGAAACCAAAAACATTAGCTCAAATTCAATAGGGCCTTCCAGTCCCTTTAGAAATCTATAATGGACATTCCTCTAAACAGACCATTCGACGAATTTTAACATCAGTGCATCCAAGAATCCTCAACCTAGCTATCTAATTCTTAACTGTTATACTGCCCCTCATCAGTGTTATCAGTTATTACCAATCTATGATTTTTCTCATTCTTTATAGATTTCATAAACAATTCTTTTTCTATTAGAGTTTACAGCTAAAGCAATTGGCACAATTCATCACCAATTAAAAAATAACCTTCAAAATGAAGATATATGCATCATGTTGCATAGTCATGCTATTATTTTATAATAACCTAAAGCCTAAGTCCTTTTAGCAATGTAAAATCATCCAAATCATCTTAAATTTCCCTGTATTTATCAAAAAGTACTTAGGCTACCCCTAGAACTCAAAGAAGAACAGAAAAATTGATTAAAAACCCAGATGATGAAATAAAATAAATAATACCTGCTTATTCTTCCCTTCAGAGGCATTAGCATGATGAGTTTTCACAGCCTTTTTCTTCATGCTATCTGCTCCCAAGCCTAGTTTGTTATTCTTCACATAAGCTTCTACAGGTTCTAGTCTACCCTGTTTACAGAAAATGCATTTATTAGATTTACCATAAGAAAAATTAAATACCGTATCACCAATCTAAATAGGCTATACCGTTAATAGGTGCATGACTAGATTCAATAGGATTAAAAGAGTTCCTTAAGCATCCAAATTTTTGCTCAACCCATTTTCGAGCAAGGCTCACCATAAGCATGTCACATGAATATCATATTGGAAGCAATCCATCAAAAGGAGAAGCAGTCAAGGTGGAGGGGATAGAACTGAATGAAGTGATAACCCCAATTATGGAGGTCAAAGAAGTACTGAAACTGGAGCCTCATATTCCCTAGAGTAATTGTAAGGAGGAAACAAGCATGGATAAATTTCAGCGTTCTAATAATTGGAATTGATCATTTGATGTAGAACCACCAGGTGGAAGGCAGAATAAGTAGAGATGACAAAGAGAGGGAGAGAAAGAAAAGAAGGGAAACAAATACCAATATTTTCTTCCACTGCTAAGCTCCCAAGTCCTAAAACTCTACAATCGAAATTTTATAAGAGAACTCAAAACACAAGCTTGAAATGATAAGAAAATAGTCATAAGGAGTATTCCTAATTTAAGCCTTGATTGATGACGTAATTTAAAATTAAGAACAAACAGTCTCGGAACTTTAGAACAGAGGAAGAAACAACGTTTGAATTAAAGAGCAAAATGCGTGTTTCAGAGAAAGAAAAGCTTATGCTTTGATAGTTGATACCATATGAGCAAAAACGCATAAAAATAATGTACTTCTATATTTATGAATGGTGTGGCTACAAGGATATATATACAGATATGAAAGACAATCGAAATCTCCCCCTGATTCTAGCTAATCTAATTAAAAGAATCATTAACCCACTAAATAGGACAGTTACAGGCTGTACACTTAAAGAAATTAAATGGGTAAAATACTATTCTCACAAGTTCTAGTGTACTAGGGTGCAAAATGCCTAACACACAGGTACCTAAACAAAGATTCAACTTCAAGAGCCTTGTGATAAGCCTATTTTCAAGGGAGTAAGGGAAGTTCAACTTAAATTCCCATGGAATTTGTAGTTAGTGCCCAGTAACAAATCTAGTTACAATCATCCTCAGGCATAAGGCTGAGTCATAAATTGTGCCACTTGAGTTAGAATCATGTAGAAAGACCTACACTCTAACAAATTGTTATAGCTTTTGGTTCAGTGGCAGTTGCTTGATCCTAACATGTGAGTTCAAAGTGAAGTCATATGTTCAAATCCCTCGGCTGACGCTAGAGGGTAATTGTTGGCTTTATTGGCTAGTGTCTCCCTTAGGATTATTGGGCTTAAAATCCCTACCTACGATGCCTGTAATGGGTGCAACCTTTCATGCCAGATGCCTGTAATGGGTGCAACCTCTCATGCCAGATGCGGCTCTGAGAAACTATAAGAAAATAGAGCTGCACCCTTACTAACAACATGAGATTTTAGTCTAGTTGTAGATGCTTGATTCTAACACAATTTCCAATCTTTTGCATATTTCAATTGAGTGTCATTTTTTCCCCATACAACTAACCTTTTCATTCTATGTAAGATTTAAAAAAGTTCCTTCCAAGGGCCACTCCAATACAACTTTTTCACACTCTCAATTGAAAGAAACAAACAAAGGTAAAAATTAGAGAACACCACCCCTCCTAAATTTCACAGGTTAATTTGGTTGAGATACATGTCAAACCATTTGTCAACCATATAGGATTATAGCAATTCAAATATTCAATAATAACTAGTCAGTACGAATACTTAATGCCATTCCCCTCAAAACCAAAATCAAGGATAGAATCAATCCAATAAATTTTAGTCAAGAAGAAGCAGGAGGAGGACATATAAAGTAACAGAGTTTACAAGACATTGAAGCAACAGCAATATCAACACATGGGTAGAATAGAATTCAAACCAAAAAGAATAACATGAAGCAACAGGAAATATAATAAATATAACTTCAATATTGACAAAAATGTTTTCTTCATTGTAAAAGTGAAAAAGGAAACAGGACAAGAAAGCGAGAAACAAACCTGCTCAGAGATCCCAAGACCTGTCCCTTCCTTCCAACCATGCTTCTTCAAGAGCTGCAAAACACCATCTAGTTATAGTTTATGGAGAAAGGGACAAGCGATGTTTGAAAGTAAAAATTATAGTAAAAAATGAAAAGGAGCAACTGAACTGCAGGGCAAAAGAGAAGATAAGGAAGAAAGGAAGCACCTGAAAGCCTATATTGGAAGGGTTGATTGTTGTTGCTGAAGCGGTTGTACCTAATTCCTCTTCCATAGCTTTTTCTCTGTATAAATAAATAATCTAAATGGGATATTTGACATACATAGCCCGGTACCCATGTATCTGTTTTATAATTGCATATTAAGTATAAAGGGTAGTATTAATATAAAACAAGTCGAGCCCCCTCACCCCAGCCCACTAGTGATCAACACATTTAATCTTTCTATTCCTTTTCTCTCAAGATATGTTTGGATTGGGTATTAAGGAGGGGAAGGGGAGAGAAATAGCATATCTCCCCCTTTGTTTGAGAAGTTGAGAATTGGAGGGGAAGATAATGAAAGATTAATCCTTAATCCTCCATTATCCTTCCCCTTTACAAATTCAATATACCCCAAATTGAGGTATTTTGGAGAAGCTACCAACATCCAAACAAGGGCAAGAGTAAGAGAAGATTAACCTTCCCTCCCATTCCCTTCCCCTCTCCTTCAATTGCTTCCATTCCCTCCCCTCCTAATTGCCAAACAAACCCCATGACTTTTATTCACAACAGCTGAAGAATAATTCAATGGAGTTCGTTCAGCAACAAAAAAATACAACCAGTTTAAATTTCCAAAAAATCTAGAATAAGTGACCCAATTCTTGTTTCCATTACAGAGGGAAAATAGGGCCTAGTTTCCATGCGAAACGTCTGGCCTAATCACTTGCTAGTTCCTCCTTTGTGAATTTAACTACAAAGCTTACAATCAGAGCACCAAGCCATCCAACATCCAATCTAGAAGCAACCAATTAAACTAATTCACCTTTAAGTTCACATACAGTTAATGAATCATAAAACCTAGATTCTTGAATTTTCGGATTGTTACAGCTAATAAGCTTCTTTTGTAAAGGAAAAAAAATTGAAATCTCAGCACCAACCTTAAGGTTCAGATGGTGACTAGCTACTTTACGAACGAGAAGATGGAAAATGCTCTTTTCTATCCGCCCTTGATGTTGCCTGAGCAGCTACAACGCACCGATGAGGATAAGGGTGCCAGTTCTAACGTCGCCGGTGGAGTGGGCCAAACGGCGGAGAGGCACGCACGAACCAGTGATGGGTGCTCGAGCACGAACAGGTCGTGGGCGTAGTTTGGCAACCGTCGGTGGGGGATGAAAACTATGATAGCACGGCAATGCACCACCATGCGGGAGTGGCGCATCGATCGGTCTAGTGCGGTTTTTATGATGATATTAGTAAAGTCTAATTAATAATTTTCTTTTTTTCCTCCAACCAAAAAATATTTTTCGGTTGCATAAAGTATTTCTGTACTTCAAAGTTTGAGCTTTCCATTAAATATATCGAAATTTTTTTTATTATGGTCAATTATGCTAAGTATTTCATTTTTGAGGTAAAATATTATTTAGTCTCTGAATAGTTGGTCAAATTACTATTTAGTCTCTGAATTTATCAAAAATACTATTTAGTCCCTGAAATTTTTAACTATGTCAACTATTTAGTTTCCAAACTTGGCAAAAATACTATTTAATCATCGAATTTGTAACTCTGTCAACTATTTAGTTTCATGACTATTACCCGTTATAGTTGACAGGGTTGCAAATTCGGTGATTAAATAGTATTTTTGCCAAGTTTGGAGGCTAAATAGTTGACATAGTTACAAATTCGGGGACTAAATTGTTGACACAGTTAAAAATTTCGGGGACTAAATAGTATTTTTGATAAATTCGAGGACTAAATAGTAGTTTGACCAATAATTCAAGAACTAAATAGTATTTTGCCTCTTCATTTTTCAAACAATCTTAAGACTTGGTTGGGAGGATGATTTGAGAGTATAATTAACAAATTGTGGTCAAAACCCCATTCTAAAACCCTTCAAATTGGGGTTAGGATGATTTGTGAATTTTATGCTTTTTTTTAACCCTTCAAATCACCTCAGTGCATTAATTATATTACAACATCTAATCAGAGGTGAATGTTTAACCCTCCATTAATTTTAAAAACCTTTCAATTAGTGAAAATAGTTTGTCTAACCCACTCCACCCATCCCATTCCGCATCACCCCATTACTAACCATTCTACCCCACTCTCTTCGAAACTCCCAACCAAGACTAACACTGTTAACATAAATAATGGTTGTGGCTTACGTGGTGCGACATCGTTAGAGAGAAACTTCTTCCGTTGTTGAAGATATGTCAATTTGCCAAGTTTAAGAGCAAAACAATGGCAAATATGATGCACCTAATGTGATTATCTACACAATTTGAGAGATGAAGATTAGGGTAAACGATAGTGTTTTATGATGCCATGGAAAATTAAAAAAATGACGTGACATAAACAAGCCTAGTTTGATTTTCTTGCCACGTGTCACGCCACGTAAGCTATAATCATTATCTATTTTAACGATATTAGTAAAAAGAGTAAGATTGCTCAACAAATGAAACTTTAAGGCATAATTAACCACAATCAAATAGACATATTTGACTCAAATGTTGCCAGTATTAAAAGTACTTAACCCATTTTCTTTTGGGTAAATGTTTTTTCTTCTGTATTTTAGTTTCAAAAATACACATAGGGTGGGTGTTGAGTTTGGAGGATGAGTAATTAATTATTGAATTAACATTAATTAATTATTTGATTTATAATTATGAATAAAAATAAATTTGAGTCCTTGTTTAAAATGTGATAATCAATGATAGGTCAGATTATTCAGTTGTCTATTGGACAAAGACCACTGACATGAATATAAGGCTCTGTTTGCTTGCAAGAAATGGTGAGAGAAAAAACTAGGTAATCCAACATTCCCTCGTTAATTCTTCCTACCAAACAAATCTTACATTTTGCAATGTAGTAAAATTATATTTTTGCCTTTACTTTTTACCTACTTTTATTTCATTCTCACTTTTAATGTAAGGGTAAAATAGTCATTTTACCCACTTTTATTCCATTCACATCACATTGACATGACATTAAAGTATTGTAGAGTAATGTAAAGAAAGTACTGTAGAATAAAGGAAAGTACTGTAGAGAAAAGTGAGGAGAGAGATAGAGAGAAAAATTAGGAGAGAGAAAAAATATGATAAAAAGTGTATTTAATATGTATAAAATATGATGTAAAATTTTTTTAGGATTCATGAGATTACATGTAATGTACTATTTGCTAATCATACCAAACATTCTCTTTAACATTCTCATTCCCTCATCATTTCTAGCAACACAGTAATTACCCTATTAAATTACTAATTTAAAATAGTTATTTTGTAGCAGCATTTTAATATCAGATATTTAATGAATCTGCTAGATTTTCTCTTATTTATTTAATATTTAAATTTATTATAGTATAGTTATCTTGATTTTTCCTATCCACTAAAATCATATTTATAAAAAGGTATTTCTCTGCAAAACTTATTGACTTTGATTCATATAACACTCTTGAATATTATGAATTGAATCTCCTCTTGGATATAGTTATCTATCTCTCTGCAAAACTTACCAGATCGTGCTAATCTGGAAACTGCTCGAAGTGTTGCTGCTATGTTATTTTAGGACCCGTTTTATAACAGTTTTAAAAAACCGTTTTCTGTTTTCAAAAACAAAAAAATTCGTTTGGTAACTTCTTTTTATATAATTGTTCTTATGTTTTTGAAAATAAAAAAAAAACAAATAAAAGTTGTTTTGTACTCTTGATTTTAGTTTATTTTTAGGGTAAAGTACCCCTAAATTTTACTGCAATATTCATTTCTGTTCCCAAACTTTTTTTTAGTTCATGTCTACCCCAAACTTTTAATTTTGTTCATGCCTACCCTTTTTGCTAACACCGTCGACTTGTTTGATGAAATTTGCTGACGTAGACGATAAATATGTATTTCTTTTGCCATGTCATTATCCACCTCATATTTAACTTTTTACTTTTATTAAAAAAAAATTAACATAATCCAAATAAAAAAATATTTTAGTATAAAAGTTTGACTTGTTTGTTTTTATTTGGATTGGGTTAATTTTTTTAATAAAAGTAAAAAGTTAAATGTGAGGTGAAAAATGAAGTGGAGAGTGAGGTGACAAAAGATATACAAATTTATCGTCCACGTCAACAAATTCCGTCAAACAAGTTAATGGTGTTAGCAAAAAGGACAGGCATGAACCAAAAAAAAATTTGGGGGCAAGAATGAATATTGGAGAAAAGTTTGGGGGTAACAAGGGTACTTTACTTTTTCTTTTCTTTTTTTAATATGGAGATCCAAAAATGACTCAAAACCTTGAATACAAAAATATACAAAATTTCAAGTTGTATTGATCTTCCAGGTCTTGTCAATCAATATATTTCACTATTGTCCGTCAGCTATCTGAGCATCAAAATAGTCATAACTACCTTCCTCTTCCTCTTCCTCTTCCTCTTCCTCAATATCACTTTCTTCACGGTGAACGAAGCCATTAACTCTCTGTAAATTGCTACTCTCATCGAAATGTCCCACAAGCTCATTAGCCTCCTGTCTTTCTGTATCTGTTTTAGCCAACGACAGAAGAATATTTTTGGCTTTCTGATCAGGGGCAACCCCACATGATGCCATTTCCTTGAACCACATCAGAGCACTACCAAAGTCCCCATTCCTCCCATATGCATCCATAATTGTGGTTAAAATAGTTTGATTGGTCTTGATACCACGCTGACGCATTTCCTCATATTTCTCCACAACCTTCTCAAGATCGTTCATCTTAGCATACCCTTTAATCAGGGTTCCATAAGTGACAACGTTAGGCTCAAAGCCGTCACCTATCAGTCGTCTGAAAAACTTCTCAGCTCCCTCCATATCTGATGCATTGACATAAGCCGATAACATAGTAGTGTAGGAGCAAAGATCAGGCGAATATCTGCATGAAAATGTACAGTAATAAGATAAGTGAAGCTTGCTCTGCTCCTTCTCTTTCTTGTGAACAAATAGAAAATTGTGACACCATAGTTTACTCTTCAAATAAAATTCCTCAGGGAGTACCCTTCATGAAAACAAACATAACCCTGCAAATAAATTCTGTAAATTTTTTTTTGTCAAAACCCCAAATTGGTCCTTTATGTTTGCACGAAGTTTCATATTGGTCCTTTATGTTTTAAAAAGTTTAAATTGGTCCTTTATGTTTGCAAGAAGTTCCAAATTGGTCCTTCCGTTCACTTCCCTCAATTTCTTAAGTTAAGTGCTGACGTGTCCCATCTAAGCTGACATGTCATGCCATGTCATTGCCACATCAGCGTCACGTCATTGCCACGTCATCACATATGATATTAGATGATGACGTGGCGATGACACATCAGCTTAAATGGACACGTAGGAGAGATGATAGGTCCACGTCAGCACCTAACGGAAGAAATAAATGGACTTGGACGGAAGGACCAATTTGGAACTTCTTGCAAACACAAAGGACCCATTTAAACTTTTTGAAACATAAAGGACCAATATGAAACTTCGTGCAAACAAAGGGGACCAATTTGGAGTTTTGACCATTTTTTTTAATTGAAATCACCTAATCTAGCTTGAACTAGTGGAAGTCCCATAATGGGGGTAGAGTTCTCCTATCAAGGGTTTTATATACACAAGACTCAAATTCGAAACCTCACTTATATAAAATTTAGGGGAAATAGTTACCCCTCCAACCAACCACCCCTTATGTAAAATTTAAATGAATATTAACAACGCTGCTCCTTGTTCTCTTATGTTCTCATGACATAGAAGATATATCATATATGCAGTGCAAATGTGCGAATTTGCAGAAGTTCCAAATCGTAGAAATCTTATAACGCCTATGCTTTTGTACAACTCTTCTAAGGTTGTGTAGTAGTGTATCAATTTATAGAACATTTAATCAGAGAAATAATATTTCAACTTATATTCTTTTAACATGTATCAAATCTAAACTTTATTATGTATTGACTTAATAAGATATTTAAGGTTATAAAAAAAATTACATAAATAAAATATTTAAGTACTTTAGCGGATCCGGAAAATTCCAGACGTCCATCTCAGTCCACCAAGTTTCAAGATTCACAATTTCTTGAGAAAGACAGCTGAGATTTGTCCGGATCCAATCCAGACTCGAGCAAACAAAAGAAAGAACACAATTGAGAATATTAACCACGGCTAAACGAAAAATTAAAATTAATAAAGATATAAATATTGTACAAGATTAACGAATCTCATCCAGGCCTGCACCTGGAGTGGGATAAACACACTATAAATCTGTAGTAGAGGTCAGAAGACAGTCTCACCTCCCCCCCCCCCCCCCCCCTTCTTTTCTTAACAACAAACAAAACATTTTTCCACTAAGTAGGATTGGTTATATGGTTCAAACTTCAACGTGTTCTATCTTTCATCTCCTCAATCTTTAGTTATTGGACTTTTCATCTGGTCAACTCTACATCCAAAAACCTCTAATGGTCTCCTCTATACATGACCAAACCACCTAAGATGTGTTTCTATCAACTTTTCTATGTTAGGTGTTACGTCGATGTTCTTTTTAATGTAATCATTCCTAATTCTCTCCTTTTTAGTGTGATCACTTATTTTACACAACATTCTCATTTTTGCAACGTTGAATTTTTGCAACATGGGAACCTGAATATATGCAATTAAAAGGACGCAAAGACCGTGACACTCATTTTCACACCACTAAACAGCATGTCCATTACAAAAGGGAAAAACAATGATTAGAAAATAAATGATAGAGCAAAAGGAAGGAAAGTGAGCAACAAGTTGAAAAATTATGGTAAACAAAAGTTTACATTTAAACAGGGATTTGTTTTCCAAAGAAAATGTATACACAGGTCTATAAGAATTCTCCATTGTAAAAAATTATAAATTAACACAGAAACATGAACTTTGGTGATGTAGCAGTTGGTGAACAGAAATCTTAATAAAAAAATTAAAAACATATACTATTTAGTTATTTCCATTTTCCACTCGAAAGAAAACAGCAACAACAATTAGATAAAGCATAGGAATCCATATATTTATACTAAGTTGGTGAAGAGTAGCTATCCTAGACAGAACACGTTGGCGTCACTTGATCCATATAGCCGACTCCATCTAGTGAGAAAAGGTTTTGATTGTTGTTGTTGGGGAAGAGTAACTATCCATATTCCTTCTCCCTCATCCCTCGTAACTGCCCTCTCCCCCACTTTGCCCAAAAAAAGAAATCACGCACACAAAAAATACAACAAACAGCACTTTTTTCCACCAAGTGAGGTCAACTACATGGACCAAGCAACACAAATGTGTTCTATCTTGGCTTGTTTCTAAAGTTATATATTGATAATTATATCCATCTATTGTGAATCTTCTAGATTAGTGTTGTGAATATTTTAGGATTATGTGTATCAATTAGGATAGTTGACCTTGATTTATCCTATCTATTGTATTTGTTGAGATACTTGCTGAGTAAGAAACAATCAGTAGTAGCAAGAAGTAGTGCTGAAGCAGAGTTTAGAGCACTTTCCCAAGGTATTTGCGAAGGTATATGGCTAAAAAGGCTGCTCAATGAAATCCAAATTCAATTGGACAGCCCCATGGAGGTAAAATGTGATAACTTGGCAGCCATCAGTATTGCCAAGCATCCCGTGCATCATGACCGGACTAAACATGTGGAGATAGACCGTCATTTCATTAAGGAGAACCTGGATTCTAAAGTTATCAATTTGAGTCATATTCCCTCTAACTTACAGACAGCGGATATTCTTACCAAAGACTTATGTGGCAGCAAGTTTGAAGAATTAAGTGACAAGCTGGGAATGATCAATATCCATTCCCCATCTTGAGGGGGAGTGTTGAGATACTTGCTGATTATCTACGTTTACTATTATTGTTATTATTTGAATTTAAATAATTAGGGATTTGGTTGTTATTTAAATTATTCATTATATTAGGTTTATCTTATTTTTTTTTAATTAGCCAGTAAATAGGATAACTTATAGTTTAAATATTAATTTAAACTAAATCCTTATCCTATTCTTGAGGGATTCTAGTGGTAGTTTGTTACCATGGTCCCTATTTATGTAAATTTTCAATTCTGATCTATCAAAAAACCAGAGAGCTAAGCTCCGTTTTTCATCAGTATTTATTGTAATTATTCTTACTTCCTAGAATAGGTTTTCTTCTCTTGTATAAATACCTATGGTATTCTCATAATAATACACACAGAGAAATTCTCTCACTCAACACCATCCTTAGTTTCTCTTATTATTTTCTTTGGTTTTCCCTTCTATTCTACCTCTAGTTAATGGTATGGCATATCCCCAGTAAAGAGTCAAGGCAGGGATGTCTATCCTTCTGAACAAAAAGAACAATGGACAGAAGTCACAGAACTAATGTTCGTGTCACACGAACAGAACAGATTAAAATACGGAAATCTATAAATTCAATACAAGGGCATAATGCTTCCAATATTAGAAAAACAATTTACCTATCCCTTCTCATGCTCTTAAACACTGTCCGAGCCTGCTCTACCATTCCCGATATTGAAAATGCATCAAGCAAAATATTGTAAGCCTTCTGGGTTGGTCTGTGAAAAAGGATATGAATTCTTTAACAAAGAATTTTTTTCTTCAAAAAAAAAAACTACAGAATTTAGCAACTGAACCGGTAAATAACAGGAATATGAATGTAGTTTTCAGAACAGATATCCGGCAGTCAACTGAAAAGCCAGTAATGTCATTAAGCAAAAGTACTTTTTTTGCAGTCAAAAGCACTTTTTATACAAATTTATCAAACGCAAAATGTTTTGCAGTTCCTAATAAAGTTCTTTTCAACTCAATTTCCCAAACACAAACTGTTTTTGTTTCACAACACTTTAAAACAAACTCCATTTGAAAATAAGTCATTTGAAAATTAGCAATTTTCAAAAGTATGCACAAACGAGCCCTTGATCATAATTGCACCGAGCTAGCAGTGTCACATTAGATAGGTAATGCCTTTTTTTTGTAAAAGCAATCATAGAAATTAGAATACCCAGACTTGTAGAATAATGGTATGCTGTGATTATTATAAGAAATGTCTGCAAGATTAATTTTACAATTTTGAGTCTTTGAGACTTCGACAACTGTTAGCTCTCCATTATCTCTTAAATGATATGTAGCAACATATATATATATATTTTTAATATAAGTTAGCAGTTTTTTTTTTCCAAAATCATCAAAATATTAAAAGAGAGGAGAGAGAGAACAATGGAATAGAAATCACTGTACAAAATTAATTGGTTATTAATGAAAGCTTCAAAACCAAACTGACACAATCCATTAGTGTTTATTTCTTCTTAATGATACGAGTCTTAGTAGACTCTAGACCATTACTTTATGCTGATTTGTATTTAAAAATATTTACATGGTTGCCAATAGACGGGATAATAAAGAGTTAACAAAGTTTAATGATAAGGATCAATATTTAATTAGTTTGAAAGTGCAGGGACCAAATTACAACAATTATAAATATAGAGACTAGGTTACAATTGCAATGAAAATATAGGGACCAAATGTATAATTTAACCTTTTTAAATTAATTTTGAAAACAAAATGTAGAAAGATTTGTTTGGATAATTTATTTTAGAAACAATTATGAAACTTGAAAAAACAAAAACGTGTTTGGAAGATTATTTTGAAATTAAATTAAAACTTACAAGAAAAATCTTCCAATAACTTTATCATAAATTTAGAACTTACATCAGTTATAAACTGAAATGTCATGCTATTCTTTTTTACCCAGCTGCCATAAACTAAAATATATCAACATAAATGTTACCTGATCTCACTGGATATGAAACAACAAATTTTTGAGTGTAAAAACAGTAGAAATGCAGTAGCAAGTATTTTCTATATTTATATTAATGCAATTAATAAATTTTCTTAAAGGCCACGTTTTACTTATTTTGAGAACAGAATTTTTGGAAACATCCAAATTGTTTTTCATTTTCTTACTTTGAAAATGTTTTCTTCAAAAATATTATACAAAACTTTTTAAAAAAATTTTAAAAACAATTGAAAATAGAAACCTAACTGGCCCAAAAATTCTTAAAATATCTCAATTAATTTAACAATAATGAAACGGGTCAATAAACCAATGGCTGCCTAGGTTTTTTTTATAGAAAAAGAAGTATTATTAAGAGAGAGAGAAAGTACAAATGAAGAGGACAAGACAATGGCTGCCTAGGTTTAACATAACTAAAATTCCTACACAAAGGAAATCGGTATCCTGGATATGGTTAACTAGTATCCAAACATTCCAAAACAAAATATTAATTTTGAAAACATAATTTCCTATTTAGATGAAAACAACCCACAAATACATAAAAGATAACACTTTCACCAATAAGCTATTTGGGAGGTTAGCTATATATTTAGCTGATAATCTGTTTTATATTATCTCTGTGATAGTATATTAAATATAAACACTCCAAAATCTGAAATCACTATATTCGATTGATTAATGTTGTGGTCAGATTTAATATAGTTTATACTTGAGATTTGAGAAGATAACTATATAAGGCTAGTCATTGCTTAACTTTTGGAACATTGAAGGGTAGCCATAAAATGTTTGTCTTGCATACCTGACACCAGCATCAAGCATTTCTTCAAAGACAGCTAGTGCTTCATCCTCCCTTCTGGCCTTCCCGTAAGCATTGATGAGTAAAGCATAGCTCACAACATCAGGCTGGAGACCAGCTCTTTGCATCTAAAATTAGGCATTCACTTCAAAATCTGATGAATTATTTATAAACAAGATATTAAAAGGGAGCAGAAGAAAGAAAGATGAAAATTAGAACTTAACCCTTGAAAATACCTCAAAGAGGCTTAAATAACAATATGGACAGCCATCTACTTCTAGGAATTATAAGCTAGTTGTGTATATCTACAGTTCCAAAATGATGTTAAAAACAGTTGACAATGAAGCCTTTACCTAAGAACTAACAAGAGTTATGTCTAGAACTAATGGGGTATTGTAGTGATTAAAACCTGTAAAGAAATACATAAGTTCAAGAGTCTCTCTTAAAACTCTTATAACATTAAAGTGGTTGTTCTGTCTATAAACATTTGCCTAACTCACAATCTTCCAAGTTGAAAATCTTACTCCCTGATCCTCTCAATTGACATTTTCCTAACAGCCTCTTCTTTGAAAAGCCTGAATAAACTCTCAAGAAAAAGCCTATAAAATAAACAACACTACTGAAATGTGTTAGAGTGGTCCTTGATATGGTAACAAAGCCTCTATGGCCAAGTGCTCAATAGTTTAGTCATTGCAGTCCCATTTTCAAAATTAATTCAAGTCCAGCACAAGGTATGGTAAAACTGCTTATCAGAGACAATAGGATTTTAAGCTTTTGGGTTGAAATAGTTCTCAACAAAATGAAAAATCCACGATCTACCACTAATCATTGAGTGAATGAAAGATATACAAGATAAATATCCAGATTTACCTGGTCATATATTTTTGAAACTTCCTTGTAGTTTGTTTCAAAGGACATCAGGCTGTTATAAGTTATTGTAGATTGTACAATTCCTCGTTCAGCCATTAGTGCAAATGTCTTACGAGCTTTTTCATAATTTCCAGCCTTCTTATACATGTAAATCATCATATGAAACATCTTCTGGTCTGGTTTCAGAGGTGACTTTTCATTATTCAGAAGGTTGTGAAATACTTCTTCAGCTTCCCTAAACTTGTTTCCCTGCAGGTGTACCAATTGAACATATAAAAACTGAAGGTTAAACAACATTTTTCCTGTCAACAATCATCAGTAATACAATAACTACAAGTAGCTACAATAAGTTTATGTTTGACACAATTATCTATAGCAAATTTAAAGTGCATTAACGTTATTATGAATCAAACTATGCCTATGCTAAATTAGTCTTTCCTATTTGGCCCCAAGCCCTGGTAAAAGAAGAGGGTTGCAATAGATAGGCGACAGCTAGCATAAAACTTTGTTGAATTTTTTTTAGTATGGATCGACAACATGAACATGTTAATGCTAAGTCGTTGCCAGAAAGCAATGAACTGTGTAGCTCGATTAGAATGTCAAATGAGCAAAAGCTGTTGCATCAACACTTGGGTGTCATAAAAAATAAGCAAGGGATCTCACATGTTTTGGGACATAGAATATTGGTGCACTTATAGGTAAATCGATGAAAATAGTAGACCGTATGATCAGGAGAAAGAAAAATGTAATGTCTCTACTAGAGACTAAATAGAAGGAGATAAGGCACGAGAATTATACACTTTTAGTTTTTAAGTTTTGGTACACCAAGTTGCCAACAAGTCAAAAGCGAGGCATGGAGTAGGTATAATCATAGATAAAGGCTGAGGGACAAAGTTGTGATTAATGAATGTAAAAATAATAGGAGATAGAATAATAGCTCTAAAGCTTGTGGTGGATCGGGACACCTTTAATATTATTAGTGGTCATGCACCACAAGTTGGATTGGAAGAACACCATAAGATTAACTTTTGTGAGGACCTAGAAAGTTTGATACAGGGAATATCGTTAAGAGAGGAGATTTTATTGGGAGAAAATCTAAATGGACATATAGGGAGTGATGCTCGAGCATATGAAGGTTCCATAGAGGATATGCCATTGAAGAGGTAAATGCATAGGGTAATTTCTTTAGCTATTAACTTCACTGCAGCAAATAAGTGTTTTAGAAAGAGGGTAGATCATCTCATCACATACAAGAGTGGAGTGACATGCTCCCAAATTAGAGAATCCAAGAGTTTCAAACAATACAGAGTGCAAATATTGAAGAAATTGGATAATAACAAAGCAATAGGACTACTAGATAATATATGAGAGGTGTGGAAGATTTTAGTAAGAAAAGATGCAAGCTGGATAACAAAATTGTTTAATGAGATAATGAGATCCAAGATGTCAGATGAATGAAGGAAAAGTACTTTAGTACTAGTATACCAAGAGTGATATATGAAATTGTGCAAATTATAGGGGAATCAAATTCATGAGCCATATTATGAAGTTATGGGATAAAGTTATTGAAATGAGATTAGGGTTGGGCATGCGAATTACAAAGAACCAATTTGGTTTCAAGTCAAGGATGTCAACCATAGAGGTGATATAGTTATTAAGAAAATTGATGGAGAGATATCAAAGATCTGATAAGGATCAGTATATGGTTTTCATTGATTAAGAAAAGGCCCATGATAGAATACTGAGAAATGTATTGTGTAAAACATTAGAAACTAATGGAACCCAAGTGACTTGGGAACCTTCCCTCAAAAACTAGCTGTTAAGGGGGAAGAACCAAGCCACTTATGTACCCCATTGAGCATCTCATTCTACCCAATGTGGAACTTGGATAGCCCATACTACCCCATCCCCATCATAGCATCGCCCCTGAAGAACCAATGTCCCGGCGGCTGCACTCTGCGACACTTTACTCGCGTTGCTTCACTCTACTGCAGTCAGCCCCTCTACCGGTTAGAACCCTCTGCAAGTAGCCCTCTCCATGCTGTCTGCAAACCAGCTTTGATACCAAATGATGGAAACCAAGTGACTTGGGGAACCCTTCCTCAAAGCTAGTTGTTAAGGGGGAAGAACCATGCCGCTTAAGTACCCCATCAAGCATCTCAGTCTACCCGACGTGGTACTTGGGTAGCCCATACTACCCGTCCCCATCATAATTTGTTTCAAATCAAGGTTATTTCATGTTAGAAGCATGGGGTTCTTACAAATTAAGAGTCTATGTCTAGATATTCCTTGACAGAGACATAAAGATCGCATTAACATTGATAATTTTGCTTCAATTTAAATTTCTTATAGGGAAATAAACATGGACAAAACCTGTATGTTTACCTCAACAAAAGTTTTAAGTATTATTTGATAAGTTACAGCAGAAGGTTCAGGGCCTGAATTCTGCATCCTACGAAATATTGCTTCAGCATTATTGTAACGGCCACCTCTTCCATATGCTTCCATAAGAGCAGTCTGAGATATTACATTTGGCACATAACCCTTCTTATTCATCAAGCACAATATCCTCTCAGCCCCATTGAAGTTTCCTAGCTTTCCATAAGCTGTTATAAGCATCAAGAAATCCATCTCACCAAAGTCCCACCAGTTTTGAGTCTGGAGCCATTCAAGAATCTAAAGAGGAAAAAAACATGCATGTACCATCTAATCAGAATGCCTTACAGTTAACAATAAAAAAAAGTAATGCAGTCAGAAATATACTCTCATCAAGTTCAACAATTAGAACCAAACTATAAACTATATTACTATTTGTTCTTTGCCACACGACCATACAGCTTGCGAAATCTAATAACATTAGAAAAGAATAATGCCAAATAACAAACAAAAGAAATCACCAAATTCTTAATTAAAACCTAATTGCTTCCTTAAAATCAAGTGACAATAACAGTTTCCTTGTTTACCTCAATCACAAAGTTCCATCTCTTCAGTTGCTTATATCTAATTAAAGTACCAAGTACAAGGTCCCTGGGAATAGTCTGGTTTCTTGTCTTTTCACTTCTCAGCACTGAAACAGCAGAACCGGCCTCATCAATTTCCTTCATCAGTCTCCTCCAATTCTTCTGATCAGCTTCATCAGCTGCATCCTTGAAAACTTCCATTTTCTTTCTCTTCACTAAGAACTTTCTTGGAGCTAGCATACCCATAGAGACTACAGCTGTTCTCCCACGTATACTAATGTTGGCAATTCCACTATCTGATTTACTGCAAAACACAGACAACTCACCAAATTTAGTGTAATAAAGAACCTAACATAATCAACTCAATTAAATAACCAAAGACTCAGCCAATATCAAAATTATATTCATTAGGTATTAGTGTAACTTTTGGGCCCAAAAAAAAAAAAGGAGTGATACATAACCATCCACTACAGCAAACAAACATTAGTTATAATATAGAGCCAATGGTCATGCTTGGAAATTTTCTCGATGTACAACCCAAAGTAAACCGACGCAAAAACATGACTTATATGAAGAAAAAAAATCTTGAAATTCCAGTGAAACAAACGAAGTGGAAAGAGTTTACGGGGAAAAAAATAAATGCAGAAGTGAGGCATAGAGTAGATTCACCTTCTGTTGAGGGGTGGCAAAGGAAGTTGGCCCCAGTGAGATTTGGAAATGAGGCTACACATACTGAAGAAGGGTAAGAATCAGCGGATATGGAAGTTTCGGCTATGGAGGTTGTGCGATTCCTTTAAACCTCCCTCGTTTCCTTTGCCCAAAGAAGATATCCAGATGAAGCCGAGCTTAAAATATCTATAATCTATGAGGTTATTGCCAATCCGAATTCTTCGGTACTTGTGATAAAATGTACACACAAAAAAAACATACGTTGCCATGTATAAAAATTTATATGTTGTTGGTTACATATTTTTCTTAAGCTTAGTTAATTAAAGGAAGACGTGTCAATTTTTTTATGTCATCTTTTTAAAATTGACACATGTTTTTTTTGATTGGTTAACATTAAAAAAAACATGTACGCAATAGCATATAAGTTTTCTCCTATTAATGATACCATACGCTTCATATGACATTATGTTTTTTTTTCTTTGATTTTGTGAAGATAATATAAAATAAATATTGTTATATTTTAAAATGTTAAGGGCGTGTTCTTTATGAATGAAATAAGAGAGGAAAGAGTGAAGGAAAAAAAATACGTGAGTTCCATATGTTATCCACTTTTTTATTTCTATCTTGAAAAATGTGTATAATTAAAAAAAGAAAATACAAAATACAAAATATCTATTATACCCTTTGATTTGATACAATCGTAATCATCTTTTCTTTTTATTATTTTACTATAAGGGTAAAGTGATAATTTTAATACATTCTCATTCCATTTCTATTCTCAACTTTTACTAACAAACACAATAAATACATTTCCTTTCCATTTCCCTTTCTCTTTCCGTTTCCGCCTAAAGAACATGTCCTAAGTTAAATAATAAGAAGTTATTTAATTTTATACTCTTTTGTTTACATTTTTCATTATCTTTACATTTTCTTTCATAAGTTATTTTATATTTTATATTATATAATGAGTAAATTAAATTGTCCTCACTCCTCACTTCTAATTTAAAAAATTACACTCCCCTTGAAAGATTAAAAGTGAATACGAGATCCATTGCATTGTCAAGGAAACTTCTTAGGCTCCGTTTGGTTCACCAACAGATATGTAAAGGAAAGGCTTTTACAAGGAATATTATGTATGTAAAGGAAAGACCTTTGCAATGTAAAATAGAGAATATGTTTGGTGTGAAAAAAAAAATTGAAAGGAAAGTAAAGTAGGTAAAGTAAGATAAAATACTAAAATGCCCCTTCTTCATCCTGTTCTTCACCGTCTTCACCATGCTTCTTCCATGTCTTCACCATGCTTCTTCTCCACCAACCTCTTGCTCTGGCATGCTTCATTTTTTTTTTCCACAAATTACTTAAAATTAGTAAATCTCACATCATTTCCCATTGAAATGAGTACACCTATGGGATTGCTCCGTCGCTGCAAAGTCGGCGCTGCCGAACACGTGGAGGTCGCCGGTGCCGCCTTTTGAAACCGGCGATGCGCTTGAACTCCACATGAACATGTGGAGTTCTTTAGCGTCATCGTTCGCTTTCCCGCCTTGAGCCTGAGATTGTGCTTGTGGTGGCGATGATACTTGCAGAAAGACAGCGGCGAAGATCTGATGGAACCAAAAGCCACAGCAATCGACGGCAATGATGGAAGCATAAAGACGACGGCGGCGACTGCGGGCGAAGATCCATAAACAGAAAAGAGAGTAAAGAGAAAAGAGAGAAGGGAGAAGAGAGAGAGGCAAAATGGGTAAAAAATGAAAGGGATAAAATCGTCTTTTAGTGAACTTTCCTTAAGTAAAGATAGATTGTACAGCTTTTTTGATGTAAAAAAATTGGCACTCTGCAATGTAAACCAATTTACTAACTTAAAAATTCAAACCAAACAATTTCAGTTTTTTGAAAAGTGTGCCACTTTACATTGCAGAGTGTGATTGCAAGGTAGCAAACGGACCCTTAATAGATTTATTGACCGAAAACTTGACCATACTTTCAGAGACGCTAATGCTTGTGTGGATGCTCTTGCAAACTATGACCTAAAATACTAACGGCATGTTCGCTTTCCAAATTTAACTCTGGAAAGCAATCCAACTTTTTCATTTCCTTCATATAAAAAAAAAAGAAAAAATAAAATGTCTATTATACCCTTTGATTTGACACAATCCTAACCTTCTTTTCTTTTTATTATTTTAATATAAAGGGTAAAGTGATAATTTTAATACATTCCCATTCTATTTTCATTCCAAATTTTTACTACCAAACACTTCAAACTCATTCTATTTTCCTCTCCCTCTCCCTTTCCCTTTCCCTTTCCCTTTCTACCTAAACCTAAGTGTCCTTTGACCATTTTTTAGCTCTCCCCTCTCTTGCATCTCAAACTTGCTCCTTTATGACAATTTTCAACATAGAACCTCCCGAAAAATTGGCCATTTTCTTCGGTGATCTCCCACCTTTTTGGACTGCAGCAAATCTTCCTTGCTTATGTTGTGCTTCTTTCCCTGTTGCTGCTTTCTTGTTGGGTTGTATTGTGCCAATGCCTATTAGCTTTTTGTTTCAATTTTCACACTTTATCTCTTTCACTTAAGGCCTATTTGGTCAAACTTATGAAAACTATTTATTTTTAAATGATTTATTTTTAAATGGAGTTTTGTAAAAAAGTGTAGTGAGAAAAGAGCAGTTTGTGTATTGTACTATTTTAATTGCTTAATCTAATTTTCGCTATTTCACTAAAAAAAAGTGAATACACTTCGGTCTAAAAGTCCACTTTCTAATAAAATAATGGTCAAAACACCATTTAAGTTATCTATGTTTCACCCAAGTTTTATTTTAGTTCTCTATATTTCAAAAGTTCAAAATCAGTCCTTTATATTTTCAAATTGGTCCAAAATAGTCCTTTTGTCGCACACCTTCTATTAAATGCTGACCTAAAATACTGACATAGACCAAACTCTCGTTAGGCTAACGGTGTGAGGCAAAAAGACCATTTTGGACCAACTTAAAAACATAGAGAATTTATTTTGAACTTTTGAAACGTAGAGGAGCAAAACATAATTTGGATAAAACATAAAGGACCAAAATAGTGTTTTGACCTAAAATAATTGACAAAACCTTTGCTTTTTTCAATTTTTAATGCAAAACTTATTTTCTGAACAAATTATCCTCACAATAAAAGAAAATGGTCATAAAAAATTTTTACATTAGAAATTAAAAAAAAGTAAGGATTTTGACAATTATTTTATTAAAAAGTGATATTTTAAATTAAAATGTATGGATTTTTAATCTTTTAAGAAAACATAGTGTAATTTATTCAAAACTTTTTGCCTTAAATGTGATCTAATTTTTTTACATATAAATAGAAGGTTAAGATATTAGTAGACATGATCACGAGCCTTAAAGCCCGCATGGCCCGATAGGCCCGGCCCGCTGAAATGCAAATATGAGCCCGAGCCTGAATATCCGTTTTTAAAAAAGCCTGCAAAAAATGGGCCGGGCTCGAGCTTTTTTAAAGCCCGGCCCGAAAGTCCGACTCTTATATATATATATATAATACATTAAAATAAATAAAAACTCAATCTAGTATAGAATAAATACCAACCTAATTGATAACTTATTTTAATGTTTGATGTCCAAGGTTTTGTATTTGATTCATTCAATCTTACATATTTGAACATTTCAAAAATTCAATCTTACAAGGGAGACTAGCTTCCAACTCCCAATTAACTAGCATTACACTAATTTTCCTAGAGTGTGTGTACCATTTTCTTCACACAATCCATTAGCAGCAAATTCACACTCTCTTAAAATGGGTAATTTGTTATATATTTTGGATACAAAATACGTGTGTATATATATATTTACCTATTTTGTATCCAGATTTCAGAATATATAATATATTTTAGATACAAAATATGTATATTTTTATATACAATCCGTATAAAATGTTTATATATATATATAAAACATTAAAATCTTTTAACTATCTATTTTTTTTTAAAAAAAGTATCTTTTTGTATTTTAGATGAAACATGAAACAAACTAAAAAAAATTATGGTACAAAATATGGCGGTTCGGGCCCGTTTTTCATTTTATACGGGCCGAGCCCAGCCCGTTTTTAGTTAAAAAAAAAGGGCCCGAGCCCAGGCTCAAATTTTTAGTAAAAAAGCCCATAAACCCAGCCCGTAATCAGGTCTAGAGATTAGTAGTCAAAAAACAAATTTCTCGATTGTTTTTTTGGACATAGGCCAAACTAGCACTGTCAAAACGGGCCGGAGCCCGCGGGCTAGCCCGGCCCGCCCACTAAATGGGCAGGCTTGGGCAAGCAAAAATAGGCCCGTTTAAGCCCGCGGGCCGGCCCGCCAAAATCTTTAAAAAAAATAAAATAAAAAATTAATATATATTTGTTTAAAATATGTATAAATATATATATTTTAGATAATTTTATGTGTTAAATAATAATTTTATTCTAATAAAGTATATAAATAATTAAAATTAATAAAATATTAATTTAAAGTTAAAAAATTACTAATTTTTAAGTAAATATATAATTTTATAATTAATTTAAAAAATATATATATTTAAAAAATATATATATTTAAAAAAAAATAAAAAATTGGCCCGCGGGCTAGCCCGTTTAGCCCGCGGGCCATTGCGGGCAGGCTTGGGCATTACTTCCCAAGCCCGCCAAATAAACGGGCCGGCCCGGACCGGCCCGTTTAACGTCGGCCCGTCACGGGCCGGTGCGGCCCGCCCCGTTTTAACAGTGCTAGGCCAAACCACCAAAGTTTTGGGTCTTTCGCATTTTACGCAAGAAATTATACATATATTATATATATATATATATATATATATATGGAAGAGGGTTCAATTTTGAAGCTATTTAAAATTTTATTTTGATGGATATTTTTTTGTAGAGAGATTCTTTGGTACCCGAAACTAATTGAATGGTTATGATTAAATAAAATTATTTTGGTTAAAATGTAAGAACTTCTTCGAATTTTAGGATGTTTGCACAGAACCTTCCTAAATTTTAAAAAGTTGTATAGCACCCCTTAAACTTTTTAATTTTTGCACATAAATGTTTCTATTAACTTTTTCATCCAATTTTTAACACTCAATGCCATGTCGGCTTCCACATCACATTTTAATTTCATGTCTGCGGTGCAAATAAGTAATTAGGGTTTAGGGTTTACTTCAAAAGACAATGAAATTACTTATTTGCCTAGCTGACATGGAATTAAAATATGATATGAAAGTTGACGTGACATTAAATGTTAAAAATTAGATGAAAAAATTAACAGAAGTTTTTATGTGCAAAAATTAAAAAGTTTAAGAGAATACTATACAACTTTACTTTAAAAGAGGTTTTATGCAACCAATTAGTTTTAATCCTTTGATTGTTTTGTACCCCTCCCAATAATTCCCTTCCTTGCTAGTTGCTACCAATTGATGAAAAAAAACCGGTACTTCTCTTCTTTGGCCTTTCACATATACTGCACCGACTCAAGAATTCCACTCGCTGGAAAGAAAATCAGCAACAGCTCAACTTGTTTTTCGTTTCAGGCTCTGAACCCAGTTCGCTAGAGAGATGGAAGAAGGAAATAGCAAAGAAGAGAAGATGGACTCACCCACAAATTCACAGCAAACTTGTAATCAATTTCTTTCCTGCTTCTATTTTCCATTATTTTGTGCAGTTCTTTTTTTTTTTCTGGAAATGGAATTTGAAATTATTATTGTCTCTCGAATCGTTGGCACTTTGATATTATTATTATTATTATTATTTGGGTCTTATAATAAAAGAAACTGTACCTCAACTTACTGGAATTAGAACTAGGAACGCAAATTTTGGTTAGATATAGTAACTGAACTTAGAGGTACCTGGTAGGCTGGTAGTTTTGGTGGAAGCTCTCATAATATACAGGCAATCCTGTGATTCCTTATTTTCAAGTGTTGATAGGGCTCATAGGATGATACTTTTCCGCAAACAAGTGCTTTCCTCTATTATAGAATGGTTCGCCTACAATCTGAAAACCAATAAGGTGCAGTACTGTAGATGTTGGACCATTGCTGAACTAACATCTCTATTTATATTTTATATGCTTGCAATCAATGGATTGGACACTGTATAGTGTACACACAATTATAATACCAAGTTGGTGTAAGGTGATTTTTTATTAAAAATCCTGGAGACAAAGCTTGGAAAAGAGAATTTTCAAATATTCAATGATTTTGAGTTTGTTAGGCATAAAAGTGAAAGTTCTCTGCCTGCTCCCTGCTAAAATAGCATTTGAGTCTTACTTTAGATCCTTTCATTAATAAGATTCTGAAGGCATTTTGTGATGTTTGTTATGAACTGGACTTGCCTTATAATTGTACAATAAAATTTTCCCTTTAAGTTTGAGTGGTTATCACAAATGACATATGAAATCTTCCTCCATTTCATTCACCGAACTTGGACCCTATAGTTCACGTCACAATCTATTTCTAGATTATTTTGTATTATAGTCCCCAAATGCTTAAAACTTAAAACTTATAATTTGTTATATGGATTCTGGAATGATCTCCAAGTTTCACCTTTTATCTTAGAATTGGTAGACCTTTCACTAAATTTACATGCCATCTATTTTGTTTTACTTGTCTTATATGAAAACCATATGTCTCTAAGTTTGTTTCCACCTCTCTAATTTTTCATTTACTTCTTTCAAATCTCCAACAAGGACAATTTCATCAGCAAAAACCATGCATCATAGCCACCTCTTGAATATGTTCAATGAGTATATCCAATACCAAGTTAAAAAGGTAAGGGTTCAATGCTAAACCTTGGTGTAGTCCTATGGTTATAGGGAAATCCATCATGACCCCACCTTGTGATCTCACACAAGTCGTGGCCCCATCATACATATCTTTGATTGCTCGAATATAAATTATACAAGCTCCTTTATTTTCTAAAGTCTTCAACAATACATCTCTTAATACTCTATCATAAGCCTTTTCTAAATCAATGGAAACAACATATAATCCTTATGAGATCTTTAATATCTCTCCATGAGTCTTTTTAATAAGTATAATGCCTCTATGGTTGACCTCTCTAACATGAAACTAAATTGGTTCTCATGTGTCCAACCCTAACCTCCGCTCAATATGCTATAACTTCAAAGTATGGCTCATGATCTTGATTTTCGTAAAATATGTGCAAATTTTATATCACGGCCTTGTGCTTTTTCACTAATAGGAGGAGACCAAAGAAAAAAATATAGAAGAAACTATTGGGATGAATTTAACTGTGAAGGATCTAACTATAGAAATTAGCTAAGATAGAACTATACCCTATCCCACCTAGTGGGAAAATGCTTTGTTTATTTTGTTTGTTGTTGTTAGATTACAATTGGAATGTTGTGTTGCTTACTGTGAAACTTTTCTCCCCTTTAGCATATGCAAATTATGACCATATATTGAGCTGACCTTTTATTGGTGCTTTTTCCTTCTGTCTCAGTTTCTGATGATGATGAGATAGATTACACCATCAAACCAGAGTTTTATGATTCAGATCTTGATGATAAAGATGAATTATGGGTTCATGAAAAAAGACGAGGAAGAGACTCTGATGCTGTGCTTAGCTGCCCTGCGTGTTTCACCACTCTCTGCCTAGAATGTCAAAGGTATATGCTTAAACATGCAAATTTGTGCTCGTTCTACTCTGACTTCTGTGAATATAATACTGCACACATGCCATAGTATTGTACTGCATAGCATTCAACTAATTGCAAAGGGGCAAGATTGATATGTTGAAAATTAGGATTTATAAATCACCAGATTTAATTATTTAAAGATTCTGTTAAGGCTATTGTATTCAGTTAAGGTTGCAAATTTAATACTTCTGTTGAGCTTGGGAGAAACATAAAAAGGAAAATTGTCACAATTGTAATTCTTCATAATTTGTATGATCTCCTTTGAAAAGCTTTTCCTTGTATATTATCTGTACTATTCACTCTAATAGCATCATATCAGAGAATACCATATGTGGTCTTTTCTAGCTGACTTGAAATAAACCTTTTTGAAGGCCAAGACACATCTTTCTAGTTGACATTACTTCTTTTTAGCTCATATGCAGTCTCTCTTCGTTTTAGCTCATTGAATTTTTTGCTTCTTGTTGTGTCTTGATAATTAATTCTCTTGAAAGTTATTGGATGGACTTGATTGTGTCTAAGTTTAGCGAATTGTTGTTAAGTTTGAATGTAGCCTTTATTCTATTTGGCTTGTTGATTTCAACGTCTCGCTGTGGCTTGACAATTAATTCTCTTGAAATTTGTTAAATGGACTTCATCATTGAATGTGTCTTATTTTAGTGAATTGTTATTAAGTTTTGATCTTGTGTTTTATGACTTTGATGTGATGACGTATTTTTTGTTTATTATGACTTGGTCACTTATGGCTTCTGTTTATATATGGGACTGTCACTTCTGTAGCTGTTTTATTATGATTATGGCAAGGAAGGAAATCATCGTCCTGTGAATACAAAGCAAGAACCACTAAAGCCTAATAGAGCTTAGAGTTACTACATGATACTGTGAGTCAGGATCCTTTTAATAATAACTATGAATAAAGAGAGACGTATGAGAGACGAAGGGAAAAATCTGTATGGGAAATATAGTCATTGAGTTCTGAACTACGTGAGCATAATATTTATAGTATAATGATATGAGACAAGGCATGAAACTATTAAACTCTAGCAATTAAACCCCTAATTACACACTCATATCCTAGTCTTTGCACTATAGCTACAACAGTAACCTTCCTATTTAATAAGTGATAGCTATTCTAGGAATAAGTTATAGGAGTTACATTAGATAAGCTAAACTATTAATTATAACATGATAGAACCCGACCAGAAAACTAAAAATAACTTATGATAACACTGGATCTTATTAATTAAAACACTGGAAACTGGGGCAAATCACCAATTTCTGTGAAGTAAAACACCCAAACAGAGGCAAAACACCATAATGACAGTGATAGGAACCTTTTGTTTATTCAATTTCTCCAAGCCAAAACAGTAGCAGTAACAGAAATACAAGAGGAAAAACAAGCAGAGAGTAGCAATTCTAAACTAGATAACGCTACCCTGCACCTTCTAAAACAACCAAACATAATATACTCAGGACGCAGCAGCAGCAGCACAATACAAAATAGCAGAAAATAAGCAAAACACAAAAGAGCCATATGAATGCCTGACTTTCAAAAGAGCCATATAAGAGCCTAACTACCTAACATAGAGTCTTGGTTCACAATACAAAATAGCAGAAAATAAGCAAAACACAAAAGAGCCATATGAATGCCTGACTTTCAAAAGAGCCATATAAGAGCCTAACTACCTAACATAGAGTCTTGGTTATGGATGTTCAGGTTAAGGGTAGAGTTGAACGGAGCAATAAAAAACCAAGCCCTAGAATAAGGTGGTGGCATTTGAAGGGTGAAGCACTAGAGAGTTTCAAAAGAAAGATACTGGAAGAGAGGATTAGGGAAACACAAGGAGATGCAAACCACATGTGCAATACAATGGCTCAAGGAATTAGGAACGTTGCAACAAAAACATTGAGTATATCTAGAGGTTTTGAACCAAAGGGGAAAGAATCTTGGTGGTGGGATGCAAGTGTACAAAATAAAATTGAAGTTAAAAGAGAGTGCTATATAACATGGCAGTCATGTAGAGATAATGTAAGCTGGCAGAACTATAAGGTAGCTAAGAAAGCTGTTAAGAGGATAGTGTCAGAGGCAAGAAATAGAGCTTATGAAGGGTTTTACCAATCTTTAGGAACCAAAGATGGGGAGAGAAAAATATTTAAACTTGCTAAGAGTAAGGAGAGAAAGTCAAGAGACATAGATCAAGTGAAATGTATTAAGGATGAAGAAGGTAATATCTTGGTAAAGGATCAATATATTCAAGAACGATGGAAGGATTATTTTCACAAACTTTTTAATGAAGGACAAATGTCTGCTTGTCATACTGATAGGTTAAGTACTAATGAGGAGGATCTCAATATAGTTTCTATCGGAGAATACAGGAGTATGAAGTAGAACAAGCATTGAAGAGAACAGATAATGGCAAAGCACTAGGACTTGATAATATACCCATTGAGGTGTGGAAGAGTCTAGGAGGCAAAAGTGTAAGTTGGTTAACAAAGCTTTTTAATGTGATATTGAGATCCAACAAAAGGGCAGATGAATGGAGGAAAAGTACTTTGATCTCAGTGTATAAGAACAAGGGGGGTATACAAAGTTGTGCAAATTATAGGGGGATCAAACTCATGAGCCATACTATGAAGTTATCGGAGAAGATTATCGAGCGGAGATTGAGGTTTGAGACGCGAATTACAGAGAATCAATTTGGTTTCAAGTCAGGGAGATCAACCATAGAGGCAATATATCTATTAAGAAGATTGATAGAGAGATACCTGAGATCTCATAAGGATCTATATATGGTTTTCATTGATTTGGAAAAGGTCTATGATAGAGTACCAAGAGAATTATTATGGAAGGCTTTGGAAAAGAAAGGAGTACGTGTGGCTTATATCCAAGCAATCAAAGACATGTATGATGGAGTCACAACGTGTGTTCTCATTTCCCTATAACCATAGGACTACATCAAGATTCAGCTTTGAGCCCTTACCACTTTAATTTGGTATTGGTCTATTGGTTGTGCTTACTGAACATATACAAGAGGCAGCACCAAGGTGTATGCTTTTTGCTGATGATGTAGTCCTGGTTGGAGATTCCAAAGAAGAAGTAAACGAAAAAATTAGAGACGTGAAGACAAGCTTTGGAGACATATGGATTTCTTACAAGTCAATGCAAAACGGAGTATATGGAATGTAAATTTAGTGGTAGGGACATTGATTCTAGGAATGAGGTAAAATATGGAGATCATTCCATACAAGAAGTCACAAGTTTTAAGTATTTGGGAACAATAATATAAAATAATGGAGAAATAGAGGAGGATGTAAACCATAGGATCCAAGGAGGATGGATGAAATGGAAGAAGGTTTCAGGTGTTATTTGTGATAGAAAGGTACCACTTAAGCTTCAGGTGTTATTTGTGATAGAAAGGTACTGAATGTTGGGCGATAAAAAACCAGCATGAGCATAAGTTCAGTGTGGCAGAAATGATAATGTTGCGTTGGATGAGTGGTCACACTAGAATGGATAGGATTAGGAATTATTGCATTAGAGAGAAAGTTGGAGTAGCACATATTGTAGAAGAAGTAATTGAAACACACCTTAGGTGGTTTGTTCATGTACAAAGAAGACTGTTAGATCTTCCAATTCGTAGAGTTGACCAGATGGAAGATAGTCCAATAATTAGAAGTAGGGAAAGACCAAAGAAAACAATAGGAGAAACTATTAGGAGGGATTTAGCTATAAATAACTTAATCATAGAAATGTGTAAAGACAAATCACATTTGCGTCGCTTGATCCATACAGCCAATCCACCTGGTGGGAAAAGGCTTTGATTGTTGTTGTTGTCATTAGTTGTAGACTTACGACTATTTTTTTTTATTTGGTTGGTGCAGGCATGAAAAATATGTGACCCAGTACAGAGCAGTTTTTGTCGTAAATTGCAAGGTTGAGAATGATCAAGTTTTAAGGAAAAATAATTCAAGAGCAAAAAAAGGTAAAAGAGGAACAAAAGCAATTGATGAGGGTGAAGAACATTCGCCTAACACTGAAACATTCAAGAAAGTATGCTGCTCTGTTTGCTTGACAGAGGTAGGTGTCTTTGACGAAGATGAAGTTTATCATTTCCTCAATGTTCTCCCTAGTGAGTCCTAACTGGTTCAGTGGTTGAGATATGCTCCCGAAGCTGTGCTTAAATTTTGTTGGTCAATCATTCTGCTCATAGTTGAGTTTTGCTGCGATAAACCTTTCCATAATGATTTCTGTTCTCCAATATTCTGTGACAAACAGCTTTCTTGCGACATATTTTGTTGTTTTGCCTTAGTTATTTTGTAGGGCAATTCTTTGGAGCCATTGATACTTAAAGCTCATCAGTTATAAATCGTTGGATCTGTCTTGAGATCTGTGCTATCTTAACTTACAAAAAGAAAATATTTTGTACAGATCTTAAGACAGATTCAAGGGCTGACAAATGATAAGCCAAAGCTCACCATCTCCTCTACAGCATTACCCTATTTTGTGTACACATCGATGGTTATAAAAGTATACTGACAGATTATACATATAAATAAAGTCTAGCCTACACTACGTTTGCTAGACTGTTAAGGAGCAATGGGATATTTCTGGGCACATTTCCTACTGTTAACAAAACTAATGACCTTGCATGGTGTTTTTTTATTAACAAAATAACACAAATTTCATTGTAAGGGTTTTGCACTAGAATGGGCGGTTTTTAGTAAAACTTTAGTGCACCTATCGATTTAAGTTGATAGCATTAAAGCAAATCAAACTATAAACGAGCTGTTTTGAGCGATTCGGTTTGGCGGTTTAGGACTTTTATGTCATCAAACTTATATATTTAAGTTTATTAATAAAAAATATAATTTTATTCAATATAAATAATAAAAAAAGTATAATAATATTTCATTTACTTACAATATACAATCAACTTAGTTCTAAAATTAAATTTTTAGATTGACTAAATTTAATATAACTTTCTAAAAATAAATTTTATACTTTATTATTTAGAAATTTTAACATAATATGCACATATATATACATGTATGTGTATGTGGTTTGGTTCGGTTTTTCGATATACCAAATCAAACCAAACATTGATCGGTTTTGTTCGGTTTGTGCTAATTTGGTTTAGTTTGGTTCAAGTGCGTCGGTTTTGTTCGATTATGAACACCCTAAGAATGGGATTACTATCAGTAGCAAGATTGGAGTGGTATTGAATAATCAACCCTAAATTGTTAAATCAAAATTCAAATATATATATATATATATAAACCAAACTAATTCTTCTAGTTTTGTTCAATTGTTAATCGGTTTTGTTTGATTTCACTTGGTTTAATTAGTTTAATTGGTTCCCATGGGTTCTGATTATCCAGGCTGAATCCCTCCTTTTAAATCATATTCTTTGAACTGTTTCTTTTAATCGTCTTGTAACAATTATTTTCCCAATAAAAGAGAGCGTTGGCAAGCTTCATGAATTGACCATCTTCATATGGAAAGTTTATGTCATGTTATTTATGTATTAATCAATAATCTCATTATAATTATTTTACTTTTTAAATTAGAAGACACCATAAAATTATGATATCCCTGAGTTGTCTACTCATTAGAGTGCTTTGTTTTCTAATCCTTTCTCTACGGAAGAAATAATATCCACTTTTAAGCAGATGAAACTTGATAGTGCCCCAGGTCCTTATGGAATGAATTGTCGGTTTTTTAAAAGGTTTTGGGGTGAGATTGGTTCAGATATTATTTCAATGGTTAAGTCCTTCCTCACAGGCGGTCATATGCTTAAAGCGATGAACCAGTCTCTTATAACTTTAATTCCAAAGTCGGCCTCAACTCAGAATTTCAAAGACTTCCGTCCTATCAGCTTAGCCAATGTTACATATAAATTGATTTCCAAAACTCTTTGCAACCGTTTGAAGACGGTGCTTCCATAAATCATTGCCCCCAATCAAAGTGCATTTCTTAAAGGGAGACTTATCTCAGATAATATTCTTTTGGTAAGTGAACTTCTGAAGAAGATTAATAGTACCAGGAGAGGTAAAATTAGTTGGTGTACACTGAAACTAGATATTAAGAAAGCTTATGACAAGCTTTCCTGGTCCTTTGTGGAAGCTGTTCTTCGTCGTATGTAGTTCCTAGATCATTGGATACAGCTCATCATGCCATGCATGTCTACCGTTTCCTATAAGCTGACTCTTAATGGTGGTATTACCAAAGAGTTTCGACCTTCATGTGGAATCCGTCAAGGTGACCCCATATCCCCATATTTATTTATTCTTTGCGCCAGTGTTCTTTCCTGTATGATTGCTAGGGAGGAAGCAAATGGTCTCTGGAAGGGGATCAAAATTGTTAGAGGAGTTTCGACCATCACACATTTAATGTATGCTGATGATACTGTACTTTTCTTCCAACTCTCTCCCTACAATATTGCAGCAGTTCAAAGTGTCCTCTCAAGGTATTCTGAATTATCAGGTCAGCACATAAACTTCAGTAAATCTTTTCTCATTTTCAGTCCAAACACTCCATACAGGCTTAAGAAAGAAGTCTCAGAGAATATGAGGTTCCGTTTTGGTTCTAAATTAGGAAAATACCTTGGTACGTGGGTTGATAACCATATGAGTAAAAAGGATGCGTTTGATGACGTTTTAAATAAGATTCACAGTAAGCTTCAATTGTGCAAATCTAAATGTCTGTCTCAGGCTGGCAGAATGACACTTATTAATTCAGTGATTAGTTCTTCTCTCATTTACCTGATGTCTCTGTTAGAAAAGATTTGATGGCTTCGATAGTGTAGTCACTGTCCTTAAGGAAATTAAGCCCCCACTATTTATTGCTGCTGGATTTGTTATGGCAGATTTCCTCCAGGATTATACAAAGCCTGATATTATAGTCAACAAGCCTATAATATCTCATAACACGATTTTCTGGGAATCAGAAAAGAGAGAATATGATTTTCGATTTTTCTGTTGTGATTCCGTTTGATGGAAGATGCGAATTTATAGAAAAAATCCGAATAGACATGATCCTTCACATATGACCTTTCAGATATGAACGTTGGCATTTGAACGTTGTGCTCATTCAAATTAATTAATTAATTAATTTGAATTTATTTAATAATTAATAAAAAATTAATTATCCAGGCTACCAATTTTAAGCCCAGTGCCCCAAGTGCCCAATCTTTGACTAATATATATTATATATATTAGGATCACACCAAAATCTTGGATTTTTCTATCCAAGATCCTTTTATTTATTTTGTTATAAATGATTCATTAACCATTTATATATACTGCTTTCATCCTTGATTTATCCAATGTGGGACTTAATCACTAACTATTCTAACAGTCTCACCGTTGTTTCACACTGCAACAATGTCACCGGATTGAGCAAGTTATGGCTGATTTTTTTTGGGGCTTTAATGGAGATAATGCCAAGATGCATCTTCAGAATTGATCTTCCTTGTGTTTGCCACGTTACATGGGTGGGTTGTCTTTTCACAAGTTACTTATTCTTAATAAATCACTCTTATCTAAGCACTTGTGGAGGGTGGTAACTCGACATCAATCTCTTTCGAGCCTATGTTTACATCAGAAGTATTCTAATGATTTGTATCCGGGAGTGATTTGTCATCGTTCTACTACTTCGCCTATGTGGAAGGGTATAGTTAAATCTGGGTCTATCGTTCTTGATCATCTTAGTTGGCAAGTTGGTACTGGAACCAACATTAATCTTAACCACCCCTTGTGGTGGCTGATGCTTTGAGGTCATGAGGGCTTTACTGTTGTTAGTGATCTCATAAAGCATGATTCTAGGTCTTGGAACCAAGATTTACTCTTCAGCTTATATGATGCTAATGTGGCACGGAATATTTTGACTATCCCTCTCTCCATTACTATAGTGCAGGATCGTATTTTATGGAAGCTGTCCAAGGATGGTAATTACAATGTGAAGGACTCTTATAAATTTCTTCTTCTTGATAGTGAGAGGGCAATTTCTCATCATAGTCACCATTCTAATAATTTTAAGATGTGGAAGGTTATGTGGCGCCTCAAGCTTCCCATGCGTATTATTGTGTTTATGTGGCGATTACTTTGTAATTGTTTGCCTAATCTGGTTAATTTAAGGAAACATCATCTCCCTGTTGATACTCAATGTGGTATTTGTCAGGAAGAAGAAAGTTTGAACCATGTTTTCTTGAGTTGTCAATTTTCTCGAGCAGTTTGATTTGGGTCTCATCTGTCTCTTTGTTCAGATTTGATTCCTAATGGGGATGTCATTGGTTGGATTACAAGAGAACTTGTGGATCTTGATTCTAAGAAGAGAGACTCGAAAGTAGTTAGCTTTTTATGCATCACTCTTCATTCGGTGTGGTATTTCCGCAACAAACGTGTGATGGAAGGAAAGAATTTTGTCCCTTCTGATTGCCTCGATAAGGTATATCGCGTCTGGAAAAGATTAGAGGAATGCAAATTGTTAACGACGGGTCAAGTTTCTGGTGGTCTGTCTCAATTTCATGTGAATAGACAAGAGTTGTTACCTCAAGGTGTCTCTTTTAGGTCTTTACCGGGCTTTTGGGATTGGATGGTGATTTGTCATTCCAAGTCTGTTAAAGTATTCGCTCAAGCAGCTCCTTTGTTTAAGTTTTGGGTTATGGTGGTCTGGCATCAACAATTGGTGGTTTGTTTTGATACACAGGTTCGTGATCGAGATAAACATTTTCAATCTTGCCTCTTGGTGCTTCGAAAAGGTATTCAAGTGGTGGATCAAGATGGTTCTCAGCCTAAGTTTTGTCATCTCTTTGTTCCCAATGTGTGTCTTAAAAACCTTACTCTTGGTGATTATAGGAAATCTCATAATTGCCAAGTATTAGGTCAGGATATCAGTAATATTATTAGTAGTTTTCAAAGGTTCAAGGTTAGTGTGGGATTCCTGTTTCTGTGGGATTTTGATTTTCATAGGCGTCTTCTTAGGCCTATGACTTATGGCCTTGACTCTAGGTTTTAAATTTCTGTTTCTTGTATCGTTTTTCTTTTTGTTCTTCCTATTTTATCAAAAATAAAACAATAATAATAATTGAATTTTTTGTTAGTTATAAGAATTAAGTATTTTGTTCATTTTAATAATTATTAATATTTAATTCATCTTAATAATTTCTTTTTTTGTCTTCTCGAAAATTTGTCTAGGCTACCATAGCTAATTCCAAGCCCACATAAACAAACACGCTTCCACATAAAACTTTATCCAGTATTTGTAAAATTTTGATCAAATACATATGAAAAATTTTGAGTAAATCATCAAATTGGTCCTTGAAAAATCAAGATTGTCTCAATTTAGTCCCTAAAAGATGTAAATGCCTAATTTAGTCCTGGAAAGATGATTTTTTGTCCCAATTTAGTCCTTTTTAGTTTTTCCGTCAGCTTAACAAACGACTAGTGACACGTGGACAGGTGACACAGCAAGGTAAAACACACAGGGAAGGGATATGTCACATGTCCACATGTCACTGACCTTTTATTAAACTGACAGAAAAACTAAAAAGGACCAAATTATGACAAAGAAACTAAATTAGACATTTACATCTTTTAAAAACTAAATTAAAACAATCTTAATGTTTCAGCGACTAACTTGATGATTAAATCAAAAAAAAATTTCTAACGACAGTGAAAGAGCAAGTACTAAAAAGTATTAGACCCACAGTAAGTTGGTCACTATGCAGCACCCACCCACTTGCTAAATTGAGGCCTAATCTTGAAGCCACACTTGGGAAAAAGCCCATTTTTGGTGTGGCACATAAAAAGAAGGAAGCCTTTAGTTACTTATCCTGGGCCCAATAGGGAAGTGACAGTCCAAAAACGAAACACAAGTGCAATGCTTGATTATATCTTGAGAGGCTGACGTGGGAGGAGGAGAGTGGATAATAAAACTTACTAGACTCTAGCTGGAGATTACCCGAAACTTCCACTCTAACGAAAGTACGGAAAGTAAATGGGTCCCCTTCCTGACAACCGGACTTAAATTCCCCTTCCTCTATTTTGTACAATAGTATCAGCGCGTCCCGTTTCTTTCTTTTTTTTTTTTTAAAAAAAATGAAATATATTAGTATCAAAGTCTAAGAATCGAACCGGACAAAGATTTCGATAAGTGTTCGGTTTATGGTCTGATCGGTTTAACCGATCAAACCGTTGGTCGAACCGGATGACGCAATAAATAATAAATATTAATTATTATTAATATATAAAATGACATCACTCAAATTCATGGTTTTGAAAACCGGACCGGACCGGCCGGTCGGACCGGAAAACCGGTAAACCGCCAGCCAGTCCGGTCCGGAATAACCAATGAACCGGTCAGAGTCAGAACCGGTCAAGAACCGGTCAGAACCGGTCAGAACCGGTCAAAACCGGTCAGAACCGGTGGTTTAGACGGTTCGACCGGTTGTTCATTTTTTTAAAAAAAAATTGTGTTGTTTATGATTTAATATTTATTGAAAATTTGTTGTGACTTGTAGTTGTAAAGATTGTTCTATTTCAGTATTTATTGTTGGGTTTATGATAAGATTTGAGACTTAAATATGTTGATCCTTGAACTTATTTGAAGAGTTTAATATGATATTGTGGTAATTTACAACTTGTTCTATTTCTTATCATGTTTAGATCGAGATGGAAACATATAATTATGAAATATATAATTTTTTTATGATATATTTTAGTATATTTAATTAAAAATATATATTTTAAATGCCACCGGTTCGACCACGGTTCAACCACGGTTCGACCATTGAACCGTGAACCAGTGCCTCGACCGGTTTAATGACCGGTCCGGTTTTAAAAACATTGCTCAAATTTTAGGTTTCAATATACATAATTTTGAAGTTTTAAATTACATGACTTCTCAAAGTTTTTAATTTTCAAGACTTGTCAAACTCTGAAAGAACTTAATCAAACCAAATATGAAATTTTTTATAATCATGACTTTTAAATTCTAATTTTCAAGACTTTTCTAATTTTAATTTTTAAGATTTCTCTAATTTCTTTTTTATGTTATTTTTTATTTTATTTTTCAATTTTTTATTTTTAAAAAGAATAAAAATTGGACTGGTTGGACGGTCCAACCCGGTTGAGCGGTTGGACCCCGGTTAAATTCGGTCCAACTAGAAAAATGGTTTTTTGGTCCAACCGACTCGCCTTTTGTATTCGGTTGGCGGTTGAACCGATCGGACCGTCCGGTCCGGTCCAGTTCTTACAACAGTGGTCCAAACACAAAATAGAATTATTTAGGGTGTAAATTCATATAAATGCCTGTGTGACGCATTTGTATTGATCCAATTAAAAAAATTTTGTAACGGAACGAATACAAACGCGCCATACAAACGTTTATATGAGTTTGTACTCTAAACAATTTGCACCTTAAAAGGATCCAATAAGTTCATCTCTGCGCGTTATGTCAGCAATTAATGAAAGAAAATAACGGACTTAGACAGAAAAATTAATATAAAATTTATAAAAATATAAAAGATCAATTTAAAACTTTTAAAATATAAAGCATTAATTTAAAATTTATAATAAAAATAAAATATCAAAATAAGATTTTGAGCCGTGGCAAAATCCTATATGAGAAAGTAAAAAGCTCAGTCCATATTTGTGTAGTCATCCTAATTGGTGAAAGTTTTTTAGTTTAAGACAATGTTTTGAAACTAGGGAAAGTTTGGTAACATTTTTCAATAGTATATTACATGTATTTTTATGATTCTTAAAAAATTTATATCATATTTTTTACATGTTAAACTCACTTTTTGTTATATTTTTTTTTTAATTTTTTTCTCTATCTCTTTTCTTACTTTTTTTACAATATTTTTCTTTACTCTACAGTATTTTATTCTACAATACTTTACATCCGTGCATTTATACCAAGCATACCCTAGATATGAGTTGTTGTTTTCACCATACTCGCGAATAAGATTTATCAAAAAGAATTAATATAATAGTTTAATTTGAAAATAAATATTAAAATGACTAATTAAATTATATTTTATGATTTTTTTCAATTAATATTTTGAAAACATATTAAGACTTATAATTATGAATATTAGTAATAGATTAAATTAATCCATATGTTCATGTAATTTACTTTAACTTTCAATCAAATTCCTACATTTTTTTTTTGTAATTGGATCATTATACTTATCAATTATTTGTGATTAAAATCATCTAATTAAATTCCTTTCAATTAATGTTTTATCTTTACTTAAATGTATCCAACATATAGCATTATCTACAGAAATAGCTTCGCATTCAAATTTTCAAACTAGAAAAGAATTATTACTTGGGCTATCCAATTTACCAAAAAAAAAGAAAAGAATTATTACACGAATATTTATTGGATGAGGAAACTTAATTAATTCATCAAAAAAAAACAAAAATGGTACAAAATTATGCCTCCATTATATTATTATTATTATTATTATTATTATTTTGGTTCAATCACAATCTCAAAAAAATTTTAACACTTTTTTTGTCGTTCATGTGGTGTGTAATTAGGGTGCTAATTAATGTTAGAACTCAATCATTAATTTTTAATTATATAAACAAAAATTAAATAGTTGTTAGCACCAATTCTAACAATATGAATTTTTATAAAAAAAATTTATAACAATATGAATTTTATTGCAAATGACAAATAAACATAAAAGTTCAATTATATAAATTTAAATTATAAAGATTTAATTGCAAATTTAAATACATTATGGAGATCAATAAATTAATTTAATTTTAATAGTGAATAAAAAATGGTGTGCGGACTGTGGATGTTTATTTTACAATGACCAAGCGTCGAAGCCTTATGTTTTATTTGTCTCACTAATATTTTTTTTTATTAAAAGTAATTTATGTTAGAAGCATGTAAGCAATATTGTGTACAACAATGAAAACAACTTCACTGGATCTCGCTTCATAATTTATCTGGATCTTCTAAAGTGCAGATTCGGTAAAGTGCATAAATTATATTGTTTCAGTTGTGGATGAGACTGTTACAATGCAAACACGAATTTCAATTTTTATTTAACGATCTGAATCTTATATTTTATACACTTACACTTTACTGAAGCCAAATCCTAATTTTAACCAACACCTATATAGCTATATCTACAAAACTCAATGGACTCTTGTATGGCTATATATATATAGGTTAGGAATCATAAAAATATTAATTTCTTTTATAAATATTTATATGATTTATTTTATGTATATATATATATATATGATCCAATCTACCCTTTGTGAATTGAACCCAAGCCCAATTGATAATTAGGACAATTATTTAAATAAGAAAACAAATGGGTTAGAGAGTGTAATAGTTTCCTTGTGGTTAAATTCAAAATGAGGGTACCATTATTTTATATATAACCTATATGTAAGAGTTGCTTTGACTTTGTAGATTTTCACCAAAAACTTTGAGCATCCTTCTCTTCTCACTTTAGTATGCAAAATCTCAGTGCATTTGCTGTGTCAAATACTCTGAGTTCATCGCTAATGACCGGAGTACATGTGATTCCTGCAGACAAGTCAAATTCTTTAGGTATGTCGAAACTTTTCAGTTGAGTTTGAGTTTAAAGATAAGGTTGTAGTTTCTATAGTTCTATAAGTTATTTTATAATTTTATATAAATACATTTATTAAAATTTTGTATTTATTGTATATATGTAATTTATTTAATATAATTTTTTCAATTTATAAGACAAATTTTATAAATTATAAATGAGTCATAATTTTAAAAAGTAATCAATTACTTTGAACATTAAATTTTAAAAGGCCAAGTACAAGAATTAGTTTTACTATTTAGGGTAAAGTACTCTTGCTGCCTCCAAATTTTATTGTAATGTTCATTCTTGTCCCCAAACTTTTTTTTGGTTCATGCCTACCCCCAAATTTTCAATTTTATTCATGCCTGCCCTTTTTGCTAACATCGTTAACTTGCTTAACGGAATTTACTAACGTGGATGATGAATGTGTATTTCTTTTGCCACCTCATTGTCCACCTCATTTTCCACCTCACATTTAACTTTTTTTTTTTACTTTTATTAAAAAAATTAACCTAATCCAAATTAAAAAAAACCAAACTTTCACCCAATGTTGTAAGAACCGAACCGGACAAAGACTCAGACAAGTGTTCGGTTCATGGTTTGATCGGTTTAACCGGTCGAACCGTCGATCGAACCGGATGACGCAATAAATAATAAATAATAAATAATAAATAATAAATATTCTTAATATATAAAATGACATCACTCAAATTTTAGGTTTCAATATACATAATTTTGAAGTTTTAAATTACATAACTTCTCAAAGTTTTAATTTTTAAGACTTGTCAAGCTTTGAAAGAACTTAATCAAACCAAATATTAAATTATTGATAATCATAACTTTAAAATTTTAATTTTTAAGGTTTCTCTAATTTCTTTTTTTTTTTATGTTATTTTTCCTTTTTTTTTTTAATTTTTTTTTAAAAATAAAATTGGACCGGTTGGACCACCGGTTGACCGGTCCAACTCCGGTTAAATCCGGTCCAACTGCAAAAACGGTTTTTTGGTCCAACCGACTCGTCTTTGTATTCGGTTGGCGGTTGAACCGGTCGGACCGTCCGGTCCGGTCCGGTTCTTACAACATTGCTTTCACCCTATAATATTTTTAAATTTGGATTAGGTTAATTTTTTTAATAAAAGAAAAAGTTAAATGTGAGGTGGACAATGGCGTGGCAAAAGAAATATACATTCATCGTCCATGTCAGCAAATTCCGTCAAGCAAGTTAATGGTGTTAGTAAAAAGGGCAGGCATGAACAAAATTAAAAGTTTAGGGGTAGGCATGAACTAAAAAAAAGTTTGGGGGTAGGAATGAACATTGTTGCAAAGTTTGAGGGCGGCAATTGGTGTTTTACCTACTATTTATTTGAGTTTGAGTTTAAAATATTAAAAGTATTTCTCTAAACCTTAAAGTAAGGGTGCGTTTGGTACAAGAGTTAGATTTTTAATTCCGGGAATGTGATTTTCGAGATTAGGATTCCCGGAATATTAAAATAACTGTTTGGTTCAACTTTCATAATTCTGGGATTATTTTACAAGATTCTCAGGAATGTTATATTAGCCGTTTGGTTTAATTTTCATAATCCTGGGAATGTTTGATAAATTTCCAACTATGCCCTTAACTTATCTTGTAAATAGTAACTCAACATTCAATAAATAATTTGTAAAATTATTTTAACTTATATCAATTAACATACTATATATATTCTTATACAATACTTATATTTTTTTAATTTATAAAATATTTAAGGTTTTAAAATTATTATATTATATTACATACAATGAACTCAATCGGTATAGCCATTTGATTTGATCTTAATTCTTTGTTGACCAAATATCAATACTGCAGCTGATGTTTAATTTGATTATTGAGAGTTACATTCTATTAAATATTTTATAGTAGCCATACTTGAAAATATTACAAAAACCATAAACACTGTCATCAAATATCAAGTCAATAGATTTAGAAAAGCATAAGTCTCAAAACATTAATATCCCAAAAAGTGTTATTCAAAACATAATTGTCAAAAGTCTTAAAATAAATGCAAAAAGTTCATAAGTAAAAAAGATAATCAATCAAGTAGATGGTGCACAAGATCCCTTCTCAAGTCTTTGATCTAACGTTGAAATAATCAATAAAATTGTTGTCCTTTGTTATGACGAGTCATGCCTTCATTTTCTCTATATCAGTTAGTCCTTCAACTAATTTCAACTCATCAATCACTTTCATTATTCTATCTACCACTTCTTTCTCATGTTTGAAGCAAGATGCAAGTTCAAGTATATTTGAATCAGATGCTTTATAAAAAACTTCCTAACTTGGAGACATTTTCCACCAATTGATCCATTACATCAGGAGCTCAAGCTCTTTTCTTATTTTTTTTTCTTATGTTACCTTCTCCATTGTCATTATTATCTTGGGCAACACTTTGTCAACTAGTAAGAGTAAAAGGGGACTGGTCGCCTGAAAATAGTCCATCAAGTCCATAAAATGGATCATTTCGCATTTGTAACTCATCAATATGATCAATTTCTTGCTCTTGAAATTCCTTCTCCATTGCTTCAACTGACTCAATAGGAACTTCTGCAATTTCACTAGTAACTCTATCTTTACCATACACTTTATCCAAGTCTTTGTAATGTGGGAATGGCTTGTTATATAGTCCATTAGCATCAGGATGAGACTAGACATAAAAAAAAATTAACACATGATTATGCATTTAATTTGCTTTTAAATAAAAATAATTACCTTAGCCCATTCTTTGAAGATCTCTTTCTCCACAATAATCATCTTGTCTTTCTCATTCCATCCAAAGCCATTTGCTTTTGGACCCAACATATCTGCGATTGCATGATATTGCTTCTTTAATACCTTGACTCTAAACTCAATATGTGGGGAAGCCCTTAAATTGCATCCATGTAGCTTTTCATGCAACCACTTTTCTAGTTGTCTCGCAAATTCTGGCTTAAATCCATTATCAGTTTTCCAATTCTTATCAGCTGCCAAATCTAATAAACACTCCACAAGCTTCTCATCTTCTGTAGCTGTCCATTGGCGCCCAGTAGTTTTGGGTTTAGCTTCCGAAGGTTCTCCCATTTGCCTTTAATACTAAATAGTTTGCAAAAATAATTCAACAAAAAATAATAGTAAATATAATCAAGTCTCCAATAATAATCCAACATTAATAAGAAAAATTACAAATACACTTCAAAGATTCAAACAACAGAGTAAGTAGAAGAAATTTAAAAGCAAATCCAAATACACTTAAAAATAAGAGATATATTAATTATGTTCTCCTCTCCATCTATTAAACATCTCTTGAGCATGGTTGTCCCTCTTCTGACTCCAATCATCATTGGCCTCCACGTGTGTAATTAAATTATCTTCAAATAGATGATCATAGTTGCTCTCCAAGTCTTCAATTTCATCTTCCATAGGATCCACTGCCATTTCTTTTCGAATATGGTTTTGCAATATAGACAACAAGCAGTTATGATTCTACCTTGTGTTTTGACTGAGTAATAGGACTTCTCTCTTAAAATTGCCCAACGCCCTTTCAATAAACCAAATGCCCTCTCTATAACATTCCTAGCTCTTGAGTGTTTCACATTAAAAAATTCTCGAGGGGTGGATGGACGTGCTCTTGGGCCCCATTCACTTAAATGATATCTTTCTCCTCTATAAGGAGTTAAGAATCCATTGCTATTCATGTATCCAGAATCACATAAATAATAATAACCTAAAATGAAATTAGTGTAATATATCAATAATTAGTATGCAAATAGTTATTTTAGTCATTTAAATAGCTAATACCTTCTGGAACTTTCAAACCATTTGTACGAGTGATTACACTTCGTAATACCCTAGAATCTGCAACAGAACCCTCCCATCTGGACAAGACATAAATAAATTGCATGTCTGGAGCACAAATACCTAAGACATTGGTAGCTATCTCACCCTTTCTTGATCTGTATCTAAGCTTATCTGCTTCTAAAACATTTACTTTGACATATGTTCCATCTAGAGCTCCTAAGCAATCCTAAAAAGATTGAACAATAAATTAAGTATCTATAAAACCAAAAAAGCATAAATGAGAGCTACACACACTTAACCTAATTTGGAGGGCTGTTACACATCATTCACACTTCACACTCTCATTTTTCTCTCTCATGTTTCCTCTCAGTTTCCAGCCACCATATCCATTTTCTCTTTAGCTTCTCCACTCTCTACCATCATCCACACCATACTTCAACAACTTTCATCATCATCCACGGCTAGGAAAGGGTTAGAGGAGCTTGGTGAAGTATTTCTCCCATCCATGAGTGGCTAAACTCTTGTTCTTTGGAGGAGGAGTTCTAGGGCTTGAGCTATGACATCTAATATGGAGTTTTTTCTTGTTTCCTTTCTATTTCCCTTCATGGATGCATTATTGTCTAGTTGATTTTAATGAGTTTGTGATATTTTGGTTCCATAGCTGTGGACTTTGATTTGGTTGTAGTTGGATGTTAGGAATTGCTATAGATATGTATTTTGCAATTTTATTCTTCCATTGTGGGTTTTGATTACATTGGATTCGGTTGAATTTTATTGTAATTGTGATTTATTTTGGAAGTTGCTCTAATAACAATGGTATTTTTTAAGTTGAACACATGTCTATGTTGAATTCCCCATTTGAGTTAATGAAGGTACTTGATTTGGTTTGCTAATTATCCGATTGACTAGTTGCATAATCTAATTAATCTTCCTAAGTTTAGTGGTTACTAAACTAAATTGGAAAATGATTTTTCATTGAATGATTCCATACATATTGATAGCTAGGATAGCCCAAAGAATTTTTCCAACAAAGCATATCATCTCCATTTGCATTACATCACTTTTACTTTGCTTTTGAAATATTGAAAACCACAAAAAAAAATTTAGTTCTAGTTCTTTTATCTATATTTAGATTTAGTTTTAGTTCTTTTACTTACCTCACACACCAATTGTTTGATAAAATTCATCAAAGACTTCCCAATTCTTGTGAACATCTTGCATAATTGACCATTAAATACATAGGCTATGTGAGAAAAAATCGACCTAGGTTGTGCCACTAGCTGCACTTTCTAGTTTTAATTTAATTGGTGTTGGCCTCGGGATAAGGCCCCACATCAATTTGGCGTCGTTGCCGGGGAGCCATTTTGGTTCTTTGTGCAATTGTGCTAGATTCTCACGAATCGAGTTGTTTTCCAGTGATTACTCTAGGAATTGCAATGTTTAATTGAATTTAATTGCGATTTGTGTTTCTAGGTAGTTTATAATTGTTTTAGCATTTAATTGTAGGCTTGAGTAGTAATTTTGAAGCACTTTTAATTGAATTTTTGCTGGTTTTTGTGTTTTTACTCTATTTTTGCTGCATCATTCTAGGATCCCCTTGCTACTGGTTTACACATTGACAGGGTTCAAGGTTACACGCTGCCAGCGTGCAAACCTGAGACAGCATTTTTGCTTGTTTTGTGCTGGTTTTTTAGTTAAGTTTTCATCTGTTTTAATTTTTTCTTTGTGTTTTCTTCCTTTTGTTTTTGTGTTTAGTACATGCTAAGTATTTCTAAAGATCATCTAGTTCCTTTAGATTTAGAAATAAAAAAAAAATACTTAGGGAGTTAAGAAAGACAAAGGCAGGTAGTTAAGTCTAACCAAGAAAAAGAAAGTGAAGTAGAAGAAGAAGTCATAGTAGAAAAAGAAATGGCTAATGAAGATAATAGGAACAGAAATGAAGAAGGTAATGAAAGGGAGGACTAACCTAGGAAGTCCATTAGACAATTAACTTAATTTGATGACAATTTTAAACTTTTGGTTGGTGTTACTTCTACTTTTACTTTTAATTTTGAAATTAAGGAATCTCTTGTACACTCACTTTCAAAATTTCACGGTCTTGCATGGAGAACCAGATACATATCGTAATTCTCTCCACATGCATTGCATGACGATGAATCCCGTGGGGGCCAAACTGGAGGATGTCATGTGGAAGGTCTTTGATCTCACATTGGAGGGGAAGGCCAAGAGCTGGTACATGAGCTTGCCTAGGTACACCCAAGATGCCTATCGATCATGAGATAATCTGAAAAAAAAAATACTTCATTGAAAAGTATTACCCATCAAACAAAGCTGTCGTGGCAAGGAAGGAAATCACATCTGCAAAACAAGAAGCAGGTGAATCATTCTACGCGTATTAGGCTAGAGTGCAAGATCTGATAGCTAGTTTCCCGAACCATTAAATTCCACTTGAGTATCTAGTCCATTACTTCTGCTATGGACTACTCCCTTAAGATGCGGACATGTTGATTGCAACTGAACATTAGTTTGTAAAATATATAGCCCCTAATGAAGCTGCAAACTTGATCAAGAGATTAGCCTTGAGTAGGCAACACACTTCCACAAGGGACACCCGAGCAGTAAAAGAGTTAGAAGTATCCCCAAGAGATAGAGATTCGTTGTTGGTGAAAGTGGTGCATGAATTTTCAGCGCTAGCAAAGAGGGTGGATGGACTGAGCATCCAATCCCGACAATCACCAACTCAATAGCTAGCAATGGTATCCACTAGTTGTATATTCTACAATTCTCCTATGCACATATCAACAGATTGCCCCGGTCAGTATGAGGATGTAAATGCAATACCAATCAAGGCCTAAGTAGTATCAAGAAAGGGACCCTTTCTTCAGCACATACAATTCTAGCTGGAGGGATCACCCTATCTTTAGGTATGAGAATAGCAGTAATCAGAGTAATCAAGGATTTAGCAGTGGGCAAAACCAAGGGAATTTTGGTTCTAGAGGAGGAAATTCCTATGGTGGTCAATACTCAAATTTTCAAGGAGCTTCATATAGCCAAGCACTAAAGTGAAATACTACCAATGTTATGGTCCCTGTTAGTCAAGGTACGTCTTCTTTTGGAAATGATGAGATGAAGCAGATATTAGTCAAGGGCTTTTTAGATATTGCTTCTAAATTTGGCCAAGAGCGGAGTGTCACAGATGAAAATCTGAGTTAGTTCGTCGCCTAATTGTCCAACAAGAAGAGTGATGAACAAGCTAGACCTAGTTGGGCTATGCCATTTAATACGGTTATCAACCCGAAGTCTCTTAATGCCATAAGTCTGAGAAGTGGTAAGAATTTGAAGATAAGCAAGATAAAGATGAGATTGAAGAGATTGTTTGTGAGAGTCCTCCTATCTCACCAATAAAGCTTTCTGAAGGTTCCCATGAAAATAAGCTGCTAGAGAAAAATGAAGAAAATAAGATAGATGAGCAACAAGAAAAGGGATGCAAAGCTAGGCAAGAGGAAGAGCACAAAGTAAACAACAAGAGCACCTCCGACCAAAGAGGTAAGGAGGTAAGTATTGATGATATTCCTTTTTCCTAAATCTTATCCATTTAGCAAAAAGGTTAAAGAAGTTAAACAAGATGAAGAGGCACTTAAGTTATTCTCCAAATTAGAAGTTAACATTCCCTTACTAGAATTAGTGAAAAAAGTGTCTAAATATGCAAAAGTTTGAAAGATTTATGTACAAACAAAAGAAGGTGTAGACCAAATGAGAGAGTACAAGTGAGCTTAAATGTATCCGCTCTTTTCAAACTCCAAATCCCGATCAAGTGTCAAGACTCGAGGTCTTTAACAATTCCATGCACCAATGGTAATGTTACTGTAGGGGGTGTATTACTTGACCTAGGGATTACTATAAATGTCATGCTTAAATCCGTTTATCAGGGCCTAGGTGTTAAAACACTCCAACCTACTACAGTGATCTTACAATTAGCTTATAGGTCCATTAGGCGACCTGATGGGATTATAGAGGACCTTTTGGTCAAAGTGAAAGATTTGCTCACTCCAGTTGATTTTTATTAGGGGTGGCAATGGACGGGTACCTGCTCATTTTTCACTATCCGAATCCGAATTTGAATCCGCCCATTTCACCCAATACCCGAACCTTAACCGAATCCGAAAAAAATTACATTTTCAATATCCGTATCCGAAACTACCCGATACCCGAAATACCTGAAACTACCCGATATTCGAAATACCCAAAAAAAATAACGGATATAGGATACTAGGTATCCTATAGTCCACTAAATTATCCGATATTCATTATCCAATATCCATCCACTAAATAAATTACTATAAAAAAGTTAAATTTTCTAAAAAATAAAGATAATTTTTATAAATTAAAATTAATAATACTAATTTTATTAATTGAACCATAAAATTTTATTTAATAAAATATATTTTATTTGATATTTAATATTATAATATATATATAAATATTATTATATATATATATATATATATATTATTTTATATTTAAATATATATATATAATTATTAATATATATAAAATATTATATTTAATTAATATATTATATAAAAACAGATATCGGATATCGGATACCTTATCCGCCCATTCAATCGGATGGATATAGTGTATCTGAGGCTAATATCCTAATCCGACCAATATCCAATAGGTATTTCAAATATTCGATATCCGATGGATATCGAATATTTTTTCGGACGGATATCCGCGGATACTGCGAATACCCGTATCAATTGTCACCCCTAATTTTTATATTATTGATATAGCTCCGGGAGTGCCTCAAAATTTCACTCTCATTTAGGTTGTCCTTCTCGTTATGTATGTACTTTTTTATAATAATAGATATTTCAATTTATAATTAAATAAATTAGTAAACAAAAATATAAAAAATATTTTTTTTATAGAAAAATATATAAATACATGTAATGTACCATATTATTTATAAATTATCTAATAATTATTTATTTGTATTTTATTTTATTTATCATATAAAATATTTAATTGAAAAATAAAAAATTAAATAAATATTATTGAATAATTCAATTATATTCATTCACTTAAAAATGTCTTTTTTCTGATTTACATATTTGAAGAACATATTTTTTTAATTAGTAAATTCATTCGAATAAATGAGAATGATAATAAAAAAAAATAAAAATAAATAATAATTAGGTAAAATAATAATTTTTTTATTTATAATTTATTAATATTTAAAAAAAATTACAAAATTAATTTTTTTTTCTAATCTATTCTCTAGCCTTCCAACATTTTCACATTAAATTCTTGTATGTAAGGTAGTTTTATATACAAATTTTTATTTTTTTTTAAAAAAACAAAGTAGTTGTGATTTATATTGAATAATTTGGTGCTGAGAACACATAAAAGATGAAAGGCGCGTGGGAAAGAAGTCCACACAGACAGAGCACAGCAGAGCAAAGTAGAATAGCGGGCCCCACAACCCATGTGCCCAAACCCTGTCTCCACCAGCTCCTGCCGCTCAATGATTAGAGCCTCTGTTCCCTCTTCTCCGTCTCCCTCCCTCCCTCCTTCCTTCCCACTCTTGACTCTTCATTTCCTTCTCACAAAAAACTCCCATCATCATCATCATCTTCTTCTTCTTCTTCTTCTTGAAGAAGGAAGAAGACTTCCAAGTTTCTAGAGTCAAGACCCCCTACTTCAATTTCACTAAATAAACCCTTTTCTTTCTCTTTCTCTCCCTCTCACCAAGCTTAATTCACTTTCTCTCTCTCTCTCTCATTCATTCATTCTTTCTCTCAAGTCTCAATTCTATCAAGTGTGAGAGCAAGGACCCATGTCTAACTCTGACGGAACTACCACCAACGGTAACGGTGTGAGCAACGGCGCAATCATTGACCCCCAGAGGCAGCAGCAGCAGCAGTCGTCGTCCGGTAACGGAGCTCTCGCCGTCAAGAAGCCGCCGTCGAAGGACCGTCACAGCAAGGTCGACGGCCGAGGACGCCGTATACGCATGCCGATCATATGCGCCGCACGTGTCTTCCAGCTCACACGTGAGTTGGGTCACAAATCCGACGGTCAAACCATCGAGTGGCTTCTCCGCCAGGCCGAGCCTTCCATCATAGCCGCCACCGGCACCGGCACCACTCCGGCAAGCTTCTCCACTGTCTCCGTCTCCGTCCGCGGCGGCGGCGGCGGTGTTGGTTCGAACTCCTTGTCATCCTCCTCCACCACTTCTACTTCTCTGGACCACAAGCCCCTGCTGGGTCCGACGCCCTTTATACTCGGGAAGCGCATACGGACCACCGATGATGACGCCGCCAAGGACGATGGCGTCGCGGTAGGTCCCACGGTGGGGTCTATAGTGGGGCCTGCTACTCCGGCCGGTTTGTGGGCCCTACCGACGAGACCGGACTTCGGCCAGGTGTGGAGCTTCGCTGCTGCGGCGGCTCCTCCGCCCGAAATGGTGGTGCAGCCGGCGGCCGTGGCGGTGTCTCAACAGCAGCATGCTTCGTTATTCGTTCACCATCATCATCACCATCATCAGCAGCAACAAGCTATGGGCGAGGCGTCGGCGGCTAGACTGGGAAATTACCTTCCTGGGCATCTAAATTTGCTCGCATCGTTGTCAGGTGGGCCTGGAAATTCGGGTCGGAGAGACGATGAGCCTCGCTGATCTTGGCGGCGGCAGCCGACGGTGGTGGTGGTGTTATTGTTGGTATATATATTTCTTGTGTATGGCTATATATATTGCTTTGTTGTGTGTGGAAAAAGCAGAAAATTTTTAGTACTATTTTAGGATTAGGGTTCCTTTTGGGTTTTTAGTTGAGTGGAGAAGTCCATGAATTAAGGAATTCAAATTAGGATTCTTAGGAGTTCATAATCATTGTTTAGATTTCTGAGGTGTTGCTGAAGCTGAAGGGGAGAGAGAAAGAGGAAGAGGAAGACTTACAGTATAATAACTGAAGATTGAGGCTGGAAGCGGTTTTCAGAACCTCATCACTATGCAAGTTCAAGTAGAATTAATAATGTTAATTGTGTTAAGAGGATGTTTCAAGTTGAAGACTAAGCAGTAAGCATGGAATCATGGGTTGCTTTTGTTTTTCAATGGGGTTTTTGACTGACCAGTTTGGTCATTTGTTGAAGTAGAAGTGATTTAGTCAATGCTGAGTGTTTTGTGTTTAGACTCAAGTCTTCCCAATTTGTTGGAGTAAAGAATGAGAATTCTTCTGGTTTTGTTTGGAAGGGGGAAAATGGAGGAAAAGTGAAGGAAAGAGAAGTGGAATTATTCTCTTGACATTTTCTTTTATTTAGATTCAAATTTAGCATTTCTTTTTTCTTTCTTATTCTTTTCAATCCAAATATGTTGTTAGGTGGAAAAAATGTGAGGTTTCATTCTGAATTAAAGAAAATGTCAAAACAAAAATCTCACTTTCCTTCCCTTTTTCCTTCTCTCTTTTTCTCTTCCAAACCCTTCAGTGTTGCTGCTTGTTGGTGAAATGCATGCTCTCTCCCTGCACCTTCAAGTTCTTTGTTGGTCTTATTAGTTCTTTCAGAGGTGATCAGTGTGTGAAAGATTGAGAAAGCTCTGGTTCTACTATGCAAGACCTCTCTGTTTTGAGATTTTTATCTGCAATTCTTAGCCATTTGTTAGATTGATCAGCGTGAGAATAATGTGTTATCTTGTATGTAAGTGGATTGTTTTGGGGTGCCAGTGATGTGAATAAAAACCCATCTGTTTCTTTCTCTCTCTCTCATTGTTTCACACTCTTTTACCTGTATGTACATACATATGAACTTATATATTCTGCTACTTAACTATCCATTTTTTCAATATGAATGCTTAATTCAATACAGTTAGCTTTCTGCTTCTTAAGCTTGAAGGCTTAGATTTTAAAGGTAGGCCAATTCATGGAGTGTTTTGAAGCCTTCACCATGTTTGATTTTCTGGGGAGTATGTTTTTTACTGGTTTTTGTCACTACCATGGTCTTTTCTCACTGACAATTTGTACTCTGGCATTTTAGTAGGTGAAAAGGTTAGATACACTCTGTATTCAAAGCTTTATATACACAAAATAACAATATGATGATGCTGATCCATATTCATTACCATTAGACGAAGTTTCATGCTGATTCTTGACTAAAGTTGAACTTAGGCCCAGTTTGTTTATTGGAATGTTGGAGGTAATTCAACATTTTTTTTTTCAAATTTTGTGTACTAAACATACCTTACTTTTTGCAATTTTTCTTTGTTTTTGTTCTTAATATTTTAATATAATGGTAAAATGATCATTTTATTCACTTTTATTTTATTCTCATTTTCTTTTCATTCCCATTTCTTACTTCTAAACGTAGTTTAAACAATCTCATTCTCATTCCCATCTATCAAACAAGATACCCCTTAGAATTTGTAGATTTTTTAATATATAAACAAAACCAGAAAATAAATTGAGTGTTTTGCTTTCTTTTGAAGGATAAAATTAAGTGTTTTGCTGATCAGCCCCTAAGATTTCATTTGATTAGGTTGTGAATTTTGGGTCATTAAAAATTATTGTCTTTGTTGACTTTTTATCCTTTTTCAAATTATTAAATACTATCTAGTTAATGAGAAGAAATTTTAGCCGGTGGTCAACCAAAATCCTAAAAAATTAAAAGGATGAAAAGATGGACATGGTATTCATCATTTTACTTTGACATTTTAGACTAGCTTTTGTGACTTGGGCTTTTTGCCACACATTTGGAAAACTACCATGTGCTTCTGCCTCTCTTGATTTTAGCAGTGGAAAGGAGGATGAGTAGCTGAAGCATTGATCTCTCTACATAAAATAGATCACAATATTTTGTTTTTCCTTAGTTTAACTAATTGGGCAAATTATTCTTCCTGAATATTCCTCCAAATACAAGTAATGCCTGCCTTGTTAGAGGCACCACCACCCTTTAAGAGGAAACAGAAGGAAGATTGTTGGAAGAATTATGTCTTGGTAAGTGGTAACTACACATGACAACTGCCTTATGCCATTTTTGATATGGAGTGATTATATATATTTGATAGGTGGTGAGGTGAGTGGGAAAGGGAAGAAACTTATTTCATGAGAGGTGAGTAAGGTTGCTTGTATGTGAGGAGGGAAGTTGCGGTGAAGTGAAGTTTAAAGATCAAGGTGCTCTTAAAAAATTTGTGGCTTTTAAAAAAGTAAGGGCAAAAAAGGTATTTCATACTTTTATCATCTATTTACCTATCTTTTTCCCACCATATCAAATAATATTACTTTTACATCATACCAAACATACTTTTTATTACTTACTTCCATTTCTCATTAAAATATTCACCAAATACCAAAAGTCACCTTATTGGAGAATGGATCCTCTACATTATAAGGTGAAGTGCTCTCTAAAGTGAGGAGAGAAATAGAAAGAAAAAATTGTGGGTCTTACATTTTCACAATTTCTCTCTCTTAGTTGTTCTCTCTATCTCTCTCCTTACTTTAGTAAACACTTCACCTTACAATGTAGAGGATCCACTCTGACCTTATTGAGTCAACTTGGTAATTACACTTTCAAAATAATTCCCTGTCCAATATTCAATTCTAGGCTACGTTTGGTTGAAAAAAAGTTTGGAATTGGAATTAGAGTTGAAATTGAAATTGATGAGATGGAATTGGAATTGAATTATTTGAATTGAAAAGTGTGTTTGGTATGTAAAAATGGAATTGAAAGTTTGTAAAAAAAAGTAAGATGAAAAGACAATAATACCCTTCAATTTTTTTGCCATAAAAAATATCTTTCATTAAGTATTAAAAAAAATAATAAAAAATATATTAAAAAAGCATTTTTAATACTCCAACGGTAATTTTTACTTTTTGCTTCATTAATTAAAAAAATTTAATAAAAAATATATTAAAGTAATCATATTAGAGAAAGCACTCATGCGTCCTTTTTTTTTTTCAGATCGTGAGTCCTTCTTCTTCTTTTTCTGACCCTTTCTCTCTTACCCCCTTCTCTTCTCTTTTGTTTCTTTTTCTTCTTTTTCCGATCCCTCTCCTTCTCCGTCCTCCTCTCCCTCTTCCTTTTTCTGGTGTTCACTTCCGAGTCAGATCACAAGGGCAAAATGGTTTGAGACAATCTCTGAGTTCATCTCTGAGTTGTCGGAGAGTTGCCGGTGGAAGAAGATGATGGCGGTGGAGCGAGGAAGAGAATAGACCGCCACCGCATATGCAGCGTGAAGCAGGTACAGAACCACCGCCACCGCCGCCGTTTTCGCCGTTGCCGCCGCTGTCGGTAACATGTGGTCTTAGAACTCCGATGTCCAAAGGTTCTTCTTCTTCTTCTCGATTTCCCTTCCTCTTCTTCCTCTTCCATTCTTCTTCTCCTTCTTTCTTCTTCTCCTTAAGGTTGAAATTGATGCTTTCTCTGTATGTGATCTCTGACTTTTTTCTAGATCTGAGATTTTCTTCACCATGGAGCTTAATCTGAGTTGGGGTTCTGTTTGGTTGGAATTTTTTTTTTTACTGGGTTTAGAGTTGGGAAGAAGAGGGTTGTGCACATTGATGATGAACCAAGAAGGAAGCAGGGAGATGAATCGTGCAGAAGAAAGAGAAGAGAGGTGCAAAAGTCAGGAGGGTGAAAATGTCTTTTCTCCTCAATTCCATAAAAAATGGCTCAATTCCATCTAAAAAATTAAGAATCAGATTCAACCTATTTTACAAAGAAGCATGGAATCCATGAATTCCACATAATCCAATTCTTCCACAATATTGAACCAAACTGTTGAATCCCTTGAAATCTGTGCAATTCCTCCTAAGAATCCAATTCATTGCTGAACCATACGCAGCCCTAGTGTTTCTATCTTTTGTTTTGTTTTGAATCTAATCTCCCTTACATTATTATTGTGCCATGTTTAATGGATGGAGAGGACGAGACGGATTTATGTATACTATAGTTTTTGTTGCTGGATTTTTCAAATTATATAATATAATGTATATGTAACATCTGAGATAAATTAATTAAGTGAAGAAGTTAAAGTGAGTGAAAAATTAAATTTTCTTTTTTCTTTTTATTATATAAATTTTATGAGCTAAGTTGAAGAAAGTAAATGTAACATTTAAATGGTGTTAGTTATTGTATACTGAGAAATTAGAATGTTGCATTGAACGAGTTAAACATATTAGAAATAGTATAATTCAAAATCATTGTATTAGAGTAAAAATTAGAGTAAATTTATTATTAAAACTTGATAGACACGAACATTAGGTGGTTTGAATATGTATATTAATATTGAGGAAACTATTAGAAACTCATTTGAATAAATAATATAGTTTAATAATTAAAAGTTCAAAAATAATAAAAAAAAATTATTAGGATAAAGATAAATTAGTGATTGATCAGTTAATATTTGATTATTACTGCATGAGTGAGTGTGTGTCATGAAAACTGGAAAGTTGAACATACCAACTCATCATTTTATCATGTGGTAATTCTGTGGTTTGTTGATTATTGGTGGGGTTTTGTATTTAGGGGGGGATGCTGACATTTTTATAAAAATTATTGATAAACAGAAGGGTCAGCTCCCAATAATTGATGGGTCCCAAAAATTAAATGCTGTGGTGAAACAAGTTTAAAAAAAAAAAAAACCATTTCATAATATGGGACCATATTTTAAACTCTGTTTGAACTAAGATGGAACCCATTCTAAGACCCACATTATTTGTTTTGAGAGCCGTCACAACTGGGCCACGTAATTCGTATAAAAAGCGTTTGTGGATCATATTCCAAGTGCATCTACATGAGGCCTCTTATTGGCTGGGATGAGTCATGGGATGGATGTATAAAGTATAAACAATGTAATGAAAATTGAGACACTTGTTGAATAATTACAAATAAATACTGTGATGATGAAGTGGTTGCAAGTCGTCGGAGGTGGTTGGAATGGGCTGGCAGGAAGGCCGGAATCGAAAGCACAGTAAGAAATGTGAAGGGGAAAGCAGCTACTCAATATCATAAGTTCTTATCAACAGGTGGTCGGTTGAAGTAGTAAGTACTCCATTCCCTTAAAGCAAGGTCTCAGATTCAGAAGCTATACTCTCGTTATGAGATCTCCCCTACCTCGAACAAGATTGTTTCGAGACTTTCAATATTTTTTTTAATGAAAATATACTAATTAACAAATCATGGAAAAAAGGGGGTTAGGGTAACTAAAATGAGTTATTGGCAATTCCCTTTATTATAGTAATTGCAATGGACAATTATTTTCTACTTCTATAAATACTTGCGAAATGTTTTGATCAAAGCTTTCATACCTTAAACATTATAGGATGTAGTAATATATGATGAAATTCCTAATTTTGGACATTTATTTCATTATTTTTTATAAAAGGATTTTTTGGTCCCACGGTTTTGTCAATTTCACCCTTAAAGTTTGTTTGCTATCAATTGTGCTCATAAACTTTCAATTTACAAACAATTTTGTTCTCCATCCAAATTTTGTCTAAATGATTATCGACATATGTAAATATAACTATTCTCGTGACCTATAATATTGAATATAATATTAAATTATTTATTTAACTATAATTTTACGTCAATTAAACCAAGATAATACTTTATTTTGAAGTGCTATAGTTTTATATAATCATGGTTAGATTGACGAAACCCTGTTGCTAATTTATAATTTAGCATCATAGTCAACATTGGAGGCCGCAAAGACGGTCATATTTGCATTTTTCGTTAATTATCTAAACAAAATTGAGTGCATGGAAAAATTGTTTGCAAACTCATTGGCAACAAAGTTTAGAGGGTGAAATTGAGTGAAATACTATATTTTAGAAATAAAAAAGGTGCTTTTTCCCATTATTTTTAAAGTAAAACTTATGTATAATAGGTTATGCCGAAATATTAGGTTTTGAGCTTTTTTGCAATTTCAGCAATATATTTTCCCTGGTAAAAGGCCTGCTGCAATTCTAGCTGTGTAGGATGGCGAGATCCATCTGCTGCAAAAGTTCCGGCACCATAAGAAGAGCCTCCTTTTACCTCTTCCATCTCAAACATGCCACTTCCAAATGTGTATCCAAGGGGCACAAAAATCATACCATGATGTGCCAATTGCGTTATGGCTGTTAATCTGCCACCAAAATACAAAGATCAAATGAAAACTAAAATTTAAGTTGATAAAAGATAGCAGATTGTGTACTGGAGGTCATTACCACAAAAGATAAGAATATGATAATCAGGCCAATGTAATAAAGTCAATCAAGCTACTGCTGATATTGTGAAGTGGAATTGGATCAACTGAAATTCGTTGAAATTACTATTTTACAAATTAACGAATAAAAATAAATCACATCTTGCACATTAACTTACATACAGGTTAATGATTCATTTGAGTGAATTTTACGGAAAGTAAACTTCAGAGGATGTCGCAGAAAATGAGAATGCTGAGATGTCTAATGATGAGAGTGCTGAGGTATCTAAGGATAGGGATAAGCAGAATTTTTGTCGTTCTAGAATCTAGAGGAATCAGGTGCAAAACACAGTGGATGAAGAATATTGTGTGAAGTTGCCTCATTGGAAGTTAATAACAAAAAGGTGGAAGGTGCCGGCTCAAGATAACCCAAGGTTTGTCCTTTTGCATAACAGACTCATATATACACACTTTTGTTTATTATTATTATTATTTTTTCTATTTTGTATTCCTGGAGCTTTTCACCAGCTCGAAAGGGTGCATTATCTAATTGTTGTATTAGATAGTATTAGTTCCTCTATGAGGTCAATCATTGTATGGATGAGAACAGCAACTAGACATCTTATCTATCATTGAAAATGACATTATTTAGGAAACTGTACATAAAGCAAAAGAATCACGTAAAAATATTTGGAGTGGTCCAACTAAAAAGTGTCTGACATGAGTATTCAAGATTTTCTTGAACTACCCTATTTCTTATAAACCAAATCTACCTAAAAGTCGAAACAAATTATTAAGGTATGGATAGCAAAAGGGGAGAAAATTGTAAATCACACAGCTGATGAAATCCAAATAATGATTTGACATAGTTCTATTCAATACCTGAACAATTAAAACTCAAAATAGTAGTTCTTCAATTATGGAGAACCAAGGTAGATACTCACGCAGAAAGTTCCTGGCCTCCCCCATGAAAACCAGTACTCCAGAAGATTCCAGCGGGCTTGCCAGCCAATGATTGGGATGCCCATATCTCATGGGTGGCATCAAAGAAGGCCTTGAGCTGGCTTGGCATCATGCCAAAACGAGAAGGAAAACCGAATATAAAACCATCAGCTTCCACAAGCTGTTCTGGCCTTATGTCTGCCACATCATTTGGTTTTGGAGGGGCCTTCATCTTTTGTAGTATTAAATCAGAAAGTGTCTCCGGTACCTATTTCCAGAAATCTCAAAAAATTGATAAGAGATTAAAATGTTGATTGTTAATCCAGAAATGTTTTACTTGGAGCATGAACCCTGAATCAGAATTCTAGGCACCCACCCATGAACAAAATACAGCACTGGTATAAATTCCTTAAAACATAGTGCAATGTATTTATTAGTGTTAGTACCTGTTTATTTTTATGAATTTAAATTTCCCTTAGAACTACAATAAGAGTCTAAGACTTGTACCACTTAGAGACAATTAGATGGACATGAACAGTAGACTTCCATTCCAGATAGATTTGAGCAAGTAAGATACAACAAGCAACATTTCTTGCTTGCTCGAGTCTACCACATCTTCCAGACTTACACAATTGTAACAACTGAAAAAACTTACACGCCAGAGTGTTGCTTCTACACCTTCAACTGTAGCAGCCCCTCTGTGTACTTCTCGTGCCATAGTGTCTACGTGTCCATATAAAGAGTAATACCTGTGAAAAATGACGAGATATGTATGTCATATAAGAAAGCATATAACCCATTATTTGATGCAAGCTAGGGTCTGAGCGTGTGTGTACTATTTTATTGCATAAGATTGAGAAAAGGAAATGAGAGAAAGGTAGCAAGCAATTGAAAAGATGCTTACACAACATAAACTTTGGTAGTACCCATATCTGCAGCCTTGATTGAAGTTTAAACTAAAATTCTTCTGAAGTTTGCATGTGTGGTTATATATATAAAAGTACCTGGATGAATGGAACCAAAAACACGTGTGATATTAACTTGTGAAAAAATGAAATATCCAGATCTAACTACATTTCTGAACTCCATAAAGTCAATCAAAGACTTCAGAAACCTTGAAATTTCAATTTACTGGAAAGGAGTTACAAGTTAATTTTTCCCAAACTTCAATGTCCGTGAAACAGCTAGAGACATTGGGTGAGATGCTTATGGAAATCAAGAGAACAGGAAACAGAATATTTTCATGCGTCTGAACAAAAAATTGGGTTAGATCATATTATACAAGGTTGTAGACAATATAATAGCCACTTGAATAACAGTAAAGGGAAAAGATGTGAAATACGAACTCTATGAATCTACACTCTGCAAACAGCAAAAGAATTCAATCCAGTCAGTCACCAACCAAAAAAGCACTTCTTCATAATTCATCACTTCATGAACGTCCCAAGTTAAGTAAAATTGGTTGTCGCATCACTTTGGGAAAAATCGGTGTTCCCCGGTAAATGAAGGTATCCATGAGGTTTAGAGAAACAAATTGACACAACTTAAACAAGAAGGAACTCAAATCAAGTTAGGTTCAAAATTAAACAACTTGGGATTAGATAAACAAACCCATCAAATACTTCAAAATTTAATGATCAGAAGGAAACCAAATTTATTATGGTTTAGGCATTTTATCAAACAGATGAAGCGCAGCCCAAGAATGAATCATGAAATTAAATCAACATTGAGTTGAAAAGAGAAAGAAACGAACCTGGAAAGTATGTACAACGCTGGTGGTTAGGAAAGCGCAGTGATAGGAAGACTGTGGAGGTAATAAAGAGTAGAAGCATAAGCGACTTAGCGTGAATTTAAAAGGATAAACCTGCTATAAACGTGATGTGGACACGTGGTAGAGCCCCGTAACTTACACTTATGCCACGTCTTTTCTTGTAAGGAAGGTATCACTAGCACTGTCAAAATGGACTGGAGTCCGCGGGCTAGTCCGGCCCGCCCGCTAAATGGGCGGGTTTGGGCAAGTAAAAATAGGCTCGTTTAAGCCTGCGGGCTCCACAAGTCGGCCCGCCAAAAAATTAAAATATATATATATATATTTGTTTAAAATATATATAAATATATATATTTTAGGTAATTTTATGTGTTAAATAATAATTTTATTCTAATAAAGTATATAAATAATTTAAATAATAATTAAAATTAATAAAATATTAATTTAAAGTTAAAAATTATTAATTTTTAAGTAAATATATAATTTTATAATTAATTATTAAAAAATATATATTTTAAAAAAATAAAAATTTGGCCCGCGGGCCATTACGGGCGGGCTTGGGCATTACTTTCCAAGCCCGCCAAATAAACGGGTCGGTGCGGGCTGGGCCGGGCCGTTTTGACAGTGCTAGGTATCACCGTGGATAGCAGGGAGTAATTTTCTAGCTGCGCTGGTCACAAAATACTTTTTAGGTAAACTACAGTTTGCCCCCAGTGGTTTGGCCTAAATTCAGTTTGTCTCCCTGTGGTTTAAAATGCAACACTTAACTATCCTGTGGTTTGGCTTAAAATTAATGTACCCCCTGTGGTTTAGAGTGTGACAGTTGAGCCCCCTGTGGTTTGTTATGTTATCACTTAACTACCCTATATTATTTTTTTCTCAAAATTTAATATTTAATATAACTTATAAAAGAAATTACCTAAAAATAATTGAATTAATTAATTATTTTATTAAATATTTATTTTTCTCTAAAATAATAATAATATAATAATAATAAACTCTAATATTCTACTTTCAACTGTTTTTAGCGTTTCCTTCAAACTCTTTCTTTCCTCTAATCTCTCCACTATATCCAAGAGTACTGTTATACTAGTCTAAGGATACTTTTCTAGGAAAATTATTGTTTAATATTAGAGTTTCTATGCTCAATAATGTTAACATTCAATTCAGGTATGTATGTTCTGTACTTGAACAATAAAAAAAAAACTTAAATTTAGTTATATATTTGTATTATATTATTCTTTTACAATTTTATTTTGATTGATTTAATAATTCTAAAACATTAAAGATAAAAAATAATAATAAAATGAATAAATAACTAAATATAAATAATCAATGGAGTAAACAATAAATATTAAATTATTTTATTGATTTTATAAAATTATAATTTTATTTTTATATTAATTATCATTTTTTTTAATTATTTTATAATTATAGAGTGTTGAATGACAAATTTTAAACATTAAAAGTATTAAATGATGATTAATTTGACTAAAATTTGGATAGAAAATAGGTGAAGGTAGTTAAGTGATAATATAACAAACCACAGGGGAGTCAAGTGTCACACTCTAAACTACATGGGGCACATTAATTTTAAGCCAAATCACAGGGTGGCTAAGTGTCGAATTTTAAATCTCAGGAGGATAAACTGAATTTAGGTCAAACCACAAGGGGACAAACTGTAGTTTACCCTACTTTTTATATTCAAAGATGAGATTCGAATCCCAACGACCAGATGAGAAAATCACCCGGCCACAATCATGCTATTGCATTTATGCCACATTTGGTATAGCAAATTTAGAGGGAAAGAAAAAGGGAAGTAGGTTTTGTGTTTAGTAGGTAGATAGGAGAAGGAAAGAGGATTGGTCAATGAACAAATGTTACTTGTGATCTACGAGGAAAGCTAATTTTAATTTGATTTTAGTTTGATGAGAGAGAGAAGTGGAGTTAAAAAAATATATCATTCTGTTCTTGAGAAGGAAGTGAGGGTTGTGTGAATTTCACGTGAAGTAAAAAAAGAAGAAGGGTAAAAATGTATTTTTATAATTTTTTCTTTTACTTCTCTATCTTCTTCTCATTATACCAAACAATTTTAATTTGATCAAATGTTCATTTTGGTCTTTTATCTTTTATCCAAGTTCCATATTTGTCATCTATTTTTCAGAAGTTCTAAATTGGTTCTTTATCTTTTCTAGAAGTTCCAAATTAGTCCTTCCGTCCATTTCTTAAGTTAACCGTTAACGTGGCATGGTGAGGTGGACATTTGATAGCACTCAAAATCAACCTAAATTTAGGGTACTAAATAGTATAAATAATAATGAAATATATATAATTGTACTTTAAAAATGTTGAATATCTTGATAGAAGGAATAAAACTGAAAATGTAATAAAATGTTCATAAATGCTCTATTTACTATATTGGATAGGTGCGTTTGATGTTTGTTAAGTGTTGCAGGCTTAACAGGGATTAATGGGGAGATGTATTCCAAAAGCAAGGAGCAGAAAGAAAGTAATAAGGACCAAATTGAAGAAGAAAGGAAGTAGGGACTAAAATAAAAGGTGAATAAAGAAAGATAGGGGCCAAAACATAATTTTTACTAAGGGTCAAAGTACAATTTTTGCCAAGAAGAAAATGTAATTCTCACTGCAAATTGACGCCAGGAAAGTTCAAATGCTAAATTGGAGATGGCTTTGGGAAGTCAATTGGGATTGGGATTGGACTATTCAAGCTTTAAATTTTAAATCAATTGGGAAATACTATTATTTTATAAAAAATAATATTGTCTTTAGATAAATAATATTTCCTATTTGAATTTAAATAGGAAAATATATTATTCTATCTAGATATATATATTATTATATAATAAGGGGTGGAGATACTTTCTAATTAGTTTGAATTTAAATATTAAATTCTATACTAATTAATACTTATCTCCATCCTATTCCTAATTGAATTGGAGGCCTTGGAGCAATATAAATAGACATCTCATAAGGTTGGAGAGATCATCGAGATAGAGAGGAAAGTAATTCATATTTTAGAGATAATTTCAGTCTAGGTTACGAAAGAGGCAAGAGAAATACTTAATATTGAGCTTAGGAAACACCAAGAGTTCGTGATTCTAGCGGATTGGAGCAAGGAGAAGGCGGATTTGATTACCGGAGACGGAGTTCTTCATCTCTTTTCTTCTTCTTCTTTGTATTTTTTGGTTTTTATGGATTCTTTGGTTGTGTTGAACATGAACATGTTGGGCTAAACTCTCCAATCTTAGGATTGTAGTGCCATAACATGTAGATTTAGAAATTTTGTCTACCTTACTGTTTTGATTCGATTTTAATGAAGGTTATTCAAGTTGTTTGATAAATTCTATGTGCTTGGCCATCACTTAGGGTTACTTGGAGGGTTTGGGTATCCTTGGGAAAGGAACCCTAACTTAGTCCTAAACTTGAGTATTGCTAGTTCTAGGTTGAATACATGATTATTCCCTGATTTCGTTTGAAGGATAGAGATATACCTGAAAACCTAGCAAAGTTGAATTAGTTAGGCTTAAAGCTGTTATTGAAATTGTTTGCCCATAGATGTATGAGGTAGTCAACTAAATAATTAAGGATTATATAAGATCGGAAGACCATATAACGACTGTAGAAACTAAAGACTAACTTTGTAACTTCGAATCGATATAGTTAAAGGTAGCAATTGGATTAAATCAAAGTGTTAGTGGTAGCTACAATCCTAGGAACTGATTACTTGAACTTTATTTACGCTTACTTTTCATACTCTGATTTCTATTTTACATTCGTGCAAAACATATCGAAATTCTATTTGTTTGACTTAAGCGAGTGCTACAATATTGGTGCTCAATTTACTCATTCAGTTGTGGTTCCTTGGACGATATTTCAAGTAATCAGTTCATAGGATTGTAGCTACCACTAACACTTTGATTTAATCCAATTGCTACCTTTAACTATACCAATTCGAAGTCACAAAGTTAGTCTTTAGTTTCTAAAGTCGTTATATGGTCTTCCGATCCTATATAATCCCTAATTATTTAGTTGACTACCTCATACATCTATGGACAAACAATTTCAATAACAGCTTTAAGCCTAACTAATTCAACTTTGTTAGGTTTTCAGGTATATCTCTATCCTTCAAACGAAATCAGGGAATAATCATGTATTCAACCTAGAACTAGCAATACTCAAGTTTAGGACTAAGTTAGGGTTCCTCTCCCAAGGATACCCAAACCATCCAAGTAACCCTAAGTGATGGCCAAGCACATAGAATTTATCAAACAACTTGAATAAACTTCATTAAAATCGGTAGACAAAATTCCTAAATCTACATGTTAGGGCACTACAATCCTAAGATTGGAGAGTTTAGCCCAACATGTTCATGTTCAACACAACCAAAGAATCCATAAAAACCAGAAAATACAAAGAAGAAGAAGAAGAAATGAGATTAAGAACTCCGTCTCCGGTAATCAAATCCGCCTTCTCCTTGCTCCGATCCGCTAGAATCACAAACTCTTGGTGTTTCCTAAGCTCAATATTGAGTCTTTCTCTTGCCTTTTTTGTAACCTAGACTGGAATTATCTCTGAAATATGAATTACTTTCCTCTCTATCTCGATGCTCTCACCAACTTTATGAGATGCCTATTTATATTGCTCCAAGGCCTCCAATTCAATTAGGAATAAGATGGAGATAACTATTAATTAGTATAGAATTTAATATTTAAATTCAAACTAATTAGAAAGTATCTCCACCCCTTGTTATATAATAATATATATCTAGATAGAATAATATATTTTCCCTATTTAAATTCAAATATAAAATATTATTTATCTAAAGATAATATTATATTTTATAGGATAATATTATTTCCTGATAAATTTAAAATCTGAAGCTTGAATAGGCCAATCCAAATCCCCAATTAACTTTCCAACACCATCTCCAATTTAGCATCTGAACTAATTACAGTTTTTTTCTTGGCAAAAATTGTACTTTGACCCCTAGTGAAAATTATGTTTTGACCCCTATCTTTCTTTATTGACATTTCAGTTTAGTCCATACTTCCTTTCTTCTTCAATTTGGTCCCTATTACTTTCGTTCCGGTCCTTGCTTTTGGAATACTTCTCCCCATTGATCCCTGTTAGGCCTGCAGCACTTAACAAATATTAAACGCACCTATCCAATATAGTAAATAAAGCATTTATGTGCATTTTATTACATTTTCAGTTTTATTTCTTCTATCAAGATATTCAACCTTTTTAAAGTACAATTATATATATTTCATTATTATTTATACTATTTAGTACCCTAAAATTAGGTTGATTTTGGGTGCTATCATGGACACATCATCTCTTCTGCGTGTCCATTTAAGCTGACGTTTCATGCCCAATCATCGCCACGTCATCGAAGACAATGAAATAGAAGATGACGTAAGAGAGGTGATGTGTCCACTTCAGCACACCATATTAGCAATTAACGGAAGAAATGAATGAAAGGATCAATATAGAACTTCTAAAAAAGATAAAGGACAAATTTAGAACTTCTAAAAGATAAAGGACAAATATGAAACTTTGGTAATAGATAAAGGACCAAAATAGGCATTTGACCTTTTACTTTCTATTTGATATGTGATTTGGTCCAATTTTAATTAAATTCTATATGATTTTATTTTTGTCAATCAAGTACCTCAAAATTTATAATTTACACTGTTAATAACTTAGTGTCCCGTAATTTAATTCATCAAATCCCCATTCCTTCTCCATCCTCCATTTTTTATTCTAAACTCACTATTTCAATCTTATCTCTCAAAATTTAAGCTAATCTTTTCTTGTTCCCACGTCGACAAATAGATCATCACTAAGCTTTGAAGCCACATAACACGATTTATATTTTATATCGTTGTTCTCATATGTTTTTACTTAGTAATCAAAATTAATGTTATCTCCTTCGGCCACTGTTAATTCAAATAATCCTTCCGCCTCAAATTTATTAAACTCATTTGTTGCATTGCATATAGACCCTTTATCTCTGTGACATCCTCTCCGTCTGTTTTGTTGATGAATTTATTCAGAGAGAATAAAAATGAGAATAGGATTGAAATTAGGAATGAGAATGGAAATGGAATTAGGAATGAGAATATTTAAGATCATGTTTGGTATGATATAAAAAATGTGAGAATAGAGTTAAGAATAAGAATGTAAAAAGGGTACAATGACCAATTTACCCCTATAATTGAATTTTGGTGGTTGTAGTTGAGGGTAAAATGGTAAAAAGTCAATAAGGCTTTGACAAAACCTCCATAGTAGTAGGTTTTGCCATAGCCCTCATTTGAGGACTATGTCTAAACCATGCAATGTCTAAATCTTGTATCAAACTAAGCTTTGCAAATACCAAATCCAATCACTCCCCTAAAAAACCTCAACCAAACATGTGTCGATATGATGGCCGAATGATTGCTTTTTCCACTATATTTGTTAAGTGTAGTTTACTTTGAATACATAAGGGTCAGTATTTGAAACTATCAAGAGCTCAAGTTCACCAGTTACAAGCCATTGGATCTGTCTTGAGATCTGTGCCATCTTAATTTTTTTAAAAAAAAAAATTGGTATAGATCTTCAGACAAATCCAATGACTAATAAATGATAAGCTTAATCTCTTGATAGCTTTGTAACATTAGCCTGCATATAATTAAATTGTCTCTCTGCAATTTTTATTATGCTAACTCTAGCCAAGACGGTGAATCCAGTGGCAAACTATGAAAAGTAGAACAACACTAGCCTTATCTTTTCTTGTTCCCATATTTGATGTTTATGAATTAAATTATTTCTAAGCAACTTCTTGTTTTTATTTTTTTACTAAAGATGAGTTCAAATAAAGAAAAGAAAAGAATTTGAGAGGTTTTCAGGGGGTCACATACACAATACAGAGCACTTCCATTAAAAACTAAAGACTAAACCACGGCCACGAAGCACTAAATTGCTAACGGTGCAAATTTCATAATACCTTTTTGACAAAAATAAAACCACAGGGCACCTTATTGAAATTAGGTCAAATCACTAACTACTAAAGTGTAATTTATCCCTTTTTACGTCAAATTAATTCATTAATTCTTGTAGTTTTATTTTTATTTTCAATCAAATCCCTATAATTTCAATTTTATGATTAGTGTTACTACCAAATTTAATCCCTCCCCCAAAGGCACATGTATCACACTTACTCAGCAAAGAGAGTTTACACCCAAAGGGACCCACGGTCCATTAATCTATTTGTAGCACTATAAATGGTACTACACATGAAATCCTAAGCATGTTGCCTCTCACACCCATCACACTTTCGAGAGTTGACTCTCTCACTCTTAACCACCCCAAGATACACTCCACCATCTTCGGCTCTCATCTCTCATGGTTCACGTAATCTTATGTAATCCTTTCACCACTGGGAACACAACCCTCACGTCGTGAGCGCTTTCCACCATTCAGGGCACCCTCGGCTCCTTCTCCGGTGACTCGCTCACCATCTTCCTACATCTTAGCCGCACATGACCCACCTTTTACAGGTAATCTTCTAGCCTAACAGCCACCATAGATGTCTTCCATTCGAACTAAATGGACTTTGATCCCTTTACAGGATACGTAGGCACCTAAGTCCTCACCTAAGAACAAGTCCCCATGGCCACGATACATCATGGTCCTATTTATCATTCTGTAAATCCCCCTATAAGAAATAGATTTAATATTGGTGCCCACCGCGGTCTTACCCGACCATACACACCTTGCTCCTTGAGCAAAAACTACCATCAAACGGTGCTCTTCTCCAAATATGATTTTTAACTTTTTATGTGCTAGCATTTTCATGCACTTTTTACAATTTTCCTAACAATTATTCTCGACACAAATAAAGGTTACTCCTTTACGTAAACAAAACCTTCCTAGGCAAGAACTAACATCAGTTAACTTTCCTCTTTATACTTCTACGAGAAAAATAAATGGTAGACACGACTGGAGCCACAAGCGCGAATGATCCAAACACCCACCAAACGAGGAGCGAATGAAATAGGATGACCAAAATACCCGTCGGAGTCACCACTACCAACACTAAAGTCGTAGGCGCAACGACCAATGAAGCGGGCACTTCAAATGTGATCCAAAACCCTAGGATCACCAACACGGAGACAGGCGTGCTTGCTAAAGAAGAAATTCAAGAGCAGCAGTCTCAAGAGATCTAGTGCCCCCAGCATCCATTCGGAATGCTGCACGCCTCATGCAATATCAGTGGGAGCCAAGGGCAAACCAACCAACCCTTCACCAATGAAAGTGACCAACTCCACGAAGAGCTGGCTCGGCTTAGGGTGGACCTCACCTAGTTTTATCAACACCCAACATACTAAGTCTGTTAGCCGCCCGCCTAGATACCAATAGACTAGCCCCATACAACAATCCTCTATCCGACGCAAGTCCAGACTAATCTCGTACTAAAAACTCAAGGGAATCCTCCTCCACCGAGTGTACTACAAGTTCCGCAAGTGGCAGAGCTCCCTTAGGTAACCTTACCTTTAGGCGTATAGCAGTTGTAGCCTCCTCAGGTGATTTAGTTTGACATCGTACCCTTCAACACGAGCAGGCTCACTGTTTCGGTCCCCTCGACAATAATGACCCATATCACAAAACAACAGACACAATGACTCCGCCTGTGGTTTTCCCAATTGATCCAGGCTACGACGTATTCTCACCTCCCGCCTTCACAAGGAAATCTCTATGGCATTGCCCCTGACCAACCATGGCTCGTCGGGCAGCTCCCATGACCCCTTTTCGGGAAGCCAAGTGCTCAACCCACTCAGGTCTCTTGGTAAGGGGTAGACTTTGAGGCTAAAGGGCGTCACCCGTTCGTCTAACCGATAATGAATGAGTACATCCCAGTGGACTTCTAGATGCTCTTTAAGATCAAGCTATATGAGGGAGAAACCGACCCCAGGATCATGTAAATACATTCAACTCCACTATGTCCATATTGGACAAGACAGATGGACAACAATGGCAGTATATTTTCATCCACACTGAAAGGAGCAGCCTAAGATGGTTCTCACTCCTCCCCCCAAACTCAATCCATACCTTTGAGCAATTAGCTCAACTTTTCCTTACTCATTTCGTCAACAGTAAGGAGTACAAGAAAAATGAAGACATGTTCAGCAGCTTCTACAAGAAAGAGGGCGAGACCCTCCTATAGTTTAAGATTGCTGCAATATGCTATTATATATGAGCTACTTACCTTTCTACGTTTACAAATGTTACTTGTATGTTAGCTATTACTTATATTAATGAAGAATAGATGATAAATGATATTTGGAGAAATTGTAACTTAAAATGTTTTAAGATGTACATAGGTAGATATTTGCTAAATGAAAAATCTGGGAACTCTAGCAATGTTGTTATAGCTCAATCAGAAGATTGTAGAAAGCAAAAACAGTTGGAATTATGAAGCCTTTAGTAATTCTCAGGTTTGAATTTTGTCAATTTATATTGAAAAATAAGGTTTGATATTGATCATTTTCCATTTTGATCATGTCGTTGGTTCCAAGCAAGTTGTGCATAAGATAGGTGGGATATAGGTTTGATAAAATCAATAAATAAATGAACAAATCCTATGTCAATTTGCTTGTTTTATTACTTATGCGACTTGCTTATCTTTTTCAATCCTGCACAAGATTTAATGGAAGAAACCAATTGATTTGAAATTGTTTGTACTATCTTCTAAGATGTGTCTGATTGTGTTCCTTCACCTCTTCATTTTGCTTGCTACAGGAGAATGGCATTATTTAATCCACCATACTCATCCCAATTATTTCTAAAGAGCAAGAAGAAAGCTAATGTGTATGCAGCTCACATTGTATTAAATTCACATGTCACCCTGCATTGTCTTAAGAGCAAGAATGTACTGTTTCTACATGCTAAAAGAGCTTGGCCTTGCTTATATCAACATAAATGTACTGAATTGCATATTGAGAGTAATGTATTCATAGATACATAAGCAACCTAGATATGCTTTTTTATATGTTTTAACGATAATAGTAAAGTATAATAAAAAGTGAACGTAAAGTTTGGTCGATGAAGGTGAATAAAATCATATTTTATTGATCGAAATTGTCAATTACAATAAATATTACAATAATGCATCAAACTCTATAAAAATACAATGGCCTCTGGAATATGACTCTCAAGCATTCCTTATTCTTGTCACTTCATAAAAAGTGCATAACTTCAGAGTCTCCAGCTCTCAATGGATGGTTTTGACTTATCATTGCAATTATAATAATCAGACAGCAACCATATCTAGCTGAATCGTGACAGCAAGAATTTCAACAATACTTCTGATGGGGATGGGGTAGTATGGGCTACCCAAGTTCCACATAAGGTAGAATGAGATGCTCGATGGGGTACTTATGTGTCTTGGTTCTTCCCCCTTAATAGTTGGGTTTTGAGGGAGGGTTCCCCAAGTCACTTGGGTTCCATCAACTTCACATGCCTTTACCATGATTGGCAACCAAGTGAGATGTCCCTATCAACTAAGATATACATTCTGCCTGCAAATAAAATGCCACTAAATTTAAACAGTAGCATTCCAAAACTATAAGATATACATTCAATTTCCAAAATAGTAGCATTCCAAAAGGGCAACTTAAAGACAACACCCTAAATTTGACAGCTTGTTAAGGAAAATCTTGTTCTGATAAGAATTCGAGGGTTAAGCTTTTAGTAGTTAATTTTGCTACGAACACTATGAGTGTCCATCTAGAAGGATTGAATTGAAGCACTCAATCACTGCAAATGAGAAATTCAACCCAGATGCAATATTAAATTATCATGAAGGAAGAACACATTAATGCCAAGATCATTCAACACTTCAATCACTTGATATCATTCAGTCCTGATCAAACACATTCAGATTTGGTCATACACATTCAATTTTATTGATAACAATATTACTGCAAACTAGACTTCAGATTTTCAAACAGGAAAGGTGTTGATAAAGAGTGCAAAATACAGTGTTTGGATGCACCAATAAAAATAAGTTTTGCACCTGTAATAATATTCGGATATTAATAATAAGAATTTGATATCTATTATCACAGTAGGATGATATAAAAAGCATATCTTTGCCATGTGAATAACATAAGTATCCTGACAAAACTATTAGAAAATCCAAATTAGTTGTTAAAGTTGAACCCATTAGGAAATTATATAGAAAAAAAAATTGCATTAGATGGTGTGCATGCTCGGCCAGTCATTGCTAAGATTCCTGGAAAGAAGGCATGCATCATACTGACTTTCTGTTGGAAACTAGTTTTTCTCTCATAAATTGCGATTTCCCAGTGGGATTAGGTTTATCAATTGGCATTGACAGTGATAGAGTGATGATCTGATTAGTGATTAGGGACCTTAAACACAACCATTATGCATTGTTTGGAATACCTCTCAGAGGACATCCCTTACAGCATCAAAATGTAGTAGGTACTATCAGTTCCCAGAACTTGGTTTAGTGACAGACGAATGTTAATATTTGTCACTATTTCAAGGCTTAAGTTTTTCGATCTAGATTGTGAGAACTTTTATTCTTTAAAAAATAATAAATTTTGTAGTCTTTGAAGTGTATGACTTGGTTTTGACCAAAACAAGAAGGTGAATTACTTGAAGTATGAGAAACTAATTGGGACATCATTGATCACAAAACAAAAGAGGAAGGTAGTAGAAAATTTTGGAACAGCATGCAGTAGTTGTGTTGGTGAGGTTGTTCCAAAATTCTACTGCTCACCATCAAAATTTGGATCCCGAGGTTTGTTCTATAGATATGGCAGGATTATGAACAAATCTACGAGGAACAATTTTATTACTTTCCTTGGAATCACCAATGCAACCAAACCTCAATTCATGTATATATATATATATGCGCTGATACAGCATATCATGAGGCTATTACTTAATTGCTTCTCTGGTTTCTTCTCTCACTTTTCTCTACATCCTCTGCATAATTCATCTGCGTCCTTTGATAAAGTTTCCTTTTTTATTTTTTAATGATTAAATTCGTCATGTGCAGGAACAAGTTGAAGAAACTTACATAATGGTGAAGCCTGATGGTGTTCAACGTGGCCTCGTAAGACTTCTGCTTTGTTTCCTGCAATTTTATATTTTATAGTTAGAAAGAGGGAAAAATTGAACTCGACTGTTGGAGTCTTATAATTTGAGATATTCAGCTGCTATTAGTTTAATTTGTTAATTAACCTTTCCTATTTTATAAATTGTGTGATGGATTATGCTTCTGCATCCCGAATCATTATTTTATGACATTATGTGTAATTTAAATACATCTTGGAGATCTTATTTTAATGTAATACCATCTCCAATTTGAAAACAAAGTGTTGAAGAGGAGTGATGTACCTGAGAGATAAACTTTCAGGGGCTTGAATGTTTAGCACCAATTCCAAGATTAGCATCTCAATCATTTTGTTGAACGCCAAACCAAGGTAGTCAAAGGCGAAAGGCGCCCTTGAGGCGCCAAGCCGCTAAAACGCCTTAGGCGAGAGGCGACAGAAAGGCGCACGCCCGAACGAACTAAGGCATTATAATATAAAACAAAATACTAGACATATATCTAATGTACATATCAAATTAATAAATACAAATTTTATATGATTAATTAAAAAAATCACATTATATAAAACATATTATATCTACTGTTCAAATTAATTTGATAATAAATAAATATTTTAGATAGTTAATGAAAGTTTATATAAAATTTAATATACATATCTAATTTTCCTCTCCCTCTTAATTACTATTTCCTAATTTTTTATCTCTCAATTTTCCCTCCTTTAAATTTTTATCAATTCATAATTTCCCTCTCTAATATAATTTCTAATTTCCAAATTTCCCTCCCTACAATTGGTCCTCTGTTCCAAGTTTTAATTTTTCTATGTCATTCACATATCCCAATCAATTTTTATTAATCCCACGGTTTGAATCACTCTTGTTGCTTGTGTCCCTTGACTTTTTTTACTCTTTCATTTATTAGCTTTTACTTAGGGAGTAGTAGCCAGCTGGATGCCTATTTTCTTCTTTTTTCCCATGAAACTTGAAAATATATTAGAACGAAAGGTTCAGAATAGATACAAGAAAAAAACTATGAAAATAAAACAGAAGGCAATAGATAAAGATATGAGAACTACAACAACAGCAAACCACAACAAGAGAAACTACAACAACACAACAACAACAACAAACTACTACATGAGAAACTAGTCCACAAAAAAATGGTGAGTCACTTAGTTTTACAACCGTTTCTTCTACTTCTCTCCTTTATCTTGTGTCAATCTCACCATAAATATTGAAGAAAAAAAGATTTAAGATCAAGCCTCAACTCTCTAAATACTCACCTCTTGATTCTCTTCCAGTAGAAAAACATCATAGATGTCTAATTCCTTAAGGCGCCTAAGGCGCTCACTTTTTTCACTATGAAAGCGAAAGAGGCGCTCGCCTAGGCGGCGCCTCTTTGAACCCAACGCCTCTCACACCTTGAGAGGCGTTGGGGTGAAATAGCGCCTCGCCTTAGCGCCTTAGGCGCTAAGGCGAGCGCCTTTGACTTCACTGCGCCAAACTGAAGCTAGAGCTGAGAATCTATTAGGCTTCTGATGGATAACAAAAACACGGCATGGATACTTTTTGGTCCCCCTAGTTTTACAAAAGCATCAAGTAAGCCCTCTTAGTTTTTGAAACAATGCAATTAAGAAAAAACGGTGATGTTGTAACTGATATAGTAGTCCAAGACTCCAAGCCTCTAATGATAGGGAAATTCTGAGATAGATTAGATCTGTTTAAGGTAAATGCGAGTAAACCAATAAAAAGGTTGATACTTGATAACATAGGTGTCCTAGATGAGTTTTAATGTGACAAGTAGTAACAAGATAGAGATAGATCTTCTGACAAGATTATAAATGAACTTCCTAGTTGGTTAACATAACACTGATATAAAAATGTGGTCACATATTAGTGGCGCAACAATTTTACAATTGGAATTGACTGGGATGAAAGTTTTCTAAAAGCCTAAATTTAAATAAAGACACACATTTGGGTTTGTTTGAAGGAGATTGAGTAAAGACAAAACACGTTGGCTTCACTTAATCCGACTCCACCTAGTGGTAAAAGGCTTTGATTGTTGTTGTTGTTGTTGAAGGAGATTAAAGTAAACACAAAAGACAGGTTCTGCTTTCTGCTAGCTTGGTATTATTGAACTTGATTCAAGATAGTCCAATATGTATCATACTGTAATCACATTAGCATAGATTCTCACTGGACCCAACAAAACTTCTTTTACAGAAGCAGCATAAGATTTGTTATAATTGAGTAATAAGAATAGAATCAGTTAGAGAGCCGAAATATAATATAAATACTAGAAGAAAAGGCACACAAAATATTCAAGGAATATCAATGTAAAATCTAAACCAAATAGTTCCCATGCATAAGCCGCAATCAAGCACTAGCAGGCTACAAAGCATGTGCATGTACTAGGGCAAATTTCAGTTAGCCTGCGTTAACCAAGTCTGAGAAGACATACCAACTGAAATCAGACAATCGGCCTCACCTGCAGAAAGCAAGAGAAAAAAGAAAAGGAATTATGTAATGACCATATAAACTGCTTCCCTATAAGCTGCAAATAAGTAGAGAAGAATTCAGGCCCAAAAAAAAACTAGAGAATAAAATTTTATTGTCTGTAAAGTTAATTAGGAGCATTGCCTGAGTCAAGAACAAAGAAAACAAAGGATATAGCCACAGTGGTCCTAGACTGTAGTATCAACATGTAGGAAGCTTTCCCTCTTCAATAAGAACTTGGATGCCAGAAGATGTTCTGTCATCCTTAGATAATTTAAGTACTGCATCTCTTACAATCATGTAGTTTTTATCATGTGAACCAGGAAGAAATCCTCTGTCAACTATCTCCCTCAAAATCTCAAATGCTGACGGAAAATTTAGATCACACAGTAAAGCACTTAGCAATGCAACATAAATATATTGGTCAGCTTCCATTTTTTTCCGTTCCATCTCACGTAAATATTGGAGGGCTGCAGTGGGTTTACAGCATTTGCAAAGACCATGAATAAGTGCCATGAAAGCAATTCTATTTGGAGTACAACCTTTTCTTTGCATCTCATTCCAGATCAAGAGAGCATCATCAGGCCTTCCTGCTCTGCATAACCCGTCCATCAAAGTTGTGTATGTAATGACATTGGGTTCTCTGTTTTCTTCAAGCATCTTGGAAAGAAGCAGCATAGCCTTATCGATAGATCCATTTTTGCACAAACCATCTATTATCAAATTGTAGGTAACAACTGAAGGAAAAAGTCCTCTTGTAGCAATCTCATTCAGCAAATTATCGACCTCTGTTAGTCTGTTTGCCTTGCAGAGCCCATTTATCATTATGTTAAAAGCAGCCAAATCAGGGCAATGGCCATGAGAACACAAATCCTTGAATAAGTGCAATGCTTTATCAACTTCATGAATATTGATCAAACCACTAAAGGCTGCAGAATAGGAAACTATATCGGGAAGGAAGCCTTCTTGAACCATGTTGCTAAGAAAATGGCATGCTTCTAGAGCCCTCCCCTGTGCACAAAGCTCTTTTACTAGAAGGGTAGAATATTTTATCCAGGGATGATGCCCACAAGAATGCATTTCCTTCAGTATAGCGATGGCTCCCGCGACATCTTTTCTTCGACAAAGGCATCCATATATTGAATTGTAGGTAAAATGAGTTGGTTCCAATCCTGATTCTTTCATCTCTCTCATGAGCTTAAAGGTTTCCTCCAATCTATTGGACTTGCAAAGTTCATCAATCAAATTGTTATAAATCAATATATTTGGTTTACAAGCAATTATCTGCATGTCAATAAAGAGGCTCAAAGCAAGGTCCAACATTCCCTTTTTGAGTAAGCCATCAATAACAATACTAAAGGAAGCGGTATTTGGCAAAATCATTCTCTTGACCTTGAAAGCAGTATCTATCAGGGAATCCGTACTAGATTTGGTGCCCATCAGTTTCTGAAGAAGGTGACAAGCTTCGTCCATCAACCCATCATTTGAATAACCCTTTAAAACAGCATTATAAAGCCGAAGAACAGTTTCATCATCCTCATGTTCAGGAATTTCTTCTAGTAATTTTGCAATTATACTTGTGTCTGAACAAGACGATAACAACTTTGTAAGGATTCCAACATCAGGTTGAATACCAAGTTCCTTCATTTCTGAATACAAACAAAAAGCTTTGTCAATCTCTTTATTCCTACATAGTCCTCCAATCAGAGCATCGTAAACTGATACATCCCCAGTGAAACCTGCTTTCTGCAATTTAGCAAACAATTGGACGGCCTTAGCCACATGGGACTGTTTCAAAAACCCATGAATCAAAACACAAACGGTCTTCTCATTCAATTTGATATCTAGGTTGTCCATTCTCTCCACTAACTCAAACGCCTTATCCACCTTGCCCCATTTACAATAAGATACAGCCAGCATAGAGTAAATATGTGCATCAAGCCAACCCCTCTTGTGCATTGTATTATAAACACTCAAAGCTTCTTCAAACTTACCAGAATTGCAATAGGCTTGCATGATTGGAGTCAGCGTATACTTATCAAATTGCAACCCCAAACTGTGAATCTCTTTCAATCTCGTTTCCATCAAATCTATAGAACCAGACTTGGATATTGCTTCCAGCAAACAGTTGTAGCTATAAATATTGGGAACACAAAGACCAATCAACCTCATTTTATCAAACAACTCATTAGCTTCCTGGATCAATCCAACGTTTCCCAAACACCTAATCAAGAAACCAAATGCTCCAGGCGCAAACGTACAACATGAATTCAAAATATCCTTAATCAAGACTCTCAAAGGAACACTCTGCTGCGTGCGAGAGTAGATGGACGCCATGGCATTGTAGGTATAGGAATTATGCTTAAACCCCGGTTGATTTAAGGCCCACTTGAAAAAGATTTGAGCGTTTTTCCAGCTGTTGAGGCCTTTCAGTACAGATTCGACGACTTGAGAGGTGATTTTTGGTGAAAGCTGATTCAATTCGGGATTATTTGGTGTAAAGGGTTGTTTGGTAAAGATGGAAATAAGGGAATCAACGACGAACTTGTCATCGTTTGAAGGAAAAGAAGATGAGGATCCAAGAGTTTGGGAGTGTGTGTCAATGGTTGAATAATAGACGATTTTGAACGATACAAGAGAACGAAGAGCACAGGGTTTGAAGAGTTTACAGCTAGCCTGCATTCGTATCAGACTTGGCAGTAATTCCATGATACTCGAGAGAGCGAGTATTCCAAACGAGCTGCACGATTTTGCTTGCAGCCTCGAAAAATCAGAAACCAACAGGAAGGGCTTGTTTTTTACGAGAAAGAATAATGGAAATTTTATGGAATGGATGGGTTTGGTCTATTTTTTATATTTTTATTTTTATTAATTAAAAAATAAAAAATAAAATATTTATTATACCTTTTGATTTGATACAATTATAATTTTTTTTTATTTTAATATAAGGGGTAAACTGGTAATTTTAATACATTCTCATTTTATTTCCATTTCCAAACTTTTACTAACAAACACAGGAAATGCATTCCGTTTCCGTTTCCATCTATGTGTAAAGAATGTGCTCGAAAGGTGAAATTCCATTAGGTAAAAGCCTGTAACATTGCACGAAGTGTTAGTTCTTTGTGTTTCAAAAAGTGTAAATTTGTCCTTTATGTTTGCAAAAAGTTTTAAATTGGTCCTTCCGTCCAAGTCTGTTTATTTCTTCCGTTAAATGCCGACGTGACATGCTAAGGTGGACATATCATCTCTCCTACGTGTCCATTTTAAGCTGACGTGTCATGCAACGTCATCACCACGCCATCATCTACTAACATATGTGATTATATGGCGCTAATGTGGCAATGACATGGCATGGCATGTCAACTTAGATAGACACGTCAACACGCTACATCAACACTTAATTTAAAAAATTGACGGAAGTGGACGGAAGGACCAATTTGGAACTTCTTGCAAACATAAAGAACCAATTTAAACTTTTTGAAACATAAAGGACCAATATGAAACTTCATGCAAACATAAGGGACCAATTTAGGATTTTGACCAATTCCATTATGAAGTACCAACACCACATATGACAAAAGTAAATAAAAATGGAGGTAGAGATTTGGGTAAATAAGAATTATAAAGGGAAATTATTTTTATACATTAATGATTTAATCTATAAAAGATGTATGTTTTCTTAATTTGGTCTTTAAAAAATCAATTCCCCCCCCCCTCCAATTAATTTAGTCCTTCCATCAAATAGAAAATTAAATGATAATACTATGTTGATAAATTTTTGGTTGGAGGATTTATAGAATAATGTAAGACCACGTAGTGTCATTAATTAAGGGCACTTACCCCTGGGTTAAGACCTAGGGTGCCTACATACCTTAAAGAGGAATCGAAATTCATGTAATTCGCATATATGGGGCCGCGATAGGCCGTTGAGTTACTTGTAGCTAATGAGTCGTAGGGTAGGATGAAATGTGGTGAGCAGGTCACCGGAAAAGAAGTCGATGGTGGCTTTAAGGAGGCAACCGAGAGTTCCTTGAATGGTAGGAGCACTCATGGGCGTAACAGTTGCAGTCCCCGCGATGGAAAAAGTCACGTAGGGTTACGTGAGTTGTTGAGAGGTGAAGGCCAAGGATATGAGAGAGAATATCTCTAGGAGATTGTGAGGGATCCAACTCTTAGGGTAGGTTAAGAATAATTAGTTGTGTTAAGGTTTCGTGTAGAGGTAGTATTTATAGTACCGCAATTGGGTTTATGGGCCATGGGCCTTCTTAGAGTGAATGTACTTTGCCACGTAAGTGTGACACATGCATGTTATGTGCGGGGGCCAATTCTGGTGGTAACATAAGTCCTCTAAGTCTATGGGCATGTGCACCTATGGACTTGAATAGTTTCTTTGAGCGTGTCACACTAGGAGCGCATGGATTTCGTAAGGAACTGACTTACCCATCTAGGTGTGGATAAGACGAGTGTTGACAGCGCGCGTCATATCGTTTGAGGACGACTTTCTAGAACTTCCTTTAGGCGAGCAAGGAAAAAAGAGTAGTTTAGGCGAGTCGTCGAGGGGAGTGAGGTGTTCGCCCATGTGAAGATGAAACGTTAGTAAATCCAAGTTTTAGGAGAGGATGGTAATGACGTAATGGCTATTAGATCGATGTAAAAGGCACGAGGTCATGTCATCATGTGAAGCTGGAGCGCGTGGGCGCGTGTGGAAGGGTATTTCGGGTTTTTGCTGAGTTTTTGAACAGTCATTTGAAAGGCCATGAAGGGCATTTGCTTCTTTTTCTTCCCTGAATTTTGATTTCCTCTTAACCGCTCCTTTTTTAAGGGGTCGTTTGTTTATTTGCCATTTCCATTCTTCCTATCTTCGTCTCCAAGGCCTTTCACTCTTCCTTGTTTCATTCGTTTTGGCGGTAATTTTCTTTCAAGAAGGTTTCTTCAAGAGTTCTATGTGGATTTGTTCCCTTTCTCGATCATGACAATGTCAAGTAGTAAGATTGTTTTCTTTTCAACTTATTCCTTTTTTTCATGGTTTTATTCATTCTTGGGTTTTTGCGGGGCCTTTCCCTTTTTGTGCTAAGGGGGTCGCTTCTTCAAAACCCGTTGCTCCGAGGGGAGATGTTCTATCTCTAATTCTCAACATTTACACTCCAAAAAGGATCGAAGAAATCCTTCTTTGAAGTCTTGGAGTGCTTTGTTAGAGCAAGGCCGCGGATCTGCGAAGCAGCCTAGGGTCGTGGCTGAGCAATCTAGGGTTTTGGTTAAGTAGCTAGAGGCCCGATTAGTGGTCCCAACGATGGACCCTCCACAGATGGCCTTAGCTTCGGTGGACCCTTCGTCAGAGGTGACGGTTGCAAATTCTACTGCGGTGGTTGTAGACTTGGATCCCCCATTGAAACTTTGAGACATGTTGAAGGGGAAGATAATTCTTCTTTATCTCCTGGGGTTCATCGTAGGGAGGAAGAAGAAGAGGTTGAGCATCCGCCTAAGCGTAAGCGAATGATGATGTAGTTGTCATCTTCGAGGCGGGCTCACATGGCTATCCTTGAAGAAGGCGATCAAGGCTCGCTGTGACATCAGGAGGAGGGGCAAGAATTAAATTCAAAAGGTTTTAGCGGCGATGAGCGAGCGGCGCGCCATGAGGCCTTGGAAGTAGTGGCCTGCCACTTTGAAGCGAAGATGACCAAGTGTCCCTAAGATGGGATAGGGTTGTTCAGGGCTTTAGTGACTTTTAGGAGGCCTTATTAGGCTATAAGGAAGAATGTGTAAGTTTCCCGAGCATTCATTGTTGACTTATTCTAAGCTATGTTAGGAATCTCGTGACTTTCTTGTCCTAACATGCTTTCATGTCCTAGTACAAGCTCGTTTGGAAAAGAAGGTGGAAAGATTTGACGGTGAGCTTCGGGATACGTTAGCTCTTTGTGAGAGAAAAGACAAAAATCCGTGGAGGAAAGAAAAAATGATTGCTTGGTTAGAATTAATGACCAAAGTGAATTACTTGGAAGGGGAAATAAAGAATTTTCAATGATAAGATATTACCCATTTTTCATTCCATAAACACTTTCTCCATTATTAACCCTTCATCCATCATTAAAAGCCCAAAAGTCCTCTAGCTTATTCACAATAGAGATGAGGAAATCATTATAAGTTTGTGGTAAGGTATTTGATAAGCAAGATAGAGAGGCAAATTCCAACACATGTGAGCTAAAAGAGAGATAAATACACCTTACCATTGGTTATTTGCAGACCAATTTCCTATGAAATAGTTATTTTTATCAAGGCTAGTTTCAAGTACAGAGTGCAACCATTTAATTAGTTGTCCCACATTTCAAGTGAATTTACAAATTATTGCACCCAACATGGACTCTAGCTCTTGCTTCTGAAGACTGCTTTTGTCTAGGAGTGCAAAAGTTTAAGTGTGGGGATATGATAACACCAATATTTACCCCTCACAATTTATGTCATTTGGCAATGTTTTAATAAGTTTATTTGTGCCCAAATTCATGTTTTTATGGTAATGTGAGGTAAGGAGGGAATAAATTGCATTCTTGTTAATTTCGGGGTTTTGATGAGTAAATTGTGATAATTACGTGCTTTTATGGTTTCTTATATTTTTAGGAATTTTTCTGGCTACTCTTTTGTTTTTTCAAGGGCCTCAATGAAAGTTAACAATGATGATCAACCATAAGGACTAAAATGAAAGTTGAAAAGTTAATGCAAGTCAACATAGAAGGAAGAGAAGCATTAAAATGAATAGCTTTGTATATTAAAATGGACACATGCCAGCGGTGTGTCTACTGCCACATGCTAGGGGCGTGTGGCACAAATTAGACACAATGGAGGACTTGTTTTGGTTATTTTGAGAGAAAGGGTCCAAGGTCCACCTAGAAGCCTATAAATAAAGGCAGGGGCTGATAATTTTTATATGTTCATTTTGTAAATACCTAGAGGTTTAATTGTAGATAGTTAGGAGATTCTTAGGGATTTCATTTCTTCTTCTTCTTCTTCTTCTTTATTTTATTTTTCTGTTTTTATAATTCACCCATGTCATTCATGGAGGACCCTCTTGCCGTTAAACTCGCGGCGAAGTTGCTTTTTGAGATCTTGTTGGGGCTTCATGGGGTGGTTGCGATTGCCCGTTCTTCTGAGGTGTTGATTTTCCTTTCGGTTTCTTGTTTGAGTGTTGTTTCATCATGTTGATTTGATATATATTCGTTATTTTTGTTGTTCCTTTTTCAGTGTGAACTTGTCTTGCTTTGAACTAAGTCAATTCGGCTGCAAGGGGAGTTAACGGCTGCTCGGGAGACTATTGAGGAACTTTGTGATGCGTTGTTCATGAAGGAGCCCTTTTTGTCATCTATGATCCGCACGAGGTTTGGTCATATTGATCCTGCTGGGCTGAGTGGCGTGAAGGAAGAACCTACTTCTACGAAAGGGCTGCCTCCTGGGTTTAGTTCCCCTGCTAATGGGGTTAGGAAAGATAAAGACAATAGCGAGGGTGGGTTGTTTCCTAAAATTGTAAATATTTCTAAGGATACTTTTAGCCTTTACGGCTTGGATGCTTAAGTCCCGCTTTCGTTTTTAAGGCATATTTTGATGACATGTCTTCTTTCCTTGCCTTTGCTTTTTCTTGAATTTTGTATTGCTGACTTCGGTTTGTGTGTTGACGTGTGCGAGTTGTGCCATTCTTATAATTTGCGAACTCTTTATGGGTATTCTCCGCTTTCTAGCCTTGCCGGAGTCGATTTACTCGCTTTCTAGCCTCAATTATTTTGTCAACTATTCAAGAATTAAGAATTTTGTGCTGGCGTTTTGGTCTTTTACCTTTTTAAGATAAGGATTTTTTGTCTCGCTAGGACGAGGATTATATCTTCAAGGGATCATCATTCGATTACCGATAAGACAATGATTTTTCATCTCATTAGAACGATGATTTGGTCTTCAAGGGACCGTTATCTGAATACCCACTTTTTTTTGTGAGATAAGGGGCTGAAGCCCAAAAGGAAATCACAAACAGCATACTACACACGGACAGTACGGGGCAATTGAATACCCATCACATCAGACTGGATAATTAGACTAAGTTCGACAGTAGGATGAGACATAAGCACTTTGGCTTCATGCCCTCCAGCACCCAGATTAGCTAGATAATCCGCACTTCTATTCGCTTCTCGCCAACAGTGCTTGATCAAAAAGCCTCTGAACTACCGGGAAATGATAAGAATGTCTTTAACAATGCTAGCCACCTCCGCTCCAAAAAGTTTTAGCAACAAGAATCCCCTCAGCCAGGCACTTAGAATCTGTTTCCAAAATAACTTGCTCGAACCCCAAGTTCTTAGCAAGAATAAGCCCCTCACGAGTGCCCCAAGCTTCTGCTTTGAGAATAGAGGGATTGAAAATATGCCCATAGACACCCTGCACCCAACATCCATTCTCATCATGGACTAACGCACCAAAACCACCACTATGAGAATCATTCTTCACTGAGCTGTCAGAATTAATTTTCACCCAACCATTGAGAGGCTTTTCCCAAGCCACACTGATGACTAATTTGGTGTTGGGGGTGGGGTGACTCGTAATAGGGTCAGAGGCCTTATTGATCATATCAACAAAGGCACCCTCCCTTCCACGGGGCAGTAGGTCTAGAGAAGCTACTATCAAAACTAGCCTTATTCCTCCATTTCCATAAGAACCAAACACCCACGGCCCACGGCTGAGCCCAATCCGCATAATCAGTCACAGACAAAAATGTTTCATCTCATTAGAACGAAGATTAAATCTTCAAGGGATCATTATCCGATTTTCTATTGTTAACTTAAAAATATTAAATAGTAAAAGACAAAATTAAATCCTACAAATTTAAAAAGAAATAAATAAAGTATTGTAAAACTATATGATAAGAGTAAAAGAGAAAGGAAGAAGACAAGAGAAGAAGAAATGTAGTACTCAATAATCAACTTTTTGGTATGTCAAATGATTGCATACACACCCTCTATTTATAGGGCTACTAGGGTAACCTTCACATCATAAGTTACAAAGCATTAAGGTATGCATATAATGCACAATCAATATTGGCATAAATCATATTGAATTTGGGGTTATGGACTCATTGATTTATGGAGGTTTTGGGAGTGCTAAAGACATCCACAAAAGCACAATATATTTACAACACTCCCCCTTGGATGTCTAAAATTGTGCCTCATTAAAACCTTACTAGGAAAAACCCTGTGGGACAAAAAACCTAGTGAAGGAAAAAGAGTACACCAATTATAATAATACATCCATTGTAAACTGCCTCATTAAAAACCTTTACCAGGAAAACCCAGTGGGACAAAACCATGGCAAAGGGAAAAAGAGTGCAGCACTATCTCCCCCTCATTGTAGCATTATTGAAGGTCTCTTAATCGGCGCATTCCAATTTTGTAAATTAGCTTCTCAAATGTTGCAGTTGGTAATGCCTTAGTGAACAGATCTGCTAGATTATCACTTGAGCGAATTTGTTGAATATCAATTTAACCATCTTTGTGAAGATCATGAGTAAAGAAAAACTTTGGTGAAATATGCTTAGTTCGGTCTCCTTTAATGTATCCTCCTTTTAGTTGGGCAATGCAAGCAGCATTGTCTTCATACAATGTAGTTGGGGCCTTTTCATTTAGTAATAAACCACATGATTCCTGAATATGTTGAGTCATGGATCTCAACCATACACATTCTCGACTGGCTTCATGAATTGCAAGCAACTCTACATGATTTGATGAAGTAGCTGCTATAGTTTGTTTTGTTGAGCGCCAAGATATAGCAGTATCACCAAATGTAAACAAATAGCCAGTTTGAGATCGACCTTTATGAGGATCTGATAAGTATCCAGCATCTGCATATCCAACTAATGGAGACTTGGACTCATTTGAATAAAATAATCCCATGTCAAGTGTCCCTCGGAGATATCTGAATATATGTTTAACTCCGTTCCAATGTCTCTTAGTTGGAGAAGAACTAAATTTTGCTAATAAACTTACAGCGAATGCTATATCAGGTCGAGTGTTATTAGCAAGATACATTAGTGCTCCTATAACACTAAGATATGGTACTTCTGGACCAAGAAGTTCTTCATCATTCTCACGAGGACGAAAATGATCATTTTTTCATTTCAAGTGATCTAAACACCATAGGGGTACTTAATGGATGTGCCTTATCCATGTAAAACCGTTCAAGGATCTTTTTAATATATGTTGATTGATGAACAAGTATTCCTCCTTCTAAATGTTCAATTTGCAGCCCAAGACAATATTTTGTCTTTCCAAGATCTTTTATCTCAAACTCTTCTTTTAAGAGCTTTGCTGCTTCTGAAATACCTTTAGGAGTTTCAACTATGTTCAAATCATCAACATATACTGCGATGATAACAAAATCAGATCCTGATCTTTTCATAAATACACATGGACTAATAGAATCATTTTTGTATTCTTTTTGTAGTAGATACTCACTAAGACGATTATACCACATGCGTCCGGATTGTTTTAATCCATATAATGATCTTTGCAACTTAATTGAATATATTCCTCGATCACTCAAATTATTTATTTCAGATATCTTAAATCCTTCAGGGATTTTCATGTATATATCATTATCCAGTGATCCATATAAGTAGGCTGTAACAACATCCATTAGGCGCATGTCAAGCCTTTTACAAACAGCCAAACTAATTAAATATCTAAAAGTAATTGCATCCACCACAGGAGAGTAAGTCTTCTCATAATCAATTCCAGGTCTTTGCGTAAAACCTTGTGCTACAAGTCGGGCTTTATATCGCACAATTTCATTTTTCTCATTTCTTTTTCGCACAAAGACCCATTTGTACCCGACTGGTTTTACACCATTAGGTGTTCGGACGACAGGTCCGAAAACTTCACGCTTCGCAAGTGAGTTTAACTCAGCTTGGATAACATCTTTCCAATTTGGCCAATCTTTTCTACGTCGATATTCTTCGACGGATTTTGGTTCATAATCCTCATTTTCATTTGTAAGTTCTTGCGCTATATTATATGAAAAACATTGTCAACAATTGTTTCAAATCGGTTCCATATTTTTCCAGTATCAACATAACTGATTGAGATCTCATTATTTTCTTTACTTTCAGGTACCTGAATCTCTTCTGGAGATTTTTTATCAGTTATGTCTTCCTTATCATTCAAAATACATATTTCCTCGTCTTGGCCATTTTCTTTATTTGCTCCTTTTCTTTTTCGAGGATTCTTATCTTTGGAACCAATTGGTCTACCACGCTTCAGGCGTGCTGTATGTTCATTCGCAATAGTATTAGGTTGCCCTTCAGGAACCTCAATACGAATTGGAGCATTTTCAGCTGGAATATGTGACTTTGTCACTTTTTTAGGGTAGTGAATGCATCTGGCAATTGATTTGCAATATTTTGCAAATGAATTATTCTTTGAACTTCAATTTCACATTGCTTTGTACAAAGATCAAAATGATGCAATAATTGTGCATTCCATGTAATTTATTTTTCCAGTTGTTCCTTTTCTCCCCCTAATGCTGGGAAATTATTTTCATCAAAATGACAATCGGCAAATCGTGCCTTGAACAGATCACCCGTTTGGGGTTCTAAATATTTAATAATAGAAGGGGATTCATACCCGACGTATATCTCCAACCTTTTTTGAGGACCCATTTTGGTGCGTTGTGGTGGAGCAATTAGAACATAGACTGCGCACCCAAAGGTCCTTAAATGAGAAATATTTGGCTCCTGACCCAAAGCCATTTGCATAGGGGAGAACTTATTATATGTTGTTGGTCTAATGCGTATGAGTGCTGCAGCATGCAGAATAGCATGTCCCCATGCATTAATAGGGAGTTTTGTTCTCATGAGTAATGGTCTAGCAATTAACTGAAGGTGTTTAATGAATGATTCTGCAAGACCATTTTGTGTGTGTACATGAGCAACAGGATGCTCCACACTTATCCCAATTGACATACAGTAATCTTTAAAAGCTTGGGATGTAAATTCACCAGCATTATCAAGACGAATTGTCTTGATAGGATAATCTGGAAATTGGGCTCGCAATCTAATTATTTGAGCAAGTAATCTTGCAAAAGCCACATTACGCGTTGATAATAGACAAACATGTGACCATCTACTAGAGGCATCTACTAATACCATAAAATATCGAAATGGTCCACAAGGTGGAGCTACAGGCCCACATATGTCTCCATGAATGCGTTCCAGAAATGTAGGGCATTCAATCCCAACTTTTGTTGGTGATGGCCTTATAATTAATTTCCCTTGAGAACAAGCAGCACAAGAAAACTCATTAGATAAAAGAATCTTCTGGTTCTTTAATGGATGTCCATTTGAGTTCTCTATTATTCTTCGCATCATTATTGAACCGGGATGGCCTAACCGGTCATGCCAAATAATAAAAGTATTTGGATTAGTAAACTTCTGGTTTACTATAGCATGCGTCTCAATCATGCTAATATTTGTGTAGTACAAACCAGAGGAAAAAGTGGGTAATTTTTCCAAGATACATTTCTTACCCCCAATAATTGCAGTGATGCAAAGACATTCCATATCACCATCAGTTGTGGTCTCAATGTGATAACCATTTTGTCGAATGTCTTTGAAACTTAGTAAATTTCTTTGAGACTTACTGCAAAATAATGCTTCATTTATATTCAATTTTGTTCCTCTAGGTAATAATAAGTTAGCTTTTCCATATCCTTCAATTAATTTTGTACTACCAGATATTGTGCTAACGTTTGCCTCTTTCATAACCAAAGAAGAAAAATACTTCTTATCCTTTAATATAGTGTGTGTTGTAGCACAATCCACAAGGCATATATCTTCTTTGATTTTAAATCCATCAGAAGACTGAGGAATATCCATATTCTTCATTGAAAACAAAAATACATTATAAGAAACGTAGAAGATTAAAATTACCATGAAGAAACACAACTAAAACATAAGAGGGAAAATAAAACATAGGTGAAAAACATAAGATTTGCTGCATTTCATTTTTCAATCATGATTTTCAAAGAAATCAGCAGCATCTAGATGTGTTATGTCAATGAGGCCTTCATAGTCATCTTCTTTGTAGGCAAAATTGGCTTCCACATTATTTTGCATTTTTGCTTCATCATCATCATTATCATTTTGAAGGGTTAAATTAACTTTAGGATTTTTCCCCTTCTTTATTGAAGCTTGATAGAGCTTGACAAAATGCTCAGGTGTGCGGCAGACACGTGACCATTGGCCTTTCATGCCACAACGATAGCATATATTGTCTTTACCCTTAGAAGAGCTATTTTGAGAACCCTTATTGTTGTTCTCTTGTTTATGACCATCGTGATTATGGTAATTATTTTTTCCCTTACCACGCCCACGTCCACGCCCGCGGCCACGACCACAGGAATTATTATTTCCTCTTCCAGAGTTATCATATTTTGCTGCATTCGCTTCAGGGAATGGAGCAGATCCAGTTGGACGGGCTTCATGATTTTTCATTAACAGCTCGTTATTTTGTTCAGCCACAAGAAGACAGGAAATCAATTCGGCAGGTTTTTTAAAACCTTTTTCACGATATTGTTGTTATAATAAAACATTAGAAGCATGAAAAGTTGAAAAGGTTTTTTCTAATAAGTCCTCATCAGTGATTTTTTCTCCACACAATTTTAATTGAGAACTTATTTTGAAAACTGCCGAATTATATTCACTCACTGTCTTAAAATCTTGGAGGCGTAAATGCATCCAATCATAACGAGCTTTGGGGAGTATTACCGTTTTCTGATGGCCATACCTTTAAGATTTTTCCACAATTCAAGTGGATCCTTAACAATCAAATATTCTGCTTTTAGCCCTTCATGCAGATGATGACGCAAAAATATCATTGCTTTTGCCTTATCTTGGTTAGATGCCTCATTTCCAATTTTTATTGTTTCACCTAGACCCTTAGCGTCTAAGTGAATTTTAGCATCTAGTACCCATGACAAATAATTCTTGCCAGATATGTCAAGGGCTACAAACTCGAGTTTGGTAAGATTGACATGATGCAAGCTAATGAAAAACAATAATAATAATAATTAGGGATATGACGTTACAATATTAAAATACAAAATAAGATAAAATTAAGTGAAACAATAAACTATTAGTATATATAATATATAATTCATAAAACATATTAACAAGTAAATGAACAATTTAAATAATATGAAATTAAGATAGTTAACAATGATAATCAAATTAAGAACTCATAACAAATTAACAAAACTAATACAATTTATATTAATAAGTTAGTATAAATCAAATAAATTATTGATTAATTAGCAACAAGAAAAATATTACGATAAATTGATAACATAGTATAAAATAAAATATAACAATAAACTAAAGCAAAGAATAATAAGATAACTATGATCAAAGAAACAATAAATAAATTAAAGCATAAAAATATATGAAATAAACTATGATCAAAGAGATATGTCCACTGTATAAATAAAATAACTAGATATATAAAATAAGAAGGAAAATTTTCTTAGCCATACAAACAAGAAATCATAAATTGAAACATGAATTTGTAGAACTATAAAATGAATTGTTAGAAGAACTACCTTCGAGCTCTCGTGCTGATAACGTATTGTAAAACTATATGATAAGAGTAAAAGAGAAAGGAAGAAGACAAAAGAAGAAGAAATGTAGTACTCAATAATTAACTTTTCGGTATGTCAAATGATTGCATACACACCCTCTATTTATAGGGCTAGGGTAACCTTCACATCATAAGTTACAAAGTATTAAGGTATGCATATAATGCACAATCAATATTGGCATAAATAATATTGAATTTGGGGTTATGGATTCATTGATTTATGGAGGTTTTGGGAGTGCTAAAGACATCCACAAAAGCACAATATATTTATAATTTTTTTATGATTGTTATTAAATTATCAATAAATAAATATACATTTATAATGATTGATGTGACATTATATAAATAAAACTAGAAGTGTGAATAATGATTTGTTATTGATTTATTTAATTTTAATATAGTATATTTCATAAATAATAAATTAAAAAAACAATTTTGGATTATAATTTATAATTTCAGCTCCTTGATTAAAAATTTCCTGACTTTTCCCATGATAATATTGAAAGATTTTTAAATCTTTAAGATACAATTAATACATTATTCTTCTAGGACGAAATTGATAAAAAACTATACATTTTATGGAAAAAAAGTTTTTTTTTAATTAAATATACTTCATTTTTTGATTTAGAAAGAAAGAAAAGAATTGCTAGATCTGTTTGTCGATTGAAATTCCTCGCCTTCTCGGCCCCCTTTGGTTACCTCGACTTCCTCTTTCGGTTTTGTTGCCCGAAGGTATTTCCTTGCACAGAGGGAGACACAGGGAGTGTGTAAGAGGAATAAGAAAAGGTATGGATTTGGACCAGTGGATCGCGAAGGTAAAGGAAGGGCAACATCTTCTGGAAGACGAGCTTCAGCTTCTTTGCGAATATGTATGCATTTCGCTTTTTTCACTCTCTCCTACTAGGGTTTGTATGGTTTGGTTTGCTTTTTTGTATTCAATCGATTTCCCTGGAAGGGAAAAGCATCCCGTAGTCAGTAAGGCTAACTGCTGTCGCCTACTTCACTTCTGGGCTCGAACTCTGTCTCGCAATCAGTTCTCTTTTTCCGTCTTAGAGTTGTAATACTGTTCTTTCCTAGTATTGGCTTTGAATCTATATTAATTCGTGAAGCATTGTCACTGTTATATGTATAGAGTTGGAAGGATTTGCAAATCTTGTGGTCCATCACTGCCTTTATAGCCTTCTCTTTTTGGGCTTAGACTTTGTCTCGCACTCAGTTCTCTTCTTCCGTCTTAGAGTTACAATCTTTCTCTTTTTCCTAGTTTTTAGCTTTGAATCTTTATATTTCTTGAAGCATTGTTACTCTTATATATATATATAGAGAGAGAGAGAGAGAGAGAGAGAGAGAGAGAGAGAGAGTTGGATGGTTTGTGAATCATCTAGTCCATCACTGCCTTACAGCTCAAGCATTGTTGTAATTGTTGCTTTCTCTGCTTACTGTATTGGTTTATATTTGTGTTAAGCCAGCCATAGTCAATTTTTTTGGGTAAAGGCTGGTAATTAGGTATTAGGAATTATTTTGAGAAGATACAAGCCTATTTGTCTCACTTAGAGGGTCTGTTTGGATAGGGACTCGACCTGTTCAAAAGGAAGAAAGAATCTTCCAATCACTATATTCTTTTCAATAGAGATCTCTCAACCCTGTGTATTTTTTTTGACCAAACACCAAAGAAAAGAGTGAAACACCTAATGCAGGTGTTACTCAAATGGTGTGAATCTCTCAACCCTGAGTTAGCGTATTTTTTATTTGTGTTCTCTCCTTATGACCGTTCTTGCCATATTTATTTTTGTAGTTCTAGTGTCGGGTTTTTTGTCTGTGCACCTTGGATTTTTCTGTCTAGAGTCTAGAAGACTGAAGGAGTTGTTCCATTTATATCGGAACTTTTATGTAGTTTTATATTCAATGAGCCATGTATGCCACTACAACTATTGTTTCATCTTTTTGATATCTCAGGTGAAAGAAATCCTCATTGAGGAGTCCAATGTGCAGCCTGTCAATAGTCCAGTAACTGTTTGTGGTGATATTCATGGGCAGTTTCATGATCTAATGAAACTTTTCCAGACAGGGGGTCATGTGCCTGAGACAAATTATATCTTTATGGTATACTTGGCACTTATATCAAGAAACTGTAATGATGACAGGAAGCTTTATCTGTTCTCAGAGTGCTATATTTTCCAATATGTTGCAGGGAGACTTTGTTGATAGAGGGTACAATAGTCTAGAAGTTTTCACCATCCTTTTACTTCTGAAAGCTAGGTATGTACTTTTCATTCATGCTACATCTGTCTTGACTTATTATGGTGATAAGAATTTAATTTCAAATATTTACATAATGTACTTTCATAATTTGTCATACTAACATCTTTGCTCTTCTGCTGTTATGAGTTGAGGGATGAGATTTGAATTTCCTCCTAGCCTGTATTTTTTTCATTTTGTGAGATTCCTTTTATCTGTATTTCTTGACATTTGAGGCACTTGAGAAGAGTTATTAGACTAATATGATTAATTCATAAATAGTTTAAGATGTCAATAGAACATCAATTGCAGTCTTAATTTCCTATGCTTCTGGTAGGAGGATACTAGCTCACTGTTTCAATGTTTTTGGTGTTGTGTCTATACATTATCAAATCAACTAGGAATACCTATTCCAATTTATTTGATCTCTATGTGTTTAAATTGTTATTTTATAGAAAAATTAACTTTAGCTCTCTAGTGGCTAATGCTAATGTGTTGTTATAGTTTGTATATGGTGTACCTTGACATGCAGTAGAGATATGTGAGCTTTGTTTATTTTGTTTTCTGTATCATTTGTGATAATACCCTTTATGTTTATCATTTGTATGTTTTTTAGATTATGATGGGATTTCTGGTTAGGCAAAGAATCACTTTTGAAATAATAAGAATTCATTTTGTCAAAACCTATTTATGTTTGGGAATTTTATCAAAAAGCATTGTATGAAATGGTTTTGGGACAATATTTATAAAATTTAAAATATATAAAACTAATAAAGGATTAAAGGATGTTTACACCTTTTGTTTTTTTTAATGAAAAAAGAATCATATTAAAAACGATAAAGTACAAGAGATTACCTGAATAGAGGACAAGAAATCCTCCAAATGAAACAGTACTGCACATTGCTGAAGTACTCTCTTCTCATTTTCTCTCTCTAAAAGCCTGCATAGTTGATAGATAGGAAGCCCCCAGATTGGCTAGATAAACTAACTCTAATCAACAATGTAGAAAGAGATGGTTATTCATCTCAGAATTGATTTACACACATACACATCATACACACATATCAGGTGATAAAGTCTTGTTTGGTTTTTGAGTCTAAAGTTAGTTGTTTAAAATTACAACGTTGAGGCAAAGTTGCTGACGTGGCTAGAGGTAAAAGGCTCTGCTAGGGTTTTGGACCTTGCACTTGTAGCCCTAGCCAGGTGCGCCGCCGCCGCCGGTACGGAAGTCGTCGGATGTCGCCAGCAGGATCGTCGCCGTCGGTAACCTTGGCCGGAAGTCTTCCCGGACTGAGAGGACGCGATTTCCTCTGCTTCGTTTGTTTCTTCGTTTCTCGCCTCTGCTCTCTGATAGAGGCGTACGACGGTGCTCGTGGACACTAGACGGCGACGCAGCGCCGTGTACGGTGGTTTCCCGGCGACGGCGAGGACGCGTTTTCATCTGTTTCGAGATTTTCTCCGTTTCTCGCCTCCGTTCGTTCAAAGGTTTTGACAGAGGCGTACGCAGGTGCTCGTGGACACTCTGGACGGTGACGCAGCGCCGTGTATGGTGGTTTTCCGGTGACGGTGGTGGGGTTCTGCTCTGCTCTGAATTTTTTTTTGGGTTTTTTGGTGCTCTGTTCTGACTTCTTCTGGGTTTCTCGGTGTTCTGGTCTGCTTTTCGTCTTTGGGTCTGGTTTTGTGGTGGCTCCATGGTTTGCTAGGTGGTGGTTCTGGTCTTCGGATGCCGGTTGGTTCTCTGGTGCCGTCTCTTGCTTCTGAATATCAGCAAGATGGTATGATTTTATTTGGCATTGGAGTTTGAATAAGGAGTTTAAAGTAGACATGGGGATACAACGTTTCGCCATTGAAGCGAAAACGTTCGATTTGGAATTGGAACAATCGGGGTCTTTCTTTCGTCTAAACATACGGGAGAGTGGTAAGCGGTTCCTGTCCAATGTGGTATTGGGTCGCGACGCTGCTTTTTGGTTGATGTCGGTAGCTAAGGAATTAGTTGAAGGTCAATGGAACGGATTGAATTCGAGGCAAGTCCGTATTCATGATAAACTATTCTTGACTTTTGTTGGGAAGAACAAGAGAGGAAGATTCCTTTGCATCACTGAATATTTTAAGGGGGGAAGGAAGGTTTCAGTGATGGTGCCGGAGGGTCCTAGGGGGATGGGATGGAGGCATCTCGCAAAAGCTTTGGTTTCATTGCTTGTTTCACCGATTGCAAGAGATGTGGGAAGGAATACACCCGCGGTGAAGTCATCTGGGGTCGCTAAGCAAATGTCTTATGTGGATACTGTAAAGAAGACTTTCCGCAATGGAGGAGCTGGAGGGGATGTCCATAAGGCCATTGGCGATGGGGAGGGGAGTAAGAATATCAGGGCAGTTCATGGGGTGAAAGAGAAGGAGCAGGGAAACAAGCCTACATTTAAAAGAACCCTCAGAATATTTGTAGAAGATGGGGGAAAGAGGAGGGTTCAGTGGGAATTAGAAAGACAAACTACAGAGGAGCCCCCCAAGAAAGGCGTTCCACTTACTACAGTTGAGCAGATATCCACGCAGGTTAAACAAGATGGAAGATTATTATGCTGGGTCCCACGAGCTCAGAGCCAGGTGCACCAAGGATCTAGTGTCTAAGAGATTAACGTTATGAAACGTGATGTCGGTGTTCAAACTGAGGAATATGAAATTGTGGTATTAGGGGATGTAAGAGGCGTTGAATTAGCAGGGATGGGAGAGAAGGGAACTAAGGTGGGAGAGGGTGTGCCTAGAAGTGCGCCTTGCAAAGGGAAGGCGAAAATGGATGCTCAAGACAATACTATTGTTACTCTTAGGGATCCGAGTACCTCTGGTGGAACAAAATGCTTGGAACCAGAAACGGATTCTTCATCATCGGAGGCGGAAGAGGGGGAGTTCCTTGACGAGGCATCAATAATTTCCTTTTTCGATAATGAAGAGGGTCTCTTAATTGAGCAATTGGAGAAGGAGTATGAAGATCAAGAGAGAGATCAGAAGAGGAGACTTGATGACGGTCTTGAAGGTGTGGCTTCCCTACTGGAAATGGATGGGGGTGAAGGCGATATTAGGCCCTCATTTTTTCCCATGGCAAGCATTGACGGTGAGGTCGCCTTTTGTAAGGACAAGGGGACGGAGCACGTTAGTGTTAACCTGCTAAGTAACGAACTTCAAACAACTCCTTTACCTAATAGTGCACAAAAACAACTTTCATGCTCTGATTTAGATTACACCAAAACTAACGTTGTAGGTTCTGATGTGCTTGCTGAACAATTTGCAGGGTTTGCATGTGTTAGCAGTAATCCCAACGGAGGTATTCTTTCTAAGCCTGCGGAACACCAAGTTGTATCTGCTCACCAACCTATGGATAGTGATATGCCAAAGGAAATTTCCATTCATTTATGCCAACTAGGGGATGAGAGGGGCAACCAAGACCCACAAGCCTTGTTAGATAAGCTAGAGTTTCAATTGTTAGATACTTCAGGCAAAGTAATTAAATTACAGGTGACCCCTAACACGTATGTGAGAAGGACAAAAAAAGCCATTAAGGAGTTGCATAGGTTACAAACCACGGTAAATTATGGAGGGAAAAAAGAAGGTAAGGGAACGTCAGGTAAACTATGAAAATTGTTAGTTGGAATGTTAATGGACTAGGAAATCCTATAAAACGTAGGAAGATTAAGGAAATTTTAGACAAAGTAGATCCCGATATTGTCTTCTTGCAAGAGACTAAACTAGAGGAAGTGGATGGTTTGTTGTTACGAAGTATTTGGAATTGTAGATTTAAGGAGTGGGAATTTATGCCATCCTCGGGAGCATCAGGTGGGCTTTTGATAGGGTGGGATACTAGGGTAGCGTCTAGAGTAGATGACCTTAAGGGGTGTTTTTCTCTGTCTGTTTTGTTAAACATTAAGGGTAAAGGATGCTGGTGGGTTACTAATGTCTATGGGCCTACCAATCCTAGGAATAGGCATTCTCTTTGGGAGGAGTTATCTTCTGTTTATGGGTTATGTAGTCCCCATTGTTGTGTAGGAGGGGATTTTAATGCAATTCGCTTCCCCACAGAAAAGTTAGGGGGCTCAAGGATCACTACTAGCATGAGAGGGTTTGATGATTTTATTAGAGAATGTGAACTGAGAGACTTTCCTCTCTCAAATGCGCAATTCACATGGTCGGTCAATCGAGGTAGGGTGGTGTCTTCACAAATAGATAGGTTCTTGGTTACATCTGCGTGGGAGGATAGCTTTCCAGACCTTATTCAGGAAACCCTCGCACGACCTGTGTCGGATCACTTCCCTCTCCTTCTTGAATCAAGTAGAGTCACATGGGGACCAACCCCTTTCCGTTTCGAAAATATGTGGCTCCAACATCCCTCTTTCTTAGATCAAGTTAAGGTTTGGTGGGAGGAATGCTTAGTGACGGGTTGGGAGGGTTTTAGATTCATGAAGAAGCTAAAATATGTGAAGGAGAAGCTTAAGATTTGGAATAAGGAAGTTTTTGGAGACGTTCGAATTAAAAAGAGGGAGATCTTAAAAGAATTGGAGACCTTAGACAGGCTGGAAAGTGAGGGGGCCTTAATGGAAGATCAAAGTACTCGTAGGTTAGCTCTTAGGAATGAATTTGATGTTGTGATTATGAAAGAGGATGTTAGTTGGCATCAAAAGAGTAGAACTAAGTGGGTTAAGGAAGGGGATGTGAACTCGAGTTACTTTCATAAGGTGGCAAATGGGAGAAGGAGAAGAAGTTGGATTAAGGAACTGGAAATGGAAGGGGGGAGGATTGTTAGGGATGTTGACTCAATCTCTAATGAAGTTACCAGGTACTATAAAGAGTTGTACACTGAGGAAAACATAGAGAGGCCTTTCCTTGAAGGACTAGACTGGTTCCCTATAGATGGTGTCAAGGCTGAGTGGTTAGAAAGGCCTTTCGAGGAGGCAGAAGTAAGGAGAGCGATATGGACAATGGACAAGGAGAAAGCGCCGGGCCCAGATGGCTTTAACATGGCCTTCTTCCAGGCTTGTTGGCCCATTTTGAAAGAGGATTTGATGAGAGTGTTCCATGAATTTTACTATAACGGGAAGATCAATACTAGCATGAACTCGACTTTTATTACTCTTGTCCCTAAGAAGGATAGATCTCTTAAGGTCAGGGACTTTAGGCCTATTAGTTTGGTCTCTAGTGTTTACAAGGTGATTACTAAGGTGCTTTCTCTAAGGCTAGGAGAGATTCTGGGAGATACTATTTCGGAGAACCAAAGTGCGTTTGTGGGCAGTAGGCAAATTCTTGATGCAGCCTTAGTAGCAAATGAAGTGGTAGAGGATGTAAGGCGACGAAAACGTAAGGGCTTAGTGTTTAAGTTAGACTTCGAGAAGGCTTATGACAGGGTAAACTGGGGTTTTTTAGATAAGGTCCTATGTCGGAAAGGTTTTGGGGATAGATGGAGAAGCTGGATTAAGGGTTGTCTTTCGTCTGTTGCATTTGCTGTTATAGTTAATGGGCAGCCAAAACAATGGTTTAAGGGGTTTCGAGGTGTTAGGCAAGGGGATCCACTCTCTCCGTTTTTATTCACATTGGTTGTGGATGTATTGAGTCGTATGTTGTCTAGGGGAACTGAGAGAGGGTTGATAAAGGGCCTGAAGGTAGGTAATGATAACCTGGAGGTCTCACACTTACAGTTTGCAGATGATACCATTCTTTTCTTACAACAGGATAATGCAAATTTTCAGAATGTTTTTTCTTTGCTTCAAGTCTTTGAAGTTATATCAGGACTTCGTATTAATCTCAATAAGTGTGGGATTGCGGGGATTAATGTAGAAGATAGCGTAGTGGAGAATCTAGCTAGTATGGTGGGTTGTGAGGTTTCGCAGTGGCCTCTAACCTACTTGGGAGTTCCGTTGGGCGGAAATCCCAGGGCTGAGTCTTTCTGGGATCCTGTGATCCATAGAATTTCCAAAAGGCTTGAGAGTTGGAAAGGAGCCTATTTCTCGTTAGGCGGCAGGATCACGTTAATTCAGGCTTCGCTGTCGAGTATCCCATTGTATTATCTTTCTTTATTTAAGATCCCAGTTAAGGTGGCAAGCAGAATTGAGAATATTATGAGAGATTTCTTGTGGTCGGGGAAGGGAGAGTGTAAGAAAGATCATTTGGTCAGTTGGGAAGTCTGCTGTAGGGCTAAAGAGGATGGGGGATTGGGTCTAGGTAATTTGGTGTCTAAGAACATCTCTTTAGTGGCTAAATGGCATTGGCGGTTCCCTTTGGAAGTTACTTCCCTGTGGCATAGGGTGATTAAGAGCAAATATGGTGTTCAACAGAATGGTTGGGACGCTAATTTTGGGATTAGAGCTACTCATGCAAGTCCTTGGAAATTTATATCTCAGGTATATCATTCTTTCTCAACTTTGCTTTCCTTTCGGGTGGGCGATGTGGTACTCGTTTTCGTTTTTGGGAAGACCATTGGATTGGTGAATCTACTTTTATTGAACTCTTTCCTCGTTTATATGGTATATCTTCTCTACACAATGCACCAATTGTTGATTTCTACATAAATCAGGATGAACACATTTCTTGGAACTTCCACTTTTCTAGAAATCTTAATGATAGACTTACAGAAGATGTTATTTTGTTATTAGATATTCTTGCTCCCTTTCGAGCCTCTTCGGTTCCTGATAGCAGGATTTGGAGTTTAGATTCTTCGGGCTCATATACTTGCTCTTCGTTTTTTAAATACTTGACTAAAACCCCAAACCCTAATCCTAATCTTCTTCCTAAATCTTTCTGGAAAGTAAAGGTTCCTTATAAGGTAAAGGCTTTTGTATGGACAGCGGCACTTAATAGAATTAACACTAATGATATGCTTCAGACTCGTCGTCCCAATAAGGCGTTGTCACCGGATGTGTGTGTCATGTGTTTTAGAAGGTCTGAGACGAATAGCCATCTCTTTTTACATTGTGAAGTGGCAAGGTCTATGTGGAACACGCTGTTTGGTATATTTGAAGAGAATTGGGTATGTCCGGCAAATCTGGATACCTTTCTGGGTATTAAATTTGTGGGCTTTGGAAGGAATAAGGAACATAAAGCTCTTTGGCAATGTGCAGTTTTGGCGACGCTATGGTGTCTTTGGCTGGAAAGGAGTGCTAGGGTCTTTAAGAATAAATTCGTCTCACCTCATCTGCTGTGGGATAGAATTACTTTTTTGTCTTCTTTATGGGCTTCGTCGAATGGTCTGTTTAGAGGAATGTCCATTATGGATATTCAAAGGGATTGGAAGGCCCTACTGAGATAACGTTTTAGTTTTCGTTTAATTGTCTTCTTTTATTTCTATTCCTGAGGACTGCTTGTCCTCGAGTTTGTAATCTCCATTTTTTCTTTAATACAATTTCTTTTTTCTATAAAAAAAATCATTTTTATCACCAATCTTCAAAAAACACTTTTAGAGAGTTTTTTTTTGAAACATGTAATTGCCCCTAAATTGATGGCCCCAATTCCTCTCCCCCTTGATTACACACCTTGCTACTTGTTCCATTGTCACTTGAAGAATTGTCAATGCCCTTTGATGTCTGTGAACAAGAGCTTCCAATCAGCCAACATCTTTTCGTCTCTGGATTAACAAGAGGCACAGAAACAGAGCCTTTCCCAACTGCAACTATCCTTCCCTCTTACACCTTATGGCACCAACATACCTTTCTGTTTCTCTCTCCAAAAAAGAACTCTATTACTCTGAGAAAATTGCCCCTATTCTTTATCCATACTTGCCAGAAACCCCTTATGGTCATGATATCTTTGACAAACTGAACCATTCCATTGTCCTTCCTTAATTCCTGCACTTTTCCATCTACCAAAAGGCTTCATCTCTTCCCAGTAGAATTGCGAACAGAAATCCTCTCTGAAATCAGTGTTTTATTCATGGGCCTTCACTTTATAAAGTCATTTAATGTTCCCCTTTTTTTGTGTTTATGGTTAGGTAACCTTACTAACTTAATCCAAGCTCAAATACAGATCATAGCCAAAATCTTAAAAATTTGCACTCCTTTTAGTTGTCAAAATTGAATTTTGCAATGGAGAAGCAACTGTGGGCTGCTTAACCATTGAATTAGGAAAAGTAATTTGGGGACTTTAGATTTTGTGTAAAACAAATTTCTTAAATTACTGGAGCACTTTTTTCTTCCTGCACAAAATATATTTCTTAGCAAGAGTTTTATAGCTCTTCAACAGAGAGTCAGTCTGTCAAACGTTAAGTATATATTAGTTAGCGCATAAGGTTGTCTAAATTAAGATCTTAGCTAGAATCAGGCAAGAGTCCAAAAAGATTGTATTGTATGACTGACTTGAGGATTGTAAGATCCCATCAATAATGACCCCATAAGAGAAAAAAAGAGGACATAAAAATCGAAATTTAAAAAATATAATATAGTTGTTCATATATAATTTACAAATAAGAATAGTACATATAGTTCTTGCATTTAAAATGGTCTGGGCAGCTGGATGCTTGGTCTTAGTTTTCCTCCATTTCAGCCTTCACAAGCGCTGCCTAACTGCTTGAAATGGGACTTTGAGAAGGATGAGCTGGAGGATGTGATTAATATGAAAGGGAAAGGCAAAGGTGAATGACAAACTAAGAAGTAAGCACGAAGAGGAATGGAGATCAGGATGAGGTTGCAATAGGGTAAAGGATATGTGTATCAGGGAGCTGGATGTTTTGGGTGTTGGGGGTCATTTGTTTTGGAAAAAAAGGTTTAATATTGCATTTTCCACTATTATATGGGATAATAAGATTGTAGATTGTACAAATACAAGGTCAGGATTGTTCATGTTGATTTTACTGGGACCCATAAATCATTTGCAATTTTAACTGGCACTTATAAATCATCTAAATTGTGATCTTGACAACCTTTTTGTCAGTTTGTGAGAAATCTTACATTTAGTCTTTGTTGTTGCCTTTAAATTTTTATAGCTCCAGTTTCTTTTATTTAGAAGCTATGGTTCTCTGTGTTTTTAGTGTACTTTATTAATATTTGTGCATCTTCATTTTTTTGTGTAATTTTACAGATACCCAGCTAATATTACCCTTTTACGAGGAAACCATGAAAGTAGACAGCTAACTCAGGTATGCTTTTAAATGATCATGTACTTGTGTCTCTGCTACGTTAATTGTGTTAGTGAACAAAATTCTGACATAAATCATTCAAGAATGATAGGATCTTATCTTGAGCAGACAGTCAATTTGATGGAAACCTTGAGAACTAGGAATTTATATTAAATATACGGTATAGCACTTATCATAGAAATGAGTGAAGATAGACCACATTGGTGTTGCTTAATCAATGTAGCTAACCCCAACTAGTGGGAGAATGCTTTGTTTGTTTGTTGTTGTATACAGAATAATGAGAATATCACTTACAGATATAAAACCAGAAGAACAATGAATTCTCCTAGATATTTGAATACTAGGAACCACCCAAAGAACACTCCAGAAAATTTCCCGTCTCTCTCCTCTCTTCAGTCAAGATTGGAGGCTCTCCCTTCCTAACAAGCTAGCCTGATGGGAAAGGTTACCAAGGTTGTAACACTAGGTGGAGTTGGCTACATATTTATGACTTCATGTAGAACCACAGAAAAAAAGAAAAGATAATTTTATTATGTTATCAAGATGGTTTTAGTCTAATAACTTTTCAAGGTTGATTCTTTTTTTTTTTTGGTGCCAGCCATGTTTATTGTGTGTAGTGTTTAATAGCAGAGAAAATTTTTTTGTTCAGATGCATCTATACGTGGGATTAGACACGTTGATAGTGTCATGGTCGTTTTGGTGTCTGACGTGGCAACTCACCTGAAAATTGGTGTTTTTGTTCTCTATAGTGTTAAGTGCTTTATTATGACTCAAGACTTGCATATGTTACCAACATGAAATATAAGGGAGCTTTCTGTCTCACCATTTCTCTTCTTGGCAAGTAACAGACTAACAGTCTATCAAATCAATGATGGTAGAAAACTTTCTCAACGATGTACAGATTGCAAGCCCTTCACAGGAGAAAAGTTATGGGAAATATATGATATTGTTAGGATTTTTTTTGTTAATTTAAACTCTTTGGCGTCGATTGATCCATATAGCTGATCCCATCTAGTGAGAGAAGGTTTTGATTGTTGTTAATTTAAACTCTTTGGTGGTGGTAAATGTTCAAGTTTTATTCTGGTGATTCATCCTGGTTTTGGACGTGTATCCATATTTGCATGACGATAAAGTCAAAGAACTGGATTGTCACCTTGAATTGGCCAGGCATCCTTCCTAGGCCTCCGGCAACCAGTTTGCCAGAGGAGAACGTTATTAATTTAAGCCAACTAGGGGGTGAAAAGGACAACCGCGATCCCCAAGCTCTGCTGGATGGTCTGAGTTTCAAGCTGCTGGATAAATCAGGGAGAGAGATCAAGGTGCAGGTGAGTCCTCAGACATATACGAGGAGGAAGAAGAGGGCGGATAAGGAGCTACAGAGATTGAAAACCACGGTTAATTATGGAGGGAGGAAAGGTGGCAAGGGGAAGTCAGGTGGATCATGAGGATTATTAGCTGGAACACTAACGGGTTAGGAAACCCAATAAAACGTAGGAAGATCAAGGAAGTGTTAGATAAAGTAGACCCCGACATTGTTCTTCTGCAGGAGACTAAGTTAGAGCTGGTTGATAGTTTCTTACTTCGTAGTATTTGGAGTAGTCGTTTCAAGGAATGGGCCTTTATACCCTCTTCAGGGTCCTCGGGTGGCCTTTTAATGGGGTGGGATACGAGGGTAGCCTCTAAAGTTGATGATCTTAAGGGGTCCTTCTCTTTGTCGGTTTTGTTAAACATTAAGGGTAAAGGGTGTTGGTGGATCACAAACGTGTATGGCCCGACTAATCCTAGGAGCAGATCTCTTTTGTGGGAGGAACTATCTTTTGTGTATGGTTTATGCAGTCCTCACTGGTGTGTGGGAGGAGATTTTAACGCTATTCGCTTCCCTACAGAAAAGTTAGGGGGCTCGAGAGTTAATGCGAGTATGAGAGCTTTTGATGAATTTATTAGAGATTGTGACTTACGGGATATTCCTCTTTCTAATGCTCAATTTACTTGGTCATGCAACCGAGGAAGGGTGATGTCCTCTCGAATAGATCGGTTCTTGGTTACTTCTGTGTGGGAGGACCATTTCCCAGACTTGATTCAGGAGACCCTTGCTCGCCCGGTGTCTGATCATTTTCCTCTTCTCCTTGAATCTAGTAGAGTTAAATGGGGTCCTACTCCTTTTCGGTTTGAGAACATGTGGCTTCGTCATCATTCTTTTTTGGATCAAGTCAAGATGTGGTGGGAGGAATGCTCGGTTACAGGGTGGGAAGGTTATAAGTTTATGAAGAAACTTAAACATGTTAAGGAGAAGCTTAAAGTCTGGAATAAGGAGACCTTTGGCGACACAAGGTTGGAGAAAAGGGAGATTTTACTCGAAATGGGAACTCTCGATAGGATGGAGAGCGAGGGTATGCTAGATGAAGCACAATGCGCTCGTAAGATCGCCTTGAGGAAAAGTTGGATGAGGTCATCAATAAGGAGGACATTAGTTGGTGTCAAAAGGCCAGAACTAAATGGGTCAAAGAAGGAGATGTGAATTCCAATTATTTTCACAAGGTAGCGAATGGGAGAAGAAGAAGGAGTTAGATTAAGGAATTGGAGGTGGAAGGGGGAAGAGATGTTGATTTGATCTCTAATGAAGTTACAAAGTTCTACAAGGAGCTGTACACTGAAGAGGTTGATGAGAGGCCTTTCCTTGAAGGCATAGATTGGGCTCCCATAGATGAGGCGAAGGCTGTTTGGTTAGAAAGGCCGTTCGAGGAGGACGAGATTAAGAAAGCAATCTGGACAATGGACAACGAGAAGGCGCCGGGCCCCGATGGTTTCAACATGGCTTTCTTTCAGGCTTGTTGGCCTTTTCTCAAAGGGGATTTACTTAGAGTCTTTAATGAATTCTTTTACAATGGAAAGGTTAGTACTAGTATGAACTCAACCTTCATCACCCTTGTTCCCAAAAAGGATCGATCCATCAAGGTGCGGGACTTTAGGCCTATCAGCTTGATCTCTAGTGTTTATAAAATAATCACCAAAGTTCTCTCCTTGAGGCTAGGGGAAGTTCTTGGGGATACCATCTCAGACAATCAGAGTGCTTTTGTGGGGGAAAGGCAAATCCTTGACGCAGCTCTAGTGGCTAATGAAGTGGTGGAAGATGTGAGAAGATGTAAAAAGAAGGCATTGGTATTTAAAGTGGATTTTGAGAAAGCTTATGACAGGGTCAATTGGGGTTTTCTAGACAAGGTCTTATGTCGTAAGGGTTTTGGGGATAGATGGAGAAGGTGGATTAAAGGTTGTCTCTCTTCTGTGGCCTTTGCAGTGATAGTGAATGGGGAACCTAAGGAGTGGTTCAAGGGTTCCCGAGGTGTCAGGCAAGGCGACCCCATCTCCCCTTTTCTATTTACTCTGGTTGTCGATGTCTTAAGCCGCATGCTATGCAGGGGAATGGAGACTGGGGTGGTGAAAGGTTTGAAGGTTGGTAGTGAGGAGTTGGGGATCTCACATTTACAGTTTGCAGATGACACTATTCTTTTTCTTCCTGATGATAAAGAGAATTTTCAGGATGTTCTATCCTTGCTTCAAATCTTTGAAATTGTTTCAGGGCTTCGCATTAACCTCTCGAAATGTGGGCTAGCTGGTATCAATGTTGATGATAACCTAGTCGGGTACTTGGCTGATGTGGTGGGTTGTGAAGTATTGCAGTGGCCTCTGACGTATTTGGGTGTCCCTTTGGGGGGTAACCCTAGGGCTGAGTCATTCTGGGACCCTGTGTTGCATAGGATTTCTAAAAGATTGGAGAGTTGGAAAGGAGCTTATTTCTCTCTTGGTGGGAGGATTACTTTGATTCAGGCATGTCTATCTAGTATTCCTTTGTATTATCTTTCCTTGTTCAAGATCCCAGTTAAGGTGGCTAATAGGATTGAGAATATTATGAGGGACTTTTTGTGGTCTGGTAAGGGGGAGCAGAAGAAAGATCACTTGGTAAGTTGGGAGGTGTGTTGTAGGGCTAAGGAAGATGGAGGGCTAGGTTTAGGTAATCTGGTGGCTAAAAACATCTCTCTAGTGGCAAAGTGGCACTGGCAGTTTCCTTTGGAACCTAATGCCTTATGGCATAGGGTAATCAGGAGCAAATTTGGGGTTCAACAAAATGGTTGGGATGCTAATCTTGGTACTCGTGTCACTCATGCAAGCCCTTGGAAATTTATCTCTCAGGTCTACCATTCCTTTTCCCCTTTTCTTTCACTTCGTGTTGGTATGGGTACTCGCTTTTGCTTTTGGGAGGATCACTGGATTGGTGAAAATTCTTTTATGGAGCTATTTCCTTGTCTCTATGGTTTGTCATCTTTACACAACGCCCCAATCTCTGAATTTGTTGTGGCTAACAACGATCAAATCTCATGGGATTTTCATTTCACTAGAAATCTGAATGATAGACTTGCGGAAGAAATCACCTTGCTGCTTAATATTCTCAATCCTTTTCGTCTGTCTTCCACTCCAGACAAGAGAACTTGGAACTTAGATGCGTCTGGCACATATACGTGTTCTTCGCTCTTCAAATATTTGATTCGTAGGCCAAATCATAGCGCTACCTCTTTATCTAAAAGTTTTTGGAAGATTAAGGCTCCTTCTAAAGTAAAAGCTTTTACTTGGACAGCAGGGCTAAATAGAATCAACACGAATGATATGCTTCAGATTCGACGACCCAACATGGCGTTGTCACCTAACGTGTGTGTGATGTGCTTTGGTAGTTCTGAAACGAACAACCACCTTTTCCTGCATTGTGATGTGGCAAGGTTGATTTGGAATAAATTATTTAGCTATTTTGAAGAGAGTTGGGTTTGCCCTGCGGATTTGGGAGCCTTTCTTGCTATTAAGTTTGCTGGCTTTGGGAGGAATAAAGAGCATAAAGGCCTTTGGCATTGTGCAATTCTTGCAGGCCTGTGGTGTATTTGGTTGGAACGGAATGCCAGGATCTTCAATAACAGATTCCTCCCACCTCATCTTTTGTGGGCTAGAGTAACCTTTTCGGCTTCTTTGTGGGTTTCGGCTCATGGAATGTTTAGAGGGGTTTCAGTTATGGATCTCCAACGGGACTGGAGGGCTCTTATGAACTAATGTTTTTGTTTCCTCCTTGGTGTTTTTGTTGCTTTAGTTTTCCTTTTTGAGGACCTCTTGTCCTCCTTTTGTGTATTCTATTCTCTTCTTCAATAATATTTCTTTTTCTATAAAAAAAAAAGATTATTACAACGACGAACAAACCCTTTCTCACTAAGTGGGGTCTGGATCAAACGACGTCAACGTGTTCTATCTTTGCTTAATGTTATGTGTTATATATATTAAATATATTAGTTGACTAGGATAAATATATTAGCAATTGTATAGGAATAATAATAGGGCTGACTAGGACTTAGTTTCCTACTTGGATTTAGTTTTCTGATATAGGGTTTTCCTCTTGTATATATTGATGTACTCTCTATTGTGAAATACACACAAAAATTCTTTTATTCTCTGATTAAACTTAGCATGTTCATGTAGTTGATCCATATTCATAAAGATTCGACCAAGTTTTATGCTAGCAGTCAACTACCTAATGCAACCCTTCTCTTTTATCAACGCTTGGGACCAACTCTGAAAGCCAAACTTACCATAGGCGAAGTTTTACAAAATTGAGTGTGTTATATTATATAATTGTCTTAGTAATAACGGAATCCATGAGTTATCACTCTAGTTTTGCTTTTTATGCCTCAAGTGAGAAATGTTTAAATTTATGAAATTTTTTTATCTATAACTCATAGATGAGATGTAAATTATGGAACTGAGATTTTAAATGCCAAAATTTAACATGCTGATTATGCTATTTTTGTAATTTTTTTCTGTTAGGTCTATGGGTTTTATGATGAGTGCCAGAGGAAGTATGGAAATGCTAATGCTTGGCGGTATTGTACAGATGTTTTCGACTATCTAACACTTTCTGCAATAATAGACGGAACTGTAAATTTCTTATACTTTCTTCCTCCTCCCCTTAATTCCCTATGCATGCAAGTTGATGGGTAGCTTATAGGAGTTTTTGGATTTTTTACTTCATCTTCTTTTTGAACGACAATTGTTCATAAATTATTTACATGTTTTGGTTGATCCAGGTGCTCTGTGTTCATGGGGGCCTTTCTCCTGACATTCGAACAATTGATCAGGTTCTTAGTTCTCTAGCTCCCTTCTCAGTTGTTTTTTGCACTCCTAACATATATTTAGAATAAGCCTACTTATGAATGTGTTCTGGTCCTATGCTTGTTATATATTATCAGATAAAGATTTTTCATTTTCCAAATTGCATAGTTATGTCTGCTCTCTTCCTGTGTGTAGAGTTGATCTCTGTGTCTTATTTGCTTGTATATATGGGGTGGCACATTTTGAAATAACTCATATTGCGTAGTGTCTGTCTATATCAGCGTGCTTGTTCTCCATTCTGCTCAGCACTTTGCTTAAATATATTTGCACACAACTGGATGCATTTATATTTCCTCTATAATTTTGTACTAGCAATAAATTAAGGTGACTTATTTTTGTTGAACTTCAGAAAGCCTTTAAAGGCTATGGTTTGACTTATGGCTTGTTTTATTTACATTTTAAGTGCGCCCAAACATTTGTGGGAGTAGAGAAAGTAAATATAATTTACTACCAGGTCAGCAAAACAAACTATAATGGCCTCTTTTTGGGATGAAAAGTAGCTTATTGTTGTTCTGCCAAAAAATGAAGGTTATGGTTTGGATTATTACTCTTTAATGTATAGTGAAAATATTGTTTTATTTTTTTCATTAAATTAGATATCAGTGATAAAAAGTTGAAGTTAACTTCTATCATTGTAGATAAGGGTCATTGAACGGAACTGTGAAATTCCTCATGAGGGACCATTTTGTGATCTAATGTGGAGTGATCCTGAAGATATTGAAACATGGGCAGTCAGTCCCCGCGGAGCAGGTTGGCTCTTTGGATCCAGGGTCACATCTGAGGTACTGTAATTTAATTGTTAACTGTTTATAGAATTGAAAATGTACTTTTGTTCTTACAAATGCTTCATTTTAAATGCAGTTCAATCACATAAATAATCTTGATCTTGTTTGTCGAGCACATCAACTTGTCCAAGAAGGCCTTAAGTATATGTTTCAAGATAAAGGCCTGGTAACTGTAAGTATCTTGTTCGTTCAGAACATAATTTAATTTTTACTTATAGTTTTTACGTATATTACATTCTTGTTTGAAAATTAAGAGATTAATGGAATTGCTCCTCTGAATTTTTCCAGGTATGGTCTGCACCTAATTACTGTTATCGATGTGGAAATGTAGCATCCATTTTGAGTTTCAATGAAAATATGGTCAGTCATCTGAAACCTGCATTATTTTTAAACATGTCTTCATGATGAATTGGTCTTTTGATATATATGACGTTCTTTTTTCTGAATATTTCTCATTGCTTGAAAGATTTTTTTTTTTGTAATTTAAAATCATCACCTTTTTTGATCTTGGTTACTTGAAGTAGGAAGTTATATAGCCATTAATTTATACTCTATTAAGTTTTTGTTTGTGTTATGTAGATAGCTATTAATAGTGATCCATATAGTCGATCCCACGTAGTGGAAAATTGTTTTGTTTGTTTTGTTATGTATATATAAAATTTGCTGACCTATAATTTCAATTATACTAGGAATAGTTAGTTGAAACATGCCTTAGGTTGTTTGGTCATGTACAAAAAGGCAGTCTCATGTACGTAGAGTTGACCATATGAAAGATAGCCTTAACTACTAACTAGTGGTAGGGGAAGACCAAAGAAAACAGCATGTGAAACTATTATGATGGATTTACCGATTTGGCTATTAGTAACCTAACAATAGCAATGTGTAAAAGACAGAACATGTTGGCGTCGTTTGATCCATAGAGCCAATCCCACCCAGTGAGAAAAAGACTTTGGTGGTTGTTGTAGGAATTTTAAATTTGGTAGTTCTGCTTATGTTTGTTTTTTATTAATGTTATTTGTTCTATGCAATTATATTGAATTGCCTTTTATAATTCTTACATTTACATTGGTTTAACTATCTAACAATTTGGCAAATTTTTATCTAAAGTAAAGGCTTTTTACTGATGGTATTTTAAACAATAGTTTAAGGGTAAATGGTTCCTAGGAGTAAATATTAGATGTACTTAACCTTGGAATAATTGAATAAAACCATCAAGGGAAGGAAATGAATGAATTAGAATGAGAAGGCCTAGCATGTACGAGAACATAATAAAACCATAGGAGAGGCTGAAATTTTTGTTTTTAATGCGCATTAGCATGTACGAGAACAATGCATCCTGTAAGCATGTTTATTTGCTATCTAGGTGGTAATTTCACAGAATCAGCTGGAAAACATAATAAATATTTCCATCTTTTATAGTGCGTTAAATGTTCGACGATACATGCCTGATGAGGAGGATCTGGATCTGCTAAAGTGCAGATTTGGTAAAGTGCATAAAGTGCACCATATGAACCGTTAGATGAAATCGTTACAGTACGGACACGAATCTCGATTTTTATTTAATGGTCTGGATGATGGACTTCATACACTTTACACATTTTGCATTTCATTGGATCCTCTTCCCTTGATGAGAGGGGTTTGCTTAGTGTCAAATATGAGTGATATATGTCATAGTTATCTGGTTATAGCTAGCAAGTTGTGGAATTTAGTGAATCTGGATTTGGTGGTTATGTGACGACTCTTACCCAGTTACCTGTGTCTGTGGGAGCATTTTTTAGATGCTTATTATTTTTATTTGTCACAGGAGAGAGAAGTCAAATTTTTCACTGAAACTGAGGAGAACAATCAGATGAGAGGGCCTAGGACAGGCGTTCCATATTTCTTGTAACCTGGCTAAGTTTTGCGCATTTATTGTAAAATTATGAAAGTCAATGGTTTTACTATTTTGATTGGACGCTGATTATATTGTATTATGGAGATTCTGAAGTGGAACGTTTTTTTTTTCAAGCTGGATGTTCTCCTTAGCCAGCAGATTCTCACTGTTTTTATTTATTTTTATATAATTTATTTATAGGGTAATATAAAAAGCTCAACCTCTTTGGAGGTCAATTTTTTTTTTAATCTCAATCTCACATCTTTAAAAAAAATAAATCAAAACTTGAAAAGAAAAAGTTGGAAATGTGTGGCTGAGGGCTCAGCACAACCACCCTTATTTTACAGGGTAAGTATTTGGAGCTATAGAAAGTTTAAGGTTATCAATTGTAATTTATTGGATTTGTCTTGAGATTTGTGTTATTTTAAATTTTTTAAAAAAATATTTTGGCACAGATAGTCAAATAAATTCAATGATTGACAGATGATGAACTATGGCTTATTATCTCTCTTTTGCGATGCGCATTTTATAACAAAAGCGGAACAATTAGAGACTAAATTTTTATTGATATTTACAAATAACAAGTAACAAATAAAGTACCAAATTTTTAATACCTATAATATAAACATCCTCTAGCATTTCAGAATTCAAAGTATTTCATCCGAATGTGGTAATTAATTAATTAATGACTTAAATTATTTTAGCAAATTATTATTTTAATCTCTAAAGATGTAATATGTCTCAATTTAATCTTTAAAAAATAAAAAAAATATCCAAAATAGTTTTTGAAATATGCAGTTTATTTTAATTTAGTCTTTAAAATTAAAAAAAAATTAAATTTAGTTCCTAAAAATATGATTTGTTTTAATTTGGCTCGGACACGCAGGGAATTCATAGAACTGAGGGCGACCAGTATGCTGCTGAAGGACAAGGCTAAAACTGTTTAATTATGGATTTTGTTAAGTTCCACGTTAGTAAACTTATAGATTGTGGTCCCACTTTTAATCTATACTACTCACGTACTTTTCGAGCGGGGTCGTGACAGTATAAATTTTTTAACAACTTATTTATATAGGAATATAAATGTTTAGGAACTAATATGCTTAACTAATAATTAACAATTCTATATAAGCAATTAACTTATTTATATAGAAGGGACTAACATATTCATACATCCAACATCTTTCAGGTACTGGAGTGTTTGTAGTTTCTCAAGGTATCTCTCAACCCGACAGGCTAAGGACTAATCTTCTGCGGATCTGAATTCCATTTAAGGGTTTGTCGCTGGCCAATTGGTTGCTGCATACACAAGGTGTGATTCGAACCCCCAACACTTGCTTAAGCGACCTACTGAACTAACCACTAGACCAACCAAGCTTGGTTGGTACCGGAGTGTTTGTGAGTGTATCTCTTAAATCCAAATTGTTAATATAGTGGTAATTGTAACTTATATGTTTTAATTAAATATAGTTATTTAACTGATTTTACTATATTTTTATATGAGCCATATTTATAATTTCATATAGTAATCTAAATTTTAATTTTCTTGGTTGGGATGGACTCGCACAATTTTGAATTTTCGACAATTTTTATGTGAAGAAATGATGTAATCCCATCTTTCACGACCAAAAAAAAAAAAAAAAATGGTACTTGCTTCTTACTATCTCCGCTGGAGCATTGGTCGATTTCTATGCATTCCGCTCACTATCACCTTAGTGCTGTCTTCTAAGCATCCCCTTCCGCTTCTTGCTTCCTCCGCCCCGCTCTTGAACCGCCACCGCGTCGGTCCTAAGTCCGTTCGATTTCTGGCCTCGTCTCCCATGGCTTCGGCCTCGGATACTCTTTCGCAGTCTCAGTTTCCGCCTCCTCCGATGGTCAAGAAGGTGGAGCACGCCATGGAGATGTTCGGCGACGTCAGGATCGACAACTACTACTGGCTACGGGATGATTCCCGCACCAATCCTGATGTACTCTCCTACCTCCGTCAAGAGAATGCCTACACTGACTCCGTTATGGCCGGTGAGAATCGTATATTCTGTCCTTTCGGATTCTTCGCACTCGTTGAAGACGTTGATTTCCCTCCTTGTTAAACGCATTCCGTGAATAAAACTCAATTTCACTAACTGCTCAAATTAAATGGGTGTTTGTCAGGCTATGGAATGATAAATATCTCAAAGCTATGTTTATCTACTTTGTAGGTTTAATGTTGTAGAAGCTTGGCTTAATTTTCGGTATAATTGGATTGCATGTTAGCATCTAGGTGACTACATATATATTCAAGGAGGAAAAATTATTTTTGCTAACTTTTTTAGGCAAACATATATATATATATATATATATTCAATTCTGTCCATAAAATTCCATTCATCTATATTATCGCCCAGAATAGATGTTTTAGGGTAATAAGTCTCATGTTCAAGGCAGGTAACATCCATGGTAACAAAGAATTTTTTGGTGAGTAGCACTTATACCCTTTTTGAGTGGAGGAATACTGAGAAAAAGACACTTAACAACCTTTGGATCTAGTTATAGGGATCTAGCTACTTCAAGAATGTGGCAATTTTTTCTTTCTACTATACAGTTTTGTTGAGGTGTATAGATACAGGCGGATTGGTGTAGGATACTCTCTTAGGTCAAGTAAGAATTTAAGTTAGAGTTAAAATATTCCTTGCCATGGTCAAACCTTAGGACTCGAATTTTTTTGGTTTGGAATTGTGTTCGGATAAATTTATGAAAGGTCTTAAAGATATGAGGTACTTCAGATTTTTCTTTCATTAAGAAGACCCAAGTTCAAAGAAAACAATAGGAGAAATTATTAGGAGAGATTTAGCTATGAATAACCTAACCATAAAATTAGTAAAGACAGAACACATTGGCGTTGCTTGATCCATATAGTCGACCCCACTTAGTAGAAAAAGACTTTGATTGTTGTTGTTGTAAGAAGACCCAAGTTAAACGAGTATGATCATCAATAAATGTGACAAACCACTTTGAGCCTGTGATGTTGGATGTGTTAGCAGGCCCCAAAACATCATTGTGAATAAGAGAAAGAGGGTGAGAGCGCTTGTATGTGTGTGGAGAGTATGTGAATCCGATGTGTTTAGACAATTGGCAAACTTCACATTGAAGCAAAATAGAAATTTTATTATGAAATAAATTGGGATACAATTTTTGCATGTAATGAAAGTTAGGATGTCTTAGTCTATAGTGTCATTGGAGAATGTTCGTAGGGCAATTGACACTAAGTATAATTTTATTGAAGGTTGGAAAAGTTGAGGATCCAAGAAGGTAGAGACCATTACACTCCTGAACTTAGCCAATCATCTTCACCGATGCCAGGTCCTAAAACATACAACCATGAGATTGAAAATTAGGACTGCAGTTGTTGTCTTGAGTGAGTTTACTAATAGACAACAAATTGCAAGCTAATGTAGGAACATGAAGAACATTAAGAAGTGTTAGCTTGTTGGAGATTTTCACAGAGCAAATGTTGACACTTTGGCCATAGTGCCATCTGCAATCTTTACTTGCAAAGAGGTTTTACATAGGGCAAGACTAGAGAAGAGAAAAACATTACTAGTCATATGATCTGATGCTCTAGAATCAACAATCCATGAGTCATTGGGAGTTCGGGAAATGGTCATGGCAGAAGAAAAAGTACCTGATTGAGCTATATGCCTGTGCTCGGATTAGCAGCTGGTGTGGAAGACTAACCAAAGAGTTTTTGAAGTAACTCAAGTTGGTCCTTGCTGAAAAGAGTAGAGTTAGCAGTTGTTTTTACACTATTAACAGTGTGTGGCCTTGATCTAGGCTTCCCATGTATTTCCTAGCAAGTATCCTTTTTGTGACCCTTCTTGTTACAATGATCACAATACTTAGCGGCAGGTACTCCTTGTTTTTGAGGTTGTTGTCCACGACCTTAAGCTGTTAGAGCTAAGGGTTTTAGTGGGTTTTTAGGGACATTTAAGCCTTTTTTTGGCTTTCCTCACGACCGATCTTCGAAAAAGCCTCCTTGAGAGATAGTAGAGGACTTCTCCCTAGGATTCTGCCTTTGACTTCCTCAAAGGTGTTGTTAAGATGCAATAGAAATTTGTATAGTCTCTTATTTTTAGTCGGTTTAAGTAAAGAGCATCAGTAGAACAAGTCTAGTTATGACTTTCTAGTAAATCAAGTTTTTGCTAGCATCTAGTTAAAGAATTGTATTATTGGTTAACGAGCATGTCACCTTGTTTGATATCATGAAGAATTCATTCCACCTCAAAGATCTTAGCTTATTTCTCTTGTATTGAGTATGCCTCCTTTGTTGCCTCCCAAATGTCTTGGGCTGTTTCATAGAGCAGAAAATTCTCACCAACCTCGGTAGTCATTGAATTAATGAGCCAAGACATCACCATTTGATTCTTGGCCTTCCACTTTTCGTATGTTGCATCTTGTACGCATGGGGCTTGTGCTAGGCCAATAAGGTAATCATCTTTACCTTTGCCACAAATGAACATGAAGACATATTGACACCATTGGAGGAAATTGTATCCATTGAGCTTGTGACCCGTGATCCTGATCAGAACTGGTGGAGCATCAGTCCAATTTCTAAGTGTAGGCATTGCAGGGGGAGAGGTTGTAGTTCTGAAGGTTCACACCTCAGAAAATCCAGCTGACATGATGACAAAGCCCTTGCCAACAACCAAGTTTGAAAAATGTGTAGATTTAGTTGGTGTCTTTAATTGTAATTCTTAGAATGATTCTTAAGATGGAATTAATCCCAAGGTGGAGGTTGTTAGTAAATGGTACTAATTCTATCTTGTGTTAGTTTTTCTTAAGGTGTATGAGTGTATCTTATGTAAGTGCCTTATGTTATAAAAGGCAGTAACTACAACAGTTTTCTGTTGTTTCAGTTATGAGCTTGTTGTAACCAGTTCGGTTAGAGTCTGTTGTTTAACCCAAGTATGTTTATGAATACTTGAGTCCATGCCATCTCGGCATTATCATCTGTATCTTTCCAGATTTGTGGAATGAAGTAAAGGATCATTCCTGTCATTCTCTCTTCTTCAATTTCTCTTCCTCTCATTTTCTTTTCTTTTCTCTCTCTGTTCTGTCCTAATTGCTGTTTCTATTCCAAGAATTAGTCTTTCCTGATTCATTGCAAATTTTGGGTTTTCTGCCTAAAGAGTTGATTCGGCTCGGGTGTACAGGTCGTTTCGGTTAATGGATTTTGCAATTTCGAACCCGTTGGAACCGACTCGACCCGCCGATCATATATATTTTTCCTCTTATACAATATACAATACATACACTGTAAGGGAAGGAGGTGGACGATGGAAGGTCGAAGATGATTTAGATTAGAAATGAGAAGCAATCCAAGAATGAAAAAGAGTTCAAACCTGAAAGTTGATTGCATTTGTAACCAGTTGGCATGATTAATATAAGCTCCAATTTGAGGGGGAGAGTTTTGAGTTATATATATTTATATATATTATATTTGTTGACTAGAAAAAATATATTAGTAATTGTATAGGAAAAATAATATTGCTGACTAGGACTTAGTTTCCTACTAGGATTAAGTTATCTAATTTAGGGTTTTGCTCTTGTATATTTAAATGTAGTCTCTATTGTGCAATACACACAAAAAAATTCGTTTAGGTTAAGTTGCCTATAATTAAAGTCATGCAGCCAGGTTGTAGTTTTGGTTCTTGTTCAAGTTAGTCCTCTGTAGTCTCCTTATAAGTTCATTCATATGTATATATATATATATCTATATTAATATGGCTATTGCCTTTGTTTAGTGTCACACTTTTTTTGGTGTCATAAAATAGTTCTTTTATAATTTAAAAATACAAAATAAATTGTAATTAAAAGATGTAGGAGAGAGACAATGAAGATAGTGGGCGGGAAGTTATTACAGTAATTAAGAATTAAAAAATGGCAAAAAGGTCAATTTATTATTATTTTAAAATAATTATTTTTATTTTATATTATATTTTCTTAAAATAAAATAAGTTATTTTCATGTATGTAGATGCGAAACCTCTAATAATATATATGTATTTTCAACTGGAAAGAGTATATGGGGAAACATAAAGGTAAATCAGTAATGCCTCTGGAACTGCATGATGTTTGCGTGGAATTGTTGTTGTTAATCCAAGACATATACATCTAAAGGAGAGCTTTTTTTTTTTTGTAATTAATTATCTAGGGACCAAAATATTGGAAGATAAGCTTTTTGGAGAGATAAGAGGAAGAATTAAGGAGGATGATACTTCTGCACCTTTACGTAAAGGGCCTTATTATTATTATGAGAGAACCTTGAAGGGGAAGGAGTATGTTCAACATTGTAGGTGCCTTGTATCTGACAGTAAGGTGGCACCATCTGTTTATGACACTGTTCCCACTGGACCTGATGCACTTAAGGAGCATGTTATTTTGGATGAGAATATCAAGGCCCAAAATCATGAATATTACAGTATCGGTGCTTTTAAGGTTAGAGCATTTACTGTATTTCGTCTTTTTTGTTTTTTTAATTTTATTACAAACTTCCCTTCTTTTCAGGTTAGTCCAAATAACAAGTTAGTAGCATATGCGGAAGACACTAAAGGTGATGAAATTTATACTGTTTATGTCATGGATGTTGAGACCCAAGCTCTGATAGGAGAGCCTCTTCAAGGTGTAACATCCTACATTGAATGGGCTGGTAATGAAGCTTTGGTTTATATCACAATGGATGAGATTCTTAGGCCTGATAAGGTGGGGCAATTTTTCCTTAGACTCTTACTAAAAGTTTGCATCATACTGACCAATGCATCTTTCTTAGTCGACTTAATTTCAGTCATTGATAAGTGGAAAATGGAAATTCCCTATTACAAATCCCTCCCACCTCATCTGTTGTGGGATAGAATTACCTTTTTGTCTTTTTTGTGGGTTTCGTCAAATGGCTTGTTTAAAGGAGTATCCATAACGGATATCCAAAGGGACTGGAAGGCTCTGTTGAGCTAATGTTTTGTTTTTACGTATTAGTCTTCATTTTTTCTTTATTTTGAGGACTGCTGGTCCTCCATCTTTTGTAAACTTTTTCTTCCTTTAATAGAATTTCTTTTTCTATATAAAAAAAAAGTTTCTAGTCTTCTGGTTATCCTAATGGCTTAAATGATGCAGGCATGGTTGCACAAGTTGGAAACAGAACAGTCGAAGGATGTATGTCTCTATGTGGAAAGGGATGATAAGTTTTCCCTTGACCTTCAAGCTTCCGAGAGCAAGAAATATTTGTTTGTAGCATCAGAAAGTAAAAATACAAGGTTTAATTTTTATCTTGATGTTTCCAAACCTGAAGAGGGACTTCAAGTTCTGACACCTCGTGTTGATGGCATTGACACAACTGTCAGCCATCGAGGAAATCATTTCTTCATTAAGAGGAGAAGTGATGAGTTTTTCAATTCAGAGGTAGTAGCTTGTCCTGTTGATAATACCTCCTCAACTACAGTTCTTCTTCCCCACAGGGAGAGGTAACACTTTAAAATTTCTTAGATGTATCTTATATTCTGGTTTATTTAATTGGATTTTCCTTAGTAGATATGCTGTGGGATTGAAGGCTCTTGTGAGCTAATGTTTTTTTTGCTTCTTTGTCTGTCTTCTAATTTGGACGGTTTCTGAACCAGATATTCTTAAAGCCATAATAGAATTCATTCTCTCATCCTTTCCCCCCTTTTCTCTTCGTTTTTATAAATTTCTCTAGTGTGATCCTCTTATAACCTGGGAAAGGAGATATTCCATTATGCATCAAGCCTCACTGTTACATTCTTTGGCATTGTAGTTTACTGTAAACTTTTTTGCTTGTTATCTTTCAGCATCCTTAATTCAAGAGGAAAACCTAACATGAAGGAGGAGAATCTTAAGAGTGTGGGTCTTTCACTATCTCTATCACCAAAACTTATATTGAATTTTCTTCAGTGTCAAAATTCAGGAGATACAACTTTTTATTGATCACCTTGTTGCATATGAGAGAGAAAATGGTCTACCAAAAATAATTGTACATCACCTTCCACCCATTGGAGAGCAACTAAAAAGCCTTGAAGGTGGTCATGCTGTTACTTTCATTGATCCAGTATATTCAGTGGAATCCTCGGAGTCAGAATTTTCCTCAAGTATTTTACGGTTTTCATACAGCTCCTTGAGGACTCCTTCATCTGTATATGATTATGATATGACAACTGGTGTTTCTGTTTTGAAGAAGATTGACTCGGTAAGCAATATAAGTAGTTGAACTTCCAAGCTACACAATTATCCTTTGGGTTACACTTGTTTTTGCAGATCTTTTTTTTTTTTTTTAAAATTTCATGTGACGTTATCTTTTTCTTTTGGGTTATCCCTCTGCAACCGATGCAAATTTTAGAGCCACTACACCCACTAAGAGAGGTACACGAAAGAGAAAGAAGTCAGACTACCCACACTCATATCCACTCCTAGTTTCTAGGCATAATCTCCATCATTATTGTTGCATTTATTTCTGCACTACTGCATGTTCTCTTTACTGTATTTTCTGTTCTTAGTGGGTATACCAGTATAAATGCCCTTAGGATTAGTTTCATTAGCTTGACTATTAAGTAATTATTATCTTATATTGGGTTTTATCCTACCTAAGGATTTTCTTAATGAGTTTATGTTCAGAATTTCAGATTCTGCATAAATTCTGTTATTCTCTTAATTTTTATGTCATAGAACTGTTGTTCTATCAATAACTAATCTATTTTCTGGGTTATAACTTTGGTTTTGTTCTTTTGGCTATCATCTGTCAGGAATAAGGATTGAAATCATCATTTTTTATTCTTTTTCTTATGGAAAAAAAATATTATTAAGAAAGAAAGAAAGAAGAGAGTGCAAAGAAGGCCAAAAAAAAAGGAGTGCAAAGGAAAAGGATAAGTCCTCTAAGAAAACAGAAAAGGAAAAACAGGAAAAAGAAAAAGAAAATATTAGCTTAACGGAGCCTTCCAATCCTTCTGGAGATCCATAATGGAAACCCCTCTAAACATTCTATTCGAACTACTGAGAAACAGCATATGCAGTCTCGAGGGAACCATAAATGAAATTAGACAATCAATTCCTAAACTTTAGGCAATCGAATTGTCATTAATTAACAAATTAATCTATGTCAGCTATACCATAAATGAAATAATACAAATAAGGAAAAGAAGGGAATCAACCTCTGATAAAGGAGAATCATCTCGGGTGCTCCTTCAACCCCTACCCATTCCTCAACAAGTATGGGAGGACTTGAACATGGATTTCATCACGGGTCTACCAAAATCACATAAGTTTGACACAATATTGGTAGTTGTAGACCGTTTAACTAATTATGCTCATTTTATTCTACTTTCCATCCCTTCACTGCCAAAGAGGTTGTTGAAGTTTTCGTAAAAGAAGTGGCGAAGCTTCATGGATTTCCTAAATCCATTGTGTCTGATCGACACTGAATCTTCATTAGCCAATTTGTGAAGGAATTGTTCATGTTGGCGAGAACTACTCTGAATTACAGCTCTGGATATCATCCTGAATCTGATGGGCAGACCGAAGTTGTGAACCGGAGCCTTGAGACTTACGTTGCTTTGCTGGGTAGAAGCCAAAGAAATGGTCAAGCTAGATTTGGTGGGAAGAATACTGGCTTAATACCTCGTTCAACAGATCAGCAGGTATGACCCCATTGAAAGCACTCTATGGTCGTGACCCTCCCACTTTGTTTTAGGTGGGAGAGTACGCTTCGGTTGTGGAGGAGGTTAATGAACAAATGCAGGCCAGACATATAATGCTAGCAGAGCTGAAGGAGCATATAGAGAAGGCACACAGTCAGATGAAGAAAGCAGCAGATGTGAAAAGAAGAGATGTTGTTTTTGAAGTTAGATATTTTGTGTATTTGAAGTTGAGACCATACCACTTAAAGACTTTAGCTAAGAGGAGCAACGAGAAGCTTAGCCCATGATTTTATGGTCCCTATAAGGTAATTGCTAAAATTGAGCAGGTGGCCTATAAATTGGAATTACCTCCCTCAACTGGAATTCATCCAGTTTTTCCACGTTTCACAATTGAAGAAGGCTCTCCACCCTGTTAGGGTTTAAGAACTGCGTATCCCTATTACCAAGGAGATGGAATTATAGGTGCAACCGGAGAAGGTACAAGGGATACCGACTTTAACAAATGTACAGTGTGAAGTTCTCATCAAGTGGGAGAATTTCTGAATTTTGAGAGTAGTTGGGCAAGTTATGATCTGATACAGCAGCAGTTTCCATCTTTCCACCTTGAGGACAAGGTGGAGCTGGTTGGGGAGGGTAATAATGGACCCTCACCCCTGAAAACTTATCATAGAAGGCCCAAGATCTAAGGGTAGCAGCAGATTGGGCCTGAGAGGTACAAAGCCAAGTTCACAGGGTCAGAACATGGAAATCACCAACCTGTAACTAACTTTGACAGATAACTCGTTTTTGGGTAATCAGAAAATTAGCACGGTAGTGCAGGTTGTGAAGGGTGTGGAGAATTTTGGTGAAGCTTTTGCTTGGGAGAGAGCCTAGCCTCTCGAAAGCTGGTCTCCTTGTCTTTCTCAATCCTATTTTCTTTACCGGTTTTCCCTTTTTTGCTGCTGCAGTGCTTTGTAATGAACCTTTTTCTGATGTTTGTTCTGTATTGAGCATTGCTCGTTCTACTGTTTCTGACTTAATTTACATCTAGAATTCTGTTTGCTTTCTTGGTTACACCTGTATGCATTTTGCTGATGATTTAGTCCTGGTTAGAGATAGACGTGTAGACAAGCTTTAGAAGCATATAGATTTCGAAGCAAAACAGATTATATGGAATGTAAATTTAGTGGAAGGGAAGCGGACTCTTGGGATGAGGTGAAACTTGGAGATCATTCCATACTAGAAGTGACAAGTTTTAAATATTTGGGAACAATAATACAAAATAATGGAGAAATAGAGGACATAAACCATAGGATCCAAGAAGGATGGATTAAATGGAGGAAGGCTTCAAGTGTCATTTGTGATAAAAAAGTGCCGCTTAAGCTTAAGGGGAAATTTTATCGCACAACTATAAGACCTGCTTAATCGTATGGTATTGGCAAAAATGAGAATCTTGCGTGGGATGAGTGGTCATACTAGGATGGATAGGATTAGGAATGATTGCATTAGAGAGAAAGTTGGGGTAGCACCTATTGTAGAAAAGTTAGTTGAAATACACCTTCGGTGGTTTTGTCATGTACAAAGAAAGCCGTTAGAGGCTCCTATATGTGGAGTTGAACATATGGAAGATAGCTTAGGGGAAGAGAAAAAAAAAAGGAGAAACTTTTAGGATGGATTTAACTATTAATAACCTAACCATAGAAATGAGTAAAGACAAAATACGTTGGCTTCGCTTGATCCACATAGCTGACCCTACCTAGTGGGAAAAGGCTTTGATTGTTGTTATTGTTGTTAGTTCATGCAGCATACACTAGTACTATTCTTTAACTCTTTCTTGTATTGGAAACTATGCTGACGTGGCCAGCGAAGGGCTCTGCTAGGGTTTTGGGTTCTCATCGCCCTCTGCCCTAGGCTGGTGGCCTGCCGCCACAGGTTCCGACGCCGGCGGAGCTCGCGGCCGGAACCCTCGCCGTCGGAGACACCGGGTTACCTCACCGGAAATCTCGCCTGAGAGAGGATCGCGATTTTCCTTCAATAGCAAGCCCTCTGTTTCTCGGTACTCTGTTTCACGGTACTGGTGCCACGCTGCTTCTGAGGGGTGCGTTGGACGGTGTCTCTGGTCACTCTTGGTGGTTGTGCAGCTGTCAACGGTGGCCGGAGCTAACGGGTGGCTCTGGTGACGTCCGTTTTGCTTTCTGTTCGCGCTTTTTCTCTGGGTTTCGCTTCTGGTTGCTCACAGATTCTGTGTGACGCGTTGGCCACCTCCTCTGGTCAATTCCGACGGCCGTCCGCCTCCGTCCGCGGTGGTTCTCCGGTCACAGTGGCCGGAATTGGTTTTTTGCTTCTGATTGCTGATTTTTGGGGGTTTTCAAGGTCTGCGGGCTACTTCCTGTTCTGGTCTGTGTGGGTTAGGGTTCTCGGCTAAGTGGGGGACGCAATAAGGTTATAATTGGGCTGGTTTGTGGTGTTACGGGGTTGAGTAGGGCCTTCTGGTGCTGTACTTTGAGGGTGGTGGTGTTGTGGGCAGTGGAATGACATCGGAGGAAGGGTTTCTTTGGAAGATTAAATAAGAAGTTGAGGTGGCCATGGGGATTCAACGTTTAGCTATTGAAGCAAAAACGTTTGATTTGACACTGGAACAGTCGGGTTCTTTCTTCCGTCTGAGCATATGCGAGAGTGGCAGGGGATTTCTCTTCAAGGTGATATTGGGCCGTGACGCGGCATTCTGGTTGATGTCAACGGCCAAGGAACTGAGTGAAGGTCGGTGGAATGGAGTGACCTCTAGGCGAATACGAATCCATGATAAGCTATTCTTGACTTTCGTTGGGGAGAATAGTCGAGGAAAATTCTTTTGCATTACAGAGTACTTTTAGGGGGGGAGAAAGGTTTCCGTGATGGTGCCGGAGGGACCTAGAGGTGTAGGGTGGAGGCAGTTTGCTAAAGCTTTGACGTCTTTGCTTGTCCCACCGACTACAAGGGATATGGGGCGGAGTACAACCGTGGTAAAAACAACCGCGGCTCCAAAGCAAATGTCTTATGTGGAGACTGTGAAGAAAGCGATAGGCAATGGAGGATCTCGAAGGGAGGATCACAAGGGCGTTAGGGATGGGGAAAGGCGGAAGAATATTCAGGCAGAGCATGGGGCGAGAACTAAAGAGCAGGGGAACAATACTACATTTACAAAAGTCTTAAGAATATTCTTAGACGATGGGGGGACAAGGAGAGTTCAGTGGGTTCTACGAAGACATGAGGAAGATAAGGATTCCAAGAAGTCTATAGCTGCTAGGCCGCTTACAGTTGCGAGGCAGGTCAAGAATGATGGAAGGCTAGTATGCTGGGTCCCAAGAGTTCAGAACCAAGGTCGACAAGACCCTAGCACCCAGAGGACTGGTGTGCAGCGCGCTCTTGGGCGACGGGAAGTTGGAGTTCAAACTGAGGAGACTGAGATGGTTACGCTAGATGTAGGGAATGGTGGGATCGGGAATAAGGGGGGGGAGGAAGACAAGCCTAACACTGCACTTTGTAAAGGCAAGGCGAAAATGGTAGCCCAAACGACTAATAATGTGGTTATTAAGGACCCAAGTACTTCTGGAGTAGTAAAGCATATGGAACCACATACGGATTCCTCATCCTCCGAGGCGGATGAGGGGGAGTTCTTTGATGAGGCTTCAATAGTCTCTTTCTTTGACAACGAAGAGGGTCTCCTAATCGAGCAGTTGGAAAAGGAGTACGAAGAACAGGAGAGAGACCAGAAGATGAGGCTTGATGATGGCCTTGAAGGGGTGGCTTCCCTCTTAGGGATGGATGTGCATGAAAGCAACATGAATGTTAATAGTAAAGGCATCCTCGCTATGCCAGACGAGGGTCACATGACACATGAGAGTACTCACACGGAGGATGTGGCAACTATGGGGAACTCGATTCTGGTAAACCAACCAGGAGGGGAGAGGGACAATCGAGATCCGCAAGCATTATTGGGGAAGCTGAACTTTCACTTGGTGGACAAATGGGGCCGAGAAATGAAGGTGCAGATCTCCCCTAAAACTTATGAGAGAAGGAAGAAGCGAGCTGACAAGGAGTTACAAAGGTTGAAAACGACAATTAATTACGGTGGGAATAATATCACCAGGGGTAAGTCCGGTAAATCATGAAGATTTTGAGTTGGAACGTCAATGGGTTGGGTAACCAGGGGAAACGGCGGAAGGTTAAGGAAGTCATTGATAGAGCAGATCCTGATGTAGTTCTCCTGCAAGAAACAAAGTTGGAAGAGGTGGATAGTTTCTTGCTTCGGAGCATTTGGAGTAATCGATTCAAAGATTGGACCTTTATTCCATCCTCGGGTTCCTCGGGTGGCCTCTTACTGGGTTGGGATATTAGGGTTGCTACAAAGGTGGATGATTTGAAGGGAAGTTTTTCTTTGTCAGTTTTGCTGAATTTCAAGGGTAAAGGGTGTTGGTGGATTACTAACGTCTATGGTCCTACCACTCCTAGACGTCGACACCTTCTCTGGGAGGAATTATCTTTTGTGTTCGGATTATGTAGCCCACATTGGTGTGTCGGAGGAGACTTTAATGCGATCCGTTATCCTACAGAGAAGCTAGGGGGCTCGCGAACTAATGCAAGTATGAGGGGTTTTGAGGAGTTCATTAGGGACTGCGAGCTGCAGGATATCCCTCTCTCTAATGCACAATTTACTTGGTCTGTCAATCGAGGGAGAGTTATGTCTTCTCGGATAGATAGATTCTTGGTTACTACAGTTTGGGAAGAGCATTTTCCAGATTTGATTCAGGAGACCCTTGGTCGCCCGGTGTCGGATCACTTCCCACTTCTCCTTGAGTCAAGTAGGGTTAAATGGGGCCCTACGCCGTTTAGGTTTGAGAATATGTGGCTCCGACATAACTCATTCAATGATCAAGTTAAAGTTTGGTGGGAAGAGTGTCGTGTTATGGGTTGGGAAGGATTTCGGTTTATGAAGAAGCTAAAATATGTTAAGGAGAAGCTTAAAGTATGGAATAAGGATACTTTTGGGGATACTAAGATAAAGAAGAGGGAGATCTTGCAAGAACTGGAAACTCTAGATAGATTGGAGAGTGAAGGTACATTAGACGACACCCAAAGTGCACGAAAGGTGGCTCTTAAGAATGAGTTTGATGAGGTTATGAATAAGGAGGAAACCAGTTGGCGCCAGAAGAGTAGGTTAAAATGGGTGAAAGAGGGAGACGCGAATTCTAGCTACTTTCATAAGGTGGCGAATGGGAGAAGAAAGAGAAGTTGGATAAAGGAGAAGGAGTTGGAGCTGGAGGGGGGTAGAGTCGTGAGGGATGTTGGAGAAATCTCTAAGGAGATAACTACCTTCTATAGAGAATTGTACACTGAAGAAGAGGAGGATAGGCCTTTTATTGAAGGGTTGGATTGGGCTCCTATAAATGGTGACAAGTCCGCTTGGCTAGAAAGGCCGTTTGAGGAGGAAGAGGTCAAAAAAGCAATATGGGCTATGGACAAGGAGAAAGCGCCGGGTCCCGACGGGTTTAATATGGCTTTCTTCCAGGCTTGTTGGCCTGTCTTAAAGGACGATTTACTTCAAGTTTTTAATGAGTTCTACCATAACGGGAAGATAATCACTAGTATGAACTCGACTTTCATTACACTTGTCCCCAAGAAGGATCGTTCTATTAAGGTCCGAGATTTTAGACCTATTAGCTTGGTCTCTAGCGTGTACAAAGTCATAACTAAGGTGCTTTCCTTCAGGTTAGGGGAGGTCCTTGCTGATACAATCTCAGAAAACCAAAGCGCTTTTGTAGGGGGAAGGCAAATTCTGGATGCAGCTTTAGTGGCCAACGAAGTAGTGGAAGATGTCAGGCGTCGGAGGAAGGAGGGCTTGGTTTTTAAATTGGACTTTGAGAAAGCCTATGACAGGGTTAATTGGGGGTTCTTGGATAAAGTCCTAGATCGTAAAGGTTTTGGGGATAGATGGAGAAGATGGATAAGAGGTTGTCTTTCTTCGGTGGCTTTCGCTGTGATAGTTAATGGTGAGCCTAAAGATTGGTTTAAAGGGTCTCGAGGTGTCAGGCAAGGGGACCCTCTTTCTCCTTTCCTGTTCACAATAGTGGTGGATGTCTTAAGTCGGATGCTTTCTAGGGGGATGGAAGTAGGAGAGGTGAGAGGTTTGAAGATCGGTAGTGAGGAGGTAGAGTTCTCTCACTTGCAGTTTGCTGACGATACCATCCTCTTCCTTCCCGAAGACAAGGACAATTTTCAGAATGTTCTTTCCTTACTTCAAGTATTTGAAATTGTTTCAGGGCTTCGTATTAATCTTTCCAAATGCGGTTTGGCAGGGATCAATGTTGATGAGACTGTCGTGGGGAGTCTGGCTGAAATGGTGGGGTGTGAAGTTTCGAAGTGGCCACTGACCTATTTGGGTGTCCCGCTAGGGGGTAACCCCCGGGCAGAGTCTTTTTGGGATCCGGTGACCCATAGGATCTCTAGAAGACTCGAAACTTGGAAAGGGGCGTATTTCTCTCTTGGAGGCAGGATTACTCTTATTAAAGCATGTTTATCCAGTATCCCCTTGTATTATCTCTCTTTGTTTAAGATTCCTGTTAAGGTGTCCAAAAGGATTGAAAGTATTATGAGGGATTTTCTATGGTCAGGTAAGGGTGAGATTAAGAAGGACCACTTGGTGAGCTGGGAAGTGTGTTGTAGGCCTAAGGAGGATGGTGGTTTGGGTTTAGGCAATTTAGTGGTGTTGAGAATATATATATTATTTGTTTAAATATATTCGTATTTGTATAGAGATAATTAGATAAGGATAACTAAGATTTAGTTATCTATTAGGATTTGATTAGGATTTGAGTTTCCTCTTGTATATATACATGTACTTCCTATTATGCAATACACACAAAATTCTTTCATTCAACATGGTATCAGAGCCTGGTTGATCCTAAATAGCATTCACGGCTGTGCTCTCTTTCCAGCCTTGAACCCTAAACACCTCTTCCTCCACTGTTCATCTCGGCCACCCTCAGATCCGACGGCTTCCCGGCGTCTACTTGGAGCACGTGCCGGACCACCGAGCTCAGAAGCCTCCGACCGGCCAAACCCCAATTTCCCGTCGCCGTCCGCCGCCGCACGCGCCTCTACGCGCCGTCCGACCGTCCGCCGGAGTTGCCACGCGCCGCGCGTGACACCTTTTTCCGGCGGCCTTTTCCGCCGTGCTTTACACCGCTGTGATCTCCGGCCTCTTCTCCTCACGTTTCCGGGGTTGGTTTGCCGTTTCCTCACACTTTATTTTCGCTCCTCTCTAAGTGGAGCTTTTCTCATCCCTTAACAGCCATGGCTACTACCGCCAAGTCATCTGTGACTGCCACTATTGTGCAAACCGGTAACGTAACTACTTGCTTTGCCCGTTTCTCTGACATTGGACCATGGGTTCTTGATTCAGGTGCTTCTGAACACATCTCTGGTAATAAAAACCTTTTTACCCATCTTTCTAGTTCATCTTTACTTCCATCTGTAACTCTGGCCAATGGCTCTAAAACTCCTGCTATTGGAATTGGTAAAGCACAAATTCTTCCGTCCATATTTGTTGATTCTGTTCTTTATGTCCCTGAATCTCCGTTCAACCTTATTTCGGTTAGCAAATTAACTAAATCTCACAATTACTCCATCACCTTTGCTAATCAATGTGTTTCTATTCAGGATCGGAGTACGGGGCAGACGATTGGCATAGGACGAGAGTCACATGGCTTATACCACCTTTCACCTCCTATATCCCCAGTTGCGTGCACATCCAGTTGTTCTCCATCTATTATCCATAATCGTTTGGGGCATCCAAGTCTTTCAAAACTTCGCAAAATGGATGCCTCTCTTTCTACTTTGTCTGCCCTTCCTTGTGAGTCGTGCCAATTAGGTAAACACACACGTAGCTCGTTTTCTACTAGTCTTAATAGTCAATCTTCATCTCCTTTTCAACTTGTTCACTCTGATGTTTGGGGTCCTAGTCGCGTGACTTCTACATTTGGCTTTCAATATTTTGTCACGTTTATTGATGACTATTCTCGTTGTACTTGGGTGTATTTGATGAAAAATCGTTCTGAGGTATTTAACATTTTCCAAAACTTTTGTGCTGAAATAAAAACTCAGTTTAATACCTCTGTCTCTAGTTTGCGTTCTGACAATGCTAAAGAGTATTTGTCTACACCTTTTCAAACATTTATGGCCACTCAAGGAATTTTACATCAAACCAGTTGTCCTCATACCCCACAACAAAATGGGATAGCTGAACGTAAGAATCGCCATCTTATTGAAACAGCTCGTACTTTGCTTATTCATCATAATGTTCCTACTAATTTTTGGAGTGACGCTGTTCTCACTGCATGCTACTTGATTAATCGCATGCCTTCTTCTGCCTTGCATGATGAAATCCCTCATTCTTTGTTGTTTCCTAACGACACTCTTTATCATCTTCCTCCCCGTGTTTTTGGTTGTGTTTGCTTTGTGCATGATTTGACCCCAGGGAAAGATAAGCTTGCAGCGAAATCCGTCAAGTGTGTTTTTCTCGGTTATGCTCGACTCCAAAAGGGCTACCGATGTTATTGTCCAGCCACTCGACGTTGTTTCACCTCTCCTGATGTAACCTTTTTTGAGTCTTCCCCATTCTTTGTATCCTCTACGCCTGTAAGTCCCTCTGTGATCGAAGTCCTTCCTGTTCCTTCTCTTCCTTTTCCAGAGGCCGTACCCCAAGACATACCTAGTCCTCCTCTTCTGACATATCATCGCCGTCCCCGTCCTGAGCCTACAGCCACTCTTCCTGACTCACTGCCTTCGTCTGAATCACCCGCTACTCCGGTCCAACCGCCACCTGCTAGTCCTCCTATTGCCATTCATAAAGGTACTCGTTCCACTCGTAATCCTCACCCTGTTTATAATTTCTTGAGTTATCATCGTTTATCTACTCCATATTATGCGTTTGTGTCTTCTTTGGATTTTGTTTCTATCCCTAAGACTACAGATGAAGCTCTTGCACATTCGGGTTGGAGGCAAGCTATGCTTGATGAGATGACTGCCTTACATTCTAATGGTACCTGGGACTTGGTTTCGCTTCCTCCTGGAAAATCTCCAGTTGGTTGCCGGTGGGTTTATGCAGTTAAAGTTGGTCCTGATGGCAAAATTGAACGACTCAAAGCTCGTTTAGTGGCTAAAGGGTATACTCAGATTTTTGGATTAGACTATGGTGATACCTTTTCTCCTGTTGCCAAAATTGCTTCCGTTCGTGTTTTTCTATCCATTGCAGCTATTAATCATTGGCCACTTCATCAGTTGGATATTAAGAATGCCTTCCTCAATGGAGACTTAGAAGAAGAAGTTTATATGGAGCAACCACCTGGTTTTGTTGCTCAGGGGGAGTCTGGGAAAGTATGTCGACTTCGTCGTTCTCTTTATGGACTCAAGCAGTCACCAAGAGCTTGGTTTGGTCGATTTAGTTCCGTGGTTCAAGATTTTGGAATGACTCGTAGTGAAGCTGATCACTCAGTTTTCTTTCGCCATACTTCAAATGGCAAGTGCTTATACTTAGTTGTCTATGTGGATGACATTGTTATTACAGGCAATGATGATTTAGGCATTGCTCAGCTCAAACAACATCTGTGCAACCACTTCCAAACTAAAGATTTGGGGAAGCTTAAATATTTTCTGGGAATTGAGGTTGCCCAATCTAGTTCTGGTGTGGCTATTTCACAACGGAAGTATGCACTTGACTTGTTAGAAGAGACAGGCATGCTAAACTGCAAACGAGTTGAGACTCCAATGGACCCAAATGTCAAATTCTATCCAGGACAGGGGGAGCTGATAAACAATCCCGAGAGATATCGAAGACTAGTGGGAAAACTCAATTATCTCACTATCACTCGTCCAGATATATCGTTTGCTGTGAGTGTAGTTAGCCAGTTCCTACAATCACCATGTGATAGTCATTGGGATGCAGTTATTCGAATTCTTCGATACATTAAGGGAGCACCAGGCCAAGGACTGTTATATGAGGACAAGGGTAACTCCCAGATCGTTGGCTTTACAGATGCGGATTGGGCTGGTTCACCAGATGATAGGCGATCCACATCTGGATACTGTGTTCTCTTTGGTGGGAATCTAGTTTCTTGGAAAAGCAAGAAACAAAATGTAGTTGCAAGGTCTAGTGCAGAGGCTGAGTATCGTGCTATGGCGTTAGCAACTTGTGAACTCTTATGGTTGAAACAACTTCTTCAGGAGATGAAATTTGGAGACATTGGTAAAATGGAACTGGTATGTGATAACCAAGCAGCTATGCACATTGCTTCAAATCCAGTATTCCACGAGAGGACCAAACATATTGAAATTGACTGTCACTTTATTAGAGAAAAAATTCAATCAGGGTGTCTTGCTACTCGATTCGTCAATTCAAATGATCAGCTGGCAGATATCTTCACCAAGTCTCTTAGAGGGCCTCGAATAAAATACCTATGTGACAAGCTTGGTGCCTATGATTTATATGCTCCAGCTTGAGGGGGAGTGTTGAGAATATATATATTATTTGTTTAAATATATTCGTATTTGTATAGAGATAATTAGATAAGGATAACTAAGATTTAGTTATCTATTAGGATTTGATTAGGATTTGAGTTTCCTCTTGTATATATACATGTACTTCCTATTATGCAATACACACAAAATTCTTTCATTCAACAAGTGGCTAAAAACGTTTCTTTAGTCGCTAAATGGCTTTGGCGGTTCCCTTTGGAACCTAATTCTTTGTGGCACAGGGTGATTAGAAGTAAATATGGAGTACAACAGAATGGATGGGATGCTAATCCCGGAAGTGGTGCAACTCATGCTAGTCCGTGGAAATTTATCTCTCAGGGTTACCCATCCTTTTTGACTTTTCTTACCCTTCGAGTTGGCAACGGTATGCGTTTTCGGTTTTGGGAGGACAACTGGATAGGTGAAATATCTTTTCGTGAGCTCTTTCCTCGTCTCTATGGGTTATCGTCCTTACACAATGGCCGAATATCTGATTTTCTGGTGGTTAATAATGAGCAAGCTTCTTGGAACTTCCACTTTTCCAGAAATCTTAGTGATCGACTTGCTGGTGATATTGCTTTGTTGCTGGATGTTCTTGCTCCTTTTCGTATTACCGCAACCCCTGATAAAAGAGTTTGGAATTTAGATCCCTCGGGCTCCTACACTTGTTCTTCTTTCTTTAGATTTTTAACTAGAAGTACTAACAGGAACTGTATAGTCTTATCTAGATCCTTCTGGAAGATCAAGGTGCCGTGCAAAGTTAAGGCTTTTGTTTGGACGACAGCCCTTAACAGAATCAATACAAATGATTTGCTCCAAACTCGGCGTCCCTATAAGGCTTTATCTCCTAACGTCTGTGTGATGTGCTTTCATAACTCTGAGACGAATAATCATCTCTTTCTTCATTGTGAGGTCGCAAGATTGCTTTGGAATAAATTGTTTGGTTATTTTGAGGAGAGTTGGGTGTGCCCGGAAGATCTAGGAACTTTCCTTTCTATCAAGTTTACGGGCTTTGGGAGGAACAAAGAATATAGAACTCTGTGGCACGCTGCTATTCTCGCTACTTTGTGGTGTCTCTGGTTAGAGCGAAATGCTAGGGTCTTCAATAACAAGTTCATCTCTCCTCATCTTTTATGGGATAGAATCACCTTCTCGGCGTCTCTATGGGTCTCGGCTAATGGAATGTTTAGAGGGGTTTCTATTACGGATTTACTAAGGGATTGGAATGCTCTGTTGAGCTGAATCTTTGTTTTCTTTCCTGATTTTCTCCTTGTTTTTTGTTTGATTGTTTAGAGGACTTCTTGTCCTCTTCATTTGTACTTTCTTTCTCTCTTAATAATACTTCTTTTTCTATCAAAAAAAATTGTTGTTAGTTCTTTTATGGCTTTTTGTTAATTCCCTTTTTTGAGTTTTTTTCTTATGTCTTGTTGGTTTAGTTTTTCTATCCCTTTTAATATTTTTCTCACCATATAACTCAGGTATTGGGAGGCTTTGATGCAACACATTATGTTACTGATAGGCTGTGGGCACCTGCTTTGGATGGGACTCTGGTTCCTATTTCAATTGCTTACCGAAAAGACCTTGTAAAACTTGATGGATCAGATCCTTTACTACTTTATGGCTATGGGTCTTATGAGGTAAAAAGGGAAGAAAATGCTTTATGAATTATATTTCCGGTAGAAATGAAAACTTTAAATACTCTGCTTTTGGTAATAGGGTGATTAATACAGGAAAGTAGCTGCACTTTATATAGAAGTTGGTGTTCTAAAGCAGTTTTTGACACTTGCTATCTGCTATTCAAAGGAAAATATTTATCCTTAAAATGATCAAACTGCTTGTCATTTTTGTTTGGCTGACTAATAGAAATTTTTTTAATTTATATATTTTTATCATGGCTAAGATACAGTTTCTTTGTCCTCACTTGTTCTTTTTGAATATTAATTACTGTTTTGGTTCAACAGCTTTCTGATTCCCATACTGATTAGGTTCATGTTTCTTCTTTCTTTAATACAATATCTTTTCTATAAAAAAAATGTTAATAATTTTTTCAGGGCTAAAGTATTATTTTGGTCCTCAATGTTTCCATGAAGTTTAATGTTGGTCCTCAATGTTTTTTTTTGGGGTCGATTTTGGTCCTCGAATGTAACACCGTTAACTTTTTGCCGTTAAATGATGACGTGACATGCTTATATGGCACACCTTCTCTCTTACGTGTCATATTTTAGTGACGTGGCATGACATATCACGGCCACGTCATTAAAATATGATGATGATAATGATGATGATGAAGGAGAGAAGATGATGATGTGGCAATATGGGGTGACGTGGCAGTGATGTGTCATGCCACGTCACTAAAATATGACACGTAGGAGAGAGGGTGTGCCATATAAGTATGTCACGTCTTCATTTAACGGCAAAAAGTTAACGGTGTTACACTCGAGGACCAAAATCGACAAATAAAAAAACATTGAGGACCAACATTAAACTTCATCCAAACATTGAGGACCAAAATAGTACTTTAGCCTTTTTTCAGATAATACATGCAATCAAGAAAATTAATTTTTCAGTTTACTTTTCATTAAATCTGGTTTTTGTGTGTCATTTGTTAGTTGGTCTTGTCATTCATAAATCTTTTTGTTTTGGAATTCAAATTCGTTTCTTGCTATAGTTTTATAACCCACTTCATCAGCAGGTATGTATAGATCCCAGTTTCAAGTCATCAAGGCTATCATTGTTAGATCGGGGTTTTATATATGCAATAGCTCATATACGTGGAGGTGGTGAAATGGGGAGGCAGTGGTATGAGAATGGGAAGCTCTTGAAGAAAAAGAATACCTTCACAGATTTTATTGCTTGTGCTGAGTATTTGATAGATAAGAAATTCTGTACAAAGGATAAACTTTGCATCAGTGGAAGAAGTGCAGGGGGCTTACTAATTGGTGCAGTTCTTAATATGAGGCCTGACTTGTTCAAGGCTGCAGTTGCCGGTGTACCTTTTGTGGATGTAGTGACAACCATGCTTGATCCAACCATACCTCTCACTACCTCAGAATGGGAGGTGATTTTTTTTTTTCATTGATTTAATGATTTGTTTGCTATATGCCTATTTGTTTTCAACAATTGAAATTGCTTATTAGGTCTTCCATTATATCGTCAGAATGTTTTGACTTGGAATTAAGATATATAAGAGTAAAATACACTCCCCTCCCTTGAGAGATCCTAAACAGACACTCCCCTCCCTCCTATTTTTAAAATGTACACTCCCTTCCCTCCACATATAAAAATCCTCTACATCTTAGTCCAATTCACAATTCTCCATTAAATCACTATTAAAAGTAATGACTTTTTTGTAATTTCACAACTTAATCTTTTATGGAGCAAAAAATGTGAAATGAAAAATCTTTTTTTTTTTTATAGGAAAAAATGTCTTATTTTTATTGATTTATTATTATTATTATTTAAATTATTATTATAATTATAAGATAAAAATGTTCGAAATTATGAGATTAGTACTTTTTAATAAAATTGTATTTTTGTTTATTAAAAAAATTGTAACCTATAAATTTTTACAAAATTAATTTACAAGTAATTAGTACTTTTATATAAAATTTAGGGGATTAATTGTCTTGATCGAAAAATTACTAATTACTTGTAAATAATTTTGTAAAATGTTACAGGTTATAATTTTTTAAAAAACAAAAATACATCTTTTTTAAAAAAATACTAATCACAGACTTTTTAACGATTTTTATGTTTTTTTATAGAAAACAATGATTTTTATTTTATAATTATATTAATAATGTAAAGATTAATAATAACAATAATAATAATATTAAATCAATAAAAATATAACAAAAAAAGTAATTTTTGCTCAATAAAGTAGGGACATTTTAGTCTCATAAAAGAGTAAGTTGTAAAATTAAAAAAAGATTATTTTTTTAAACAGTGATATAATAAAAAATTGCGAATTGGACTAAGATGTAGAGGATTTTTATATGTGGAGGGAGGGGAGTGTACATTTTGAAAATAAAGGGGAGGGGAGTGTCTTTTTAAGATCTCTTAGGGGAGGGGAGTGTATTTTACTCAATATATAATTGCATTAGGATTTTAAAATGTTTTCTTGAGTGGCATTGAGAATGAAAAGGAAAATATCACACTTAATGAAGGCAGAAGATATACCATTCCAATTTTATCGGATGTCCCGAAAGGACAGATAGAAGATAGACTTGACAAAGATGCAATAGCTAGTATTTGCCAAAGAAAACTACCTGTAGTCCAAAGCACTTGTACTATTATCAATGTGAATTTTAACAATTTGATGAGAAAGTTGAAGAGATAGTAAACCTTTTCGAACATAACTAGTAAACATTTTGGGTCGACACTCTTGTAGAAAAGATTGCTACATAACCTAGAGGTCTTGGGTTCAAATCTTGAAAACAACCTCTTTGCTTTCAAGGTAAGGTTGGGAACATTTCTCCCTCCCTGAACCCCACCTGGTGGGAACCTTGGGCACTGGGCTACGAGAGAGAGCGGGTTCCATAGAATTTATTGCCATGCCATAGCCATGACTTTCAAACATCATGTAGTAAAAACTACATCTTTCTTAGCAGGTTTACTTTTGGCCTTTGTGAGGAGTTTGGATCCAGTGCAATTCCCTTCCGTGCAATTTCGGTGCAATTCCTCTAAAATACACATTTTTACATTATTTTTTAAGTACTAATACGGATTTACTCTAACAATAACCCACTATGAATGGATTAGGAATGAAATTATTATCAATTTAGACAAATATCATCACTAAATAGCCTCGTGAGACTATTTTTTAATATTAATAACAATTTGGTCCCTAATCCATTAAAGTTGATGATATTTGTCAATATTGATATTAATTTGGTCTCTAATCTATTCATAGTGGATTATTATTAGTGTGAGTCCGTATTAGTACTTCAAAAGTGAAGTAAAAATGTGTATTTTAGAGGAATTGCACCGGAATTGTACGGAAAGGAATTGCACTGGATCCAATTTCCTTTGGGAGATACCCAAATTTTCCTTTTTCCTTCAAAGACTAGTAGAACATATGGATAGCATTCTCTTAAGTTGTTACCATTTAAATTGTAATTTGAAGTGAATTGTGATTCCCAAATGACGGCATGGAATGGATTACAGAGGAGCTATTGGTTTCAAACTTATTCTCCAACACTACATCTGCCATGGGAAAATTTTTTTCCTCTTTGGTTCAAAAGTAGAGCTTTGATACCATGAAAATAGAGAATTTTGAAATAGTTCTCAGTGTCTTCAAATTCCATTTCTTTGTACAAGGGCTTCTATGAAATAAATTCTATCCTAGTCAACACACAGAATTCTCTCTTTGTACACATAGAAACGAACCAAGATAGATTACGTTGGTGTCACTCGATCTATGTAACCAATCCCTCTTAGAGGAAAAGGCTTTATTTGTTGTTGTTTGTTGAAACTTGTGATACATTTCAGTTATATCATCATTTATTGGTTTTACATACTAGTAACAAACTAACAATACAAAGCATTACAATATACCCCTTATTATCTTCAGACATGGGCATAATTTGCAAGTCTTCTGTACATATGTGCTACCTCTGTGCTTTTTATATTAATATATTGGTCAAATGTCTATTTTTGTCCTCTATGTTTCATCCAAGTTCTAAATTGGTCCTTTATCTTTCAAAAGTTCTATATTGATCCTTTATGTTTCCCAAAAGTTTTATATTGGTCCTTTATGTTTCATTAAAGTTCTATATTAGTCCTTTATGCTTTTTATATTAATATATTGGTCAAATGTCTATTTTTGTCCTCTATGTTTCATCCAAGTTCTAAATTGGTCCTTTATCTTTCAAAAGTTCTATATTGATCCTTTATGTTTCCCAAAAGTTTTATATTGGTCCTTTATGTTTCATTAAAGTTCTATATTAGTCCTTTATGCTTTTTATATTAATATATTGGTCAAATGTCTATTTTTGTCCTCTATGTTTCATCCAAGTTCTAAATTGGTCCTTTATCTTTCAAAAGTTCTATATTGATCCTTTATGTTTCCCAAAAGTTTTTTTTATATTGGTCCTTTATGTTTCATTAAAGTTCTATATTAGTCCTTTATGTTTTATTGAAGTTCTATATTGGTCCTTTATGTTTCATTGAAGTTCTATATTGGTCCTTTATGTTTTATTGAAGTTCTATATTGGTCTTTTATGTTTCATTAGAGTTTCATATTGGTCCTCTCAGCATGATTTTATTTTTGGCTTAAATGACGTCGTTTGGGTGTTTTTGGTGTGTCTAAGGCCATGCCAACTATCTGATACACTTAGGAGAGATTATGTGTCTACCTCGACACGTCACATTAGCAATTAACTTAAGAAATTGGCGGACATGGACGGAAGGACCAATTTAGAACTTTTGGGAAAGATAAAGGACTAATTTAAAACTTTTGAAACATAAAGAACTAATTTGAAACCTGAGTGAAACATAGAGTACAAAATGAACCTTTGACCTAATATATTTAAGCAGTTGGTGATGCCACAACATTCTAAGCTAATTCTTGCTGTTATGCAGGAATGGGGTGATCCTAGGAAGGAGAAATTCTACTTCTACATGAAGTCATATTCTCCCGTTGATAATGTGAGGCTTTACAGCAGCGCACTATTCTTTTGATAGCTAGTTACCACTATTTCTTTTTCTTGCAATTTGTTAAAATACATTTAGTTACCTGAGAGCGTGTTATTAGATATGCATGAAATATATGTGTCGGTAGATTTGAGACCCATGCTTTGCATGCGTATTATTTATTAATAAAACTTATGGCAAAAAGACTTTTTTTTTTTTTTTATAATTGCAAAAAGACATTCTGGCAAAAAGACACTTTTAGTTTACATATATATTCACATTCTGGCATATATATATATACCTATTGACACATATATATATAGTTATACACATATAGACAGACACATGCAAAAAATTTTACAAATACTAGAATTATCCAATCAAGGAATTACAAATGCTAGGATTTTGAATTGTAGCATCTGAACTTTCAAGAAATTCTAAATTATATAATCCAAACATAACACAACACTAGCATCATTTTCACCAGCTGGGCATTATTTTTAGTTTGGCTGGAATCTAATTTTTCTAGGAATTACAAATAAATCTTTATTGATCCTACTCTTATTTTATGCAGGTGAAAGCACAAGATTATCCACACATTCTTGTCACTGCTGGTTTGAACGGTAAGCCTATGTTATGAATATGATTGAAAATTATTTACCTTCGTATATAACTTTCTAATCATCTCATTATTAGACTAAACACTTGGCTGGAATATTGTACCGTGATTTTACATGTGATATATAGATCATTTTGTCTGAATCTTATGTGTATGTGCAACAGACCCACGTGTTCTGTATTCTGAACCAGCTAAGTTTGTGGCAAAACTAAGGGATGTGAAGACCGATGATAACATACTGCTGTTTAAATGCGAGCTTGGTGCTGGGCATTTTTCTAAGTCAGGGAGGTAAAATTTAATTCAATTGTTGCTTGTTCTAAATGTAGCACTTACAATGGGAAAGTTAGTTGAAACACGCTTCACGTGGTTTGGACGTTTGGTCATGTACAAAGTAGGCCGTTAGTGGCTCCTGTCTTTACAATTGACCGTATGAAAGATAGGCTTAATAACTAGAGGTAGAGAGACCAAAGAAAACAATAAGTGAAAATTTTATGAAGCATTTGGCTATTAGTGACCTAACCATCGAAATAAATAAAGAAAGAATATGTTGTAATTGCTTAATCCATATATAGCGACTCCACTTAGTGGAAAAAGGCTTTGAGCAATGATAACATACTGCTGTTTAAATGCGAGCTTGGGATTTTTTTCCCTTTCTCAATTCCTTTTGTTCTTATTTGGGAATGGGAAGGATAGGATAGTTATTACTGTTTAGTTCAAATTAAGTGCTGCTCTTAGATCTTCTAGCTGTAGGGTATGATTTAATGAATTCCATCAGCCTTTTAAAGAGAATGCAATGACTTGGATTGAAATGATCAATCAGTCGTTGAATGGTAATCTAATAACTAGTAGATGTTATAAATTAAAGTAAATTATTGATTTAGTCTTGAAAGATGTATGGTCTTTCAATTTGATTCTTAAAAGATAATGTTTCAGTTTGGTTCTCTAATTAATAAAATGGATATAAAGTTAACTTGGAGTAGTATAAATTAATGCTAACAGACTCTTAAATGATAAATTGGATCCTATTCAACAATAAATGAAATAAAACACGGTTAAAATGCATCGTTTGTATTTCTTATGTGTAGTTTGTAATGTGATGTATTTTATTTTACAAATTAGGCATTGTCAAAATGTACTCTTTACATTTTTTAGTCAAATATAGTTGAATCCAATATTTAAGAGTCAGTTATCCATCATTAATACTTTGTTAATAACTTTATAACCATCTTATTAATAAATGGACTAAACTGATTGGGAATTATCTTTTCAAGACCAAATTGAAACTTTTTATGTTTTAATGACTAAATTGACGGGAACATGCACCTTTTATGTAATAAATCCTCTATTAATTATGGAAGCGATTGTTATGGAGTTTAAGATGCTATTAGTCAGTTATAATCTCTTTTTATGTACATAATTTTTCATTTTCCATATAATAATTTTTTTTTTCTTAATACAGATTCGAGAAGCTCCAAGAAGATGCCTTCACTTATGTCTTTATTTTGAAGTCCCTCAACATGATTAGTCAGTAAGCTTGAGTCACATGGCAACTCGACTTGAGTCTGGAGATAAACAGCTGCAGTTTCAGATGTGGTTCGATAGTTCCTTGTATCTCTATTATTAAATTGTTTTAATCAAAACAAAATATGTTAATTTTTCATTTAGAAAAGCATTCATTAGAGAGATATGTTTTATAAATTATACTCCAGTGATTAGGCAGGGAAGTTGCCTATTAGGCCTATAAAGAAGTCCAACATAATTATAACAACAGTATACTAAATAGTTATTTTGGTTGACATTTATATTTTAGGCTGAAATTATATTGATGCAATTTCTGGTTATGATAGGTGAAGAAAGATATGTTGTCATTGCTTAATCCATATAGTGACTTCACTTGGTGAAAAAAAAAGGCTTTGAGCAATGATAACATATTGTTGTTTAAATGCGAGCTTGGGATTTTTTTTCCCTTTCTCAATTCCTTTTGTTTTTTTTTTGGTGAAGAAAGCGTAATATATAAAGCAAATGAGAAACAACGGAAGCCGAGGCTAAGTTCAAGTTACAAAAACGCACCCTAGAGACTGAAACCTAGCAGGAGAGCGAGGTTCAAAAACAAGTCCATGCGGAATGGAGTTGCAACGAAATATAAACTTACAGTCATCCAAAAGTAAGGAAAAACATAAAGAAAAACATAAAAAGACGTTGTTCCTTGGGAAACTTGGCCTAGGGAGGTTCCAGTTCATGCTCGTTGTTGCGTGGCTGACGGGTTGTAACTTGACGCAAAAGATTATTTCCTTGCTGGTCATGGTGTAAGTGGGTGAGCAGGAAAGGTGGAGGTTCTTGATGGAAGGAGTAGCGGACCTTGGAGATCCTCCCATAGTTGGCTAGAGCATCAGCGCATTTGTTGGCTTCCCGATAGCAGTGGCTGATTCTCCACTATTGAAGGGATGAAAGCAGGTACCTGGACAATACTATGAACTTCTTGGAAGGAGGATCCTACGATGCGGATGGATATGTTGTTGTTCCAAAGCACCCAAAAGCCTCCCGCGAAGCCCATAGCGTCAACTTTGTAGGAGTGTTCATATCCTAGAGCATTGATTATTCATGTTGCCCTTTCCCCACTTACTCTTGTCTCCGTTAAGATTACAGCATCAGGTTGGTGGAGAGCTACTGTTTCCCTAAAGACTTAACGAAATTCAGTGCTTCCAGCACCTTTGACATTCCATGCAAGAATATTCATTTTCAGGAAGAGAGAGAGGTCTTTGTTAACTAAAAAGAGGTCGAAGGGGAAAAGGCACCCTAAAGAATAAAGATTCTTTGAATATTCAATATAATTTTCCTTAAGGCAAACTAATGGGAAAAGAGCTCTGCCCGCTATGCATCCGCCGCCCCGCCACCGCGGCTGCCCCTAGAGGCTTCTTTCTCCATTCTCAAATCCTCTCCCATGATTTTCTTCAGTCTCTTCCTCTCTTCCCCTCTCTCCCACCATCTCCATGGTTTTAAACACAAAACAACCCCTCTTCAAGCATGCTCTGCCGCCACGCATCCTCCATCTTCTTCTCCGACAATAGCTAGTCGGAACGCATCGGCGAAACCTCTATTGGAATTTCTTCCGCCAACCTCTTCATCATCCTCTTCTCCTCTAGAGTGTTCTTCTACAATCCCCTGTCTTCATTCCGATGCTCCGGTGATCCCCTCCTTTGGAGATGCCGCGAACACCTCGATCGTTACCGGAGATCAGAAGCGTATTCACAAACCGGTAACCCCCATCTTTCTCTTCTCCTTCAATCATATTGGCCTTCCTTCTTGCCATGAGCAACCTTCACCTCTCGTGCGTCACTCGACGACGGCTTCTCCACCTTCCTATGCGCCTCTTGGAGATCCACAACTTCTTACCAAACCGAAAACCACCTTCTTGTCCACCATGCAAGCTTGTTACAAATAAATGAAACAAAATGAGAAATTGTTTCATCATAAATCACTCAGTCCCAAAGAAAAAACCCCTAAAGCTTCTATGATTGCTGTCGTCACCCTCGTGACGGACTACTCCTGGCTTGACGACGTCGGCATAATGCTAACCCTCTCTTCTCCCACCTCCACAATTGTGTCGGGCTTCTCTTCTCCTGACGTAGCCACTACGTTGAGATCCACTTCGGCTTTTTCGGTGGTTACAACACAGCCAACACCACCAGAATCTTCCATGCCTTCCTATGCTCTCCTCCCCACTTTCCCTTCCAAGATCTCTTTCAAAACATCTCTCTACAAAACTCACGGCATCCCCAACCTCCTTATCTCTTCTACTCTTCTCTTCTCGTTGACGGAAAACCATTACTTCCACCAGGAAATCGCCACCAAGTTATCGCCCAATCAAAAAATTCAAAAAATTTCAAATTCTTCATATGGCTCATTAATGTGTCCCATTAATGCACCTCATCAATGGCCCACTATGGACTTACTGATGCACCAACTTTCTTCTTCCAAAAATTCAAAAAAACTTAAAACTCTTAAATGGCCCTTTAATATTCCTCATCAATGCATCCATATTCAACTACCCTCCCATAAGCTCCTTTCGTTACCTCCTACAAGATTTCAAATTTCAAGCTCTCTCCCTTCACTCATTATCCTTGTAGACCCCACCCAACTCAGCATTAATGATCCCTCAAACCATCCACTTACATCTCTTCCTACGTCTCATAGTAATCCCTTCATCTCTTCCTCTGTCCCATTAGTTAATGCTTTCTCCATAGCACATTCCTCTACCACTTCTCTGACTTCACATTGGGCCCATATAAAAGCCCATAACAAAAGATATCTAAACTACCCCACCTCTTGTTGTCACCACCCCCTTCTCAAAGAGCTGCTACCCTGTTTCTTCCATGTTAACACCGCGAAGGCTGAGCAAAAAGGTGACGCCACCTCCTCCGCGTGCCCCCCTCATTGCTATCAAGGAGCAACGCCGCCTTATGCAATGGACGCGCCATTGTTGACAACGCTGAAGGCCCCTTCTTTCTCTCTAATGGTTTTAGGATATATATCTGCATCGCTTCAAATCCGCCAGCTCAACTTCGCCTTGATAAGCTTCACCTCGGATTACTCCGCCGAGTCAGCTACAAGCCACCGTAACAGATCAGCTCCTATCTGCTTGTGGTGTAGTCCGGTTAGCTGTGGACTTCACTCAGGCGTCTTTTATGTTTCTTGCGTTGGTTCAGTTTAGTCTTTGTTTCTGGTAGTTTATTTTGTTGTAATGTAATTGTCCTTGTTTCGTGCTTGAACTCAGTTGCTGGTGTTCGTCTATTATCTTCTTCCTTTGTGTTGTATTGTACTTTTAATCGTGTATGTGTAATCTCTATGTTATTTAATTACAACTACAACTTTCACCAAAATAAAAAGAGGTCGAAGGGTGGTTGCATGGGGTTGGACATGCAAGTGCTAGACTCACCCTGCTCCAGGATTCTTCTTGGGGTTAGCTTTATGGTGTAGTTTTCATTTGGGAATGGGAAGGATAGGATAGTAATTACTGTTTAGTTCAAATTAAGTGCTGCTCATACATCTTCCAGCTGTAGGGTATGATTTAATGAATTCCATCAGCCTTTTAAAGAGAATGCAATGATTTGGATTTTCATTGATCAATCGTCGTTGAATGGTAATCTAATAACTTGTAGATGTTATAAATTAGAGTAAATTATTAATTTAGTCTTGAAAGATGTATGGTGTCCAATTTAATTCTTAAAAGATAATGTTTCAATTTTTTTTTCTGAAATATTTATTCCGAATTGGTTTGATTCTTTGATTAGTAGAATGGATATAAAGTTAACTTAGAGTAGTACAAATTAATGCTAATTGACTTTTAAATGATAAATTGGATCCTATTCAACAATAAAAGAAGTAAAACACGGTCAAAATGCATTTTGTTTGTATGTGTAGTTTGTAATCTGATGTATTTTATTTTGCAAATTACGCATTGTCAAAAATGTATTCTTTACAATTTTTAGCCAAATATAGTGGAATCCAATGAGAAACAATTAAGAGGGATCTAGCCATAAATAACTTAACCATAGAAATGTGCAAAGATAGAACATGTTGGCGTCGCTTGATCCATATAGCCGACCCCACCTAGTGGGAAAAGGCTTTGTTTGTTGTTGTTGTTTTGTTGTATAGTGGAATCCAATATTTAAGAGTCACTTATCCTCTATTAATACTATTGTTAATAAGTTTATAATCATCTTATTAATCAATGGACTAAATTGATTGGGAATTATATTTTCGGGACCAAATTGAAACTTATTATGTACTAAATCCTCTATTAAGTATTAATTATGAAAACTCCTAGATATGTTAAGGAGAGTCACACTTAGATCTAAAGGTTTTTTTCGATTGTTTGTAAGGAGTTTAAGATGTGATTAGTCAGTTCTAATTTCTTTTCTTATATACATGATTTTTCATTTTCCATATAATAATATTTTTTTTTAATATAGATGCGAGAAGATGCCTTCACTTTTGTATTTATTTTGAAGGTCCTCAACATGATTAGTCAGTGAGCTTGAGTCACATGGCAACTCGACTTGAGTCTTGAAATACAAGAATTAATATAAAATTAATAAAAAAGATAAAGAACCAAAATAAGTATTTGGCCATTCCATAATTAATGTACTAGGTTAAACTACCATTTTAAAAGCTTTATTACCTTTGACACTCATCATTAGCTTTAGGTTTGACTTTAAATTAGTCTGTTTGTTACGCTGCACTGTACACTTAATTACTTTAGCTTATATTAAAGCAATTAGAATTGCACTTATACTCGGTTATATCTTAATCAAAGTTCCCTAAAGGTGAAGTTGAACGTGGGAGCTGACGTGGCAGGAGGTAAGTTTCCCTACTAGGGTTTCTAACGGGTCTTCCTTGGGCTGCCACTGGTGGGTTAGTCGCCGTCGAAGCCTTGGGATCTCATCGTCGGGATCGTCGCCGTCAGTGCCTGCCGTCGGTACCGTTGCCGGTGGCTTCTGATGTCGGAGGGCTCGCCGAATCACTCTGTTCGCATTTTCCTGTTTTGTTTCGCATGGTGGACGCCTTAAACCTCAACGTACTGCTGTTGGTGGCTCACAGACGTTGACGACGGCGGCTTCCGATCACGGTCACGGTGGTCCACCGGAGTTTGACCGCGATTTTCCCTTCTTTTGTCCGATTTTGACTCCCTGGTCATTTTGTTTTCAAAGGCTGCTTTTGCTCGCTTCTCTTAGGCTTTACAGTGGTTGTGTGGAATAAGAGAGAGTGGATTGGGGGTTGTTGGAGGGTTCACCGGAGGGAGGTGGCTCGTTTCTCCCCTTTTCCATGCGTTTTTTCAATCTTTTTCTACGGGTCTTCTGCTGGTTGCTGTGAGTGCCGGTTTCTGTGTTTTTTCTTCACGGCGTAGCTTTCCCGGTCAAGGTGGTTCACCGGAATTAACGTCCCCTGTGTGGGTTTCTGGTTTTCCGTTGTGAAGGGGGGTATACGGAGGTATCTTTGTCTCTGTTCTCGGTTTTTTTTGGTACGTGAGGGTTGTTCTTCCTTTACCCGGTGCTGGGGTGGTGCTGTCCGGCCATCTTTTTGCTCCTTATCACGTTTAGTGGTGGTTGTTGGATTTATCAGTAGCGTTTGGCTCAGAGGAAGGCATTCGGGGTATATGGTGGGAGTATAGTCTCGTGTTCTCTAGATGGTAAAGATGGGGACAAAGCGTTTAGCAATTGAAGCTAAAACGTTTGACCTGTCATTGGAGCATTCTGGCTCTTATTTTCGCCTTACCATTGTGGAGAGCGGTCGAGGTTTTCTATTTAAGGTGATTCTTGGGTGGGATGCTGCTTTTTGGTTGATGTCGGCAGCACGGGAGTTAAATAGTGGTGGTTGGAACGGTTCAAGTACCAGGAGATATCGTGACAAGGATAAGTTATACTTAATCTATGTGGGGGAGAATGGTAGGGGCCGGTTTCTTTGCATAACGGAATATTTCAACGGGGGACAGAAGGTCTCCGTAATGGTGTCGGAGGGATCACACGGTGTGGGGTGGAGGCAAGTTTCTAATGCATTGATATCCTTGCTTGTCTAACCAGATACAAGGGACACAAGGTTGACAAGAAGACGTCAGGATAAACCTTCCTCTTGGATTTCGGAGAAGGTTTCATATGCTGATATAGTGCAGAATCTGGATGGTGTTGCGAGGAGTGTAGGGAGAAGGGTTAATAACGGTTCTGAGGTTCCCAACCACAACGGAGTAAGGGAGAATTCGGCACCACAAAACGTATTCAAAAAAACTCTTAGGATACACTTGGATCCCAATGAGAGAAGGAGAGCGGAGTGGGTTTTAGAAAGAAGGGTTCCGCAACCGAAAAGTCCTTTGAGGCTTGCCTTCAGTAAAGGTCCTCTAGAAAGCCATAAGCCTCAACAGCGTTTTGTTGTGCAACCAAAGAAGCAAGTTAATTGGGCTTTGCAAGATACAACTCAAAAAAACGGAACCAAGATGGCTAATGAATTACGGGTAGAGGAATTGGGTCAGGTTAAGGCCCAAAGTTCTCGTGAAAAGGTAGTGAATGGTAGCGATGGAGGTCGAAATGAGTCTATCAGACCTTTGGCATTGACGTGGGTGGCCAAAGGGGTAGATAAGGTAAAGCTAGTGACAGAGGTTCCAGGTAGTGTATTGGGAGCTGCTTCAGGTGAAGGGAAGATCATAATTCAAGTACGCATGCTTCATCAAAAGGAAATGGGGTAATTCAAGAGGTGGACTTAGGCCCAAGTTGTTCTGGTACTAAGCTGGAGATGACAAGCCATTCATTCTTTGACGCGGAGGCATTATCTTTAGATACTTCATACACAGAAACTATAGATGATGACTCTATTATTTCTCATTTTAAAAATGAAGAGGGCCTATTAATTGAGCAGTTAGAGAAAGAATGTTTGGAAGAGCAAAAGAAACAAAAAAAGGAGGCAGAAGCTCCCCTTGATGGTTTTGCTTTACTCTTTGGAGGGGAAGGTGAAGAGGCTACGTATGGTAAGGGAAGGGCCAAGGGGCTGGAGCAAAGTACTTTGAATCAGCAAGGCATCCTAGCTAGGCCCCCGACGACTAGTTTGCCAGAGGAGAGCTCTATTCATTTAAGCCAACTAGGGGGTGAAAAGGACAATTGTGATCCCCAAGCTCTACTGGATAGTCTTAGTTTCAAGCTGCTTGATAAATCAGGGAGAGAGATCAAGGTACTGGTGAGTCCTCAGACATATGAGAGGAGGAAGAAGAGGGCAGATAAGGAGTTGTAGAGATTGAAAACCAGAGGAAAGGTGGCAAGGGGAAGTCAGGTGGATCATAAGGATTATTAGCTGGAACACTAACGGGTTAGGGAACCCATTAAAACGTAGGAAGATCAAGGAAGTGTTAGATAAAGTAAACCCCGACATTGTTATTCTGCAAGAGACTAAGTTAGAACTGGTTGATAGTTTCTTACTTCGTAGCATTTCGAGTAGTCGGTTCTAGGAATGGGTCTCTATACCCTCTTCAGGGTTATCGGGGGGCCTGTTAATGGGGTGGGATACGAGGGTAGCCTCTAAAGTTGATGATCAGAAAAGGTCCTTCTCTTTGTCGGTTTTGCTAAACATTAAGGGTAAAGGGTGTTGGTGGATCACAAATGTGTATGGCCCGACTAATCCTAAGAGCAGATCTCTTTTGTGGGTGGAATTATCTTTTATGTATGGGTTATGCAGTCCCCACTGGTGTGTTAGAGGAGATTTTAATGCTATTCGCTTTCCTACAAAAAAGTTAGGGGGCTTGAGAATTAATGCGAGTATGAGAGCTTTTGATGACTTTATTAGAGATTTTGACTTACGGAATATCCCTCTTTCTAACGCTCAATTTACGTGGTCAGTTAACCGAGGAAGGATGATGTCCTCTCGAATAGATAGGTTCTTGGTTACTTCTGTGTGGGAGGACCATTTCCCAGAGTTAATTCAAGTTAAGATGTGGTGGGAGGAATGCTCGGTTACAGGTTGGGAAGGCTATAAGTTTATGAAGAAACTTAAATATGTTAAGGAGAAGCTTAGAGTTTGGAATAAGGAGACCTTTGGCGACACAAGGGTGGAAAAAAAGGGAGATTTTGCTAGAAATGGGAACTCTTGATAGGATAGAGAGCGAGGGTATGCTAGATGAGGTTCAATGTGCTCGTAAGATCGCCCTGAGGAATAAGTTGGATGAGGTCATCAATATGTGAATTCCAATTATTTTCACAAGGTGGAAAATGGGAGAAGAAGGAGGAGTTGGATTAAGGAATTGGAGTTAGAAAGGGGAAGAGTGGTCAGGGATGTTGGTTTGATTTCTAATGAAGTTACATAGTTCTACAAGGAGCTGTACACTGAAGAGGTTGATGAAAGGCCTTTCCTTGAAGGCCTAGACTGGGCTCCCATAGATGAGGCAAAGGCTGTTTGGTTAGAAAGGCCGTTTGAGGAGGATGAGGTTAAGAAAGCAATCTGGACAATGGACAACGAGAAGGCGCCGGGCCCCGATGGTTTCAACATGGCCTTCTTTCAGGCTTGTTGGCCTTCTCTGAAAGGGGATTTACTTAGAGTTTTTAATGAATTCTTTTACAATGGAAATGTTAGTACTAGTATGAACTCAACCTTCATCACCCTTGTTCCCAAAAAGGATAGATCCATCAAGGTGCGAGATTTTAGACCTATCAGTTTGGTCTCTAGTGTTTACAAAATAATCACCAAGGTTCTCTCCTTGAGGCTAAGGGAAGTGCTTGGGGATACCATTTCTGAAAATCAGAGTGCTTTTGTGGGGGGAAGGCAAATCCTTGACGCAGCTCTAGTGGCTAATGAAGTAGTGGAAGATGTGAAAAGGTGTAAAAAGAAGGGACTGGTCTTTAAGTTGGACTTTGAGAAAGCTTATGACAGGGTCAATTGGGATTTCCTGAACAAGGTCTTATGTCGTAAGGGTTTTGGGGATAGATAGAGAAGGTGGATTAAGGGTTGTCTATCTTCTGTGGCCTTTGTAGTCATAGTGAATGGGGAACCTAAGGAGTGGTTCAAGGGTTCCCGAGGTGTCAGGCAAGGCGATCCCCTCTCTCCTTTTCTCTTCACTCTGGTTGTCGATGTGTTAAGCCGCATGCTGCGCAGGGGTCTGGAGACTGGGGTGGTGAAAGGTTTGAAGGTTGGTAGTGAGGAGTTGGGGATTTCACATTTACAATTTGCAGATGACACTATTCTTTTTCTTCCTGAAGATAAAGAGAATTTTATAATGTTCTATCCTTGCTTCAAATCTTTGAAATTGTTTCAGGGCTTCACATTAATCTCTCGAAGTGTGGGCTAGCTGGTATCAATGTTGATTATAACCTGGTCTGGTACTTGGCTGATGTGGTGGGTAATAGCGAACCTAATCCTAATTTTTTAGGGTTTTATTATCAGCCGTTATTTGTTAATATCTCACCTATTTTTTAGGTTTAATTATTAGCTGTTATCTCGTCCCTTAATTCTCTCTAGGTATATTTAAATTCAAAATAACATATCTTCTCTATTGTAACAGTCCCTATTTTTTTGTATTGTAACTCTAGGGCTGACTCACTGACATTAGTATTTAATTCTGCCTCTGTACATTGAATACGCACAGCTGTAATACACTGCTTTCAGTCTCAGCTCTGTCTCTCGTTCTCTCTCTATTTTATGGTATCTGAGCCCTAAAGCCTCACAGCATTTTTTGTCCTCCTCTTCTCTTCATCTCTCGACAAAATCCACCACACCCAACCCTAATATTCTCTAATGGCAGATGAAACTCCCAGGACTGTTGTTGTTAATGGAGACAACATCTCAGGCACAACCACCACTGTTATGCAATTTAATCCAGCCACCCAACTACCTATTAAGCTCACTGGTCCGCTCAATTTTCCACTATGGAAGGCTCAGGTGTCTATGCTAATGCATGGCCACAACCTCTATAGACACCTTGATGGTTCCAAGCCTTCTCCAGCCGCTAACAGTGCTGATTTTCTCCCATGGTTTCGCCAAGACCAGTTAATTCAAAATGCCCTGCTCACTTCAGTTGACACAACCATAGCTTCAACAGTAGCACTTGCTACCAATGCCCATACAGCTTGGCAAGCCCTTCACACATCCTATGCCAACAAATCACAAACAAGAATACTCAGCCTCCGTGACCGTCTAGCCTCATCTACAAAAGATTCCCTGCCAATCTCTGATTACCTTCATCAAATTCGCACCATCTCCAATGAGCTTGCCACGGCTGGATCCCCTGTGACCAATGAAGAGCTTGTTATCACTATCCTCCAAGGATTGGGCACTGAATATAAAGACATCTCTGCAGCAATTCGAGCAAGTGACACAAAAATCACCTATGAGGATCTCTATGATAAACTCATAGACCATGAGTTATTCCTCAAACATGAGGAAACAAAGAAACCCCTCACAACACCCATTACTGCCAATATAGCCCAAACACCATCCCAAGCAAAACAAAAACCCAACAACTATAACTATGCACCACAACGCCGCCAAAACAACCCTCCCTCTGGTCAGTACCAAAGTTGGCAGCGAAACAGAAAACCCAATAAGCCAAACCCCAATCCTATAAGGTGTCAACTATGTGACAAGATGGGTCATATTGCTCGTGTGTGCAGATCAGCCTCTCATAATCACCTGCAAGCTCGTGCAAACTTTGCTGCTCGCATTCCAAATTCTCAAACACCATGGATAGTAGACACCAGTGCTACTCATCACATAACATCTGACGATCATGGCTTTGACACTTTTCAGCCCTACCAAGGTTCTGAGGAAATAGTGATGGGTAATGGTAACACTATTCCGATTTCCAACACTGGTAATGTATCACTATCTGCATCACAAAATACTTTCAAGCTTACACATGCACTTCACTCACCACAAATCACAAACAATCTAATTTCTGTCTCTCGTTTCTGTCATGACAATAACACATACATTGAATTCTTTCCTTCCGTTTTTCATATAAAGGATCTGACTACGGGGGCGCTTCTTCTTCAAGGGCCGAATAAAGATAGCTTATAAGAGTGACCAAACACAATCAAACAAAACCATCCAAAATTCAATTCAACAATCTCATATCAAGTATGGCACAGACGTCTAGGCCACCCAACAACAATCGTTCTAAACAAGACCTTAAGGCCTTTATCAATATATGTTTCTTATTCTGATCAATTTCCTTGTAATTCTTATCAATCAAATAAAAGCCATCGGCAACCTTTTTCTTTTAACACTCTCCACAGCAAATCTCCTCTTCAAATTATGTACAGTGGCCTATGGGGTCCTTGTCCAATTTTATCTATTGACAAGAAATGGTATTACATTCTTTTTGTTGATGAATTCTCCAAATATATGTGGCTTTATACAGTACAAAACAAAAGTGAAACTCTCGAATTATTCAAAGCACTACATCGTCTTCTTGAAAACCAATTTAACACCAAATTGCTCTCTTTTTATACAGATGGTGGAGGGGAATTCACAAAAATTACACCATACCTTCAACAACATGGTATTCAACATCTCATATCACCACCCTACACCCCACAACAAATTGCCCTGGTTGAAAGACGCCATCGTCACATCATCGAAATAGCAAAAACACTAATACACCAAGCCAACCTTCCCTCCATCTTCTGGTCCTTTGCTTGCCACCAAGCCGTGTACCTCATAAATAAAATGGCCACTCCAAAGTCCAAACCTTAATAACAAATCCCCACATCAAACCCTATTCCAAACACAACCCAACATTACAAATATCAAAGTGTTTGGATGCCTTTGCAATGCTTGGTTAAAACCATACAACAAACACAAGCTTCAACCAAAATCTCAGCCTTGTGTCTATCTTGGCTTTGATAACCAGCACCACTGTCATAAATGCTTTAATCCAATTACTTCCAAATTATACCTATCTAGAGATGTTGTCTTCCATGAAGACCATTTCCCATTCACCAACATCTTTGCTCATCTTTTACCCAAAACAACCTACCCATGGGATAACACCACCACACTACATCAAGAAAACAGTTTTCCATCCTCTCTCACTATCAACAACCCCATCCACCAGCTTCCGCCACCGACCACTGTGTTACCCACTGTAACACAACAAAACAGTAACCAAAACACCACTGCCACTGCACCCACTGACCAGCCTCCTCTTATCACCTACCAAAGATGAAACAAAACCCAAAACATCCCCCAACAAAGCCAAAATTTCGAACCCACTCCTATACAACATCCACCCAAAACCCAACCTCATCACTCAATGACAACACGCTCAAAATCAAATAGCCAGAAACCTCAACAACACAACACCACAATAACAAATATTCATCAAACACCACACACATACAAACAAGCACAAAAAATTCCTCATTGGAATAAAGCAATGAAAGTTGAATATGATGCTTTGATACAAAATTATACCTGGGAATTGGTAGCATCTACTACAACTCAGAATGTTGTGGACTACAAATGGTTGTTTAGAATAAAGTATAAATCTAACGGCTCTCTTGACAGGTATAAAGCAAGATTAGTTGCTCGTGGGTTTACACAACACCCTGGACTAGACTACCACAACACATTCAGTCCTGTTGTGAAACCAGCCACCATTCGACTAGTTCTCACAATAGCAACTCAACAAGGCTGGAAAATCAATCAACTGGATGTCAACAATGCCTTTCTTCAAGGAAATTTAGAAGAAGAGGTTTACATGAGACAGCCACCAGGATTCGAGAATCCAATTCACCCTCATCATGTTTGCAAACTTCTGAAGGCAATCTATGGACTTAAACAAGCACCTAGAGCTTGGTACACAGCTCTAAGCAACTTCTTAATATCACAAAATTTTCAGAAGTTCAGGTCTGATTCGTCACTATTTATTCTTAACTCTCACAGCTGTCTAATTTATGTCATTGTCTATGTTGATGACATTATAGTGACAAGAAACAACTCTATGGCCATTAAATCTTATATTCGAAAGCTGTCTCAACGTTTTTCATTGAAAGATTTAGGTCCTATTCAATACTTTCTGGGTGTTGAAGTCCTACAAACCACCACTGGTATTAACCTCTCTCAACATAAGTATATTCAGGATATTCTTCATGATCTTCATATGGAAAATTGCAAAGGTGTACGGTGTACCAACACCTATGACACCATCTAGCAATTTTCTAGAAAATGATGAACCAACCGATGGGACATTGTATAGACAAACTATTGAGAAACTCCACTCCCTTTCTTTTACACGACCTGACATTGCCTATGCAGTTAGCAAACTGTCACAAACAATGCACAAGCCCATGCAATCCCACTGGACAACACTTAAAAGAGTTCTAAGGTACCTAAAACATACATCCAGTTATGGTCTTTCTATTTCCAACAAAAAAAATCTTCAACTTATTGGATATTCAGACTTTGATTGGGTTGGAGACCCAGTAGACAGAAGCTCAACTACTGGATACATCATTTATCTAGGCAACACTCCAATTTCATGGTCCTCCAAGAAACAAAGAGCCGTCTCTAGATCCTCAACAAAGGCTGAATATAGAGCAGTGGCAGCCACGCTGTCTGAGGTAAATTGGCTGTCAAACCTCCTCAAAGAGCTTCATGTAAAACACAGCACTCCAACAATCTACTGTGACAACATTAGCACTACTTACATATGTGCAAATCCTGTCTTACACAGTAAAATGAAGCACGTCGCCATCGATTTCCACTTTGTAAGAGAACAAGTAGAACGGAAACAACTTCAAGTCAAACACTTGAATGCAGCTGACCAAGTGGCAGACATCCTAACAAAGCCACTTTAAACAGCAGCCTTCAAACAACATTTTTTTAAGCTTGGTGTAAAAGAATTTTCCACCAACCTTGCGGGGGCGTAATAGCGAACCTAATCCTAATTTTTTAGGGTTTTATTATCAGCTGTTATTTGTTAATATCTCACCTATTTATTAGGTTTAATTATTAGCTGTTATCTCATCCCTTAATTCTCTCTAGGTATATTTAAATTCAAAATAGCATATCTTCTCTGTTGTAACAGTCCCTATTTTTTTGTATTGTAACTCTAGGGTTGACTCACTGACATTAGTATTTAAATCTTTGAAATTGTTTCAGGGCTTCGCATTAATCTCTCGAAGTGTGGGCTAGCTGGTATCAATGTTGATGATAACCTGGTCGTATACTTGGCTGATGTGGTGGGTTGTGAAGTGTCACAGTGGCCTCTGACGTATTTTGGTGTCCCTTTGGGGGGTAACCCTAAGGCTGAGTCGTTTTGGGATCCCGTGATTCATAGGATTTCTAAGCGACTTGAGAGTTGGAAAGAAGCTTATTTCTCTCTTGGTGGGAGGATTACCTTGATTCAAGCATGTTTATCTAGCATTCCTTTGTATTATCTTTCCTTGTTCAAGATCCCAATTAAGGTGGCTACTAGGATTGAGAATATCATGAGGGACTTTTTGTGGTCTGGTAAGGGGGAGCAGAAGAAAGATCACTTGGTAAGTTGGGAGGTGTGTTGTAGGGCTAAGGAGAATGGAGGGCTAGGTTTAGGTCACCTGGTGGTTACAAACATCTCTCTAGTGGCAAAATGGCACTGGAGGTTTCCTTTGGAGCCTAATGCCTTGTGGCATAGGGTGATCAGAAGCAAATTTGGGGTTCAACAAAATGGCTAGGATGCTAATCTTGGTACTCGTGTCACTCATGCAAGCCCTTGGAAATTTATCTCTCAAGTCTACCATTCTTTTTCCCCTTTTCTTTCACTTCGTGTTGGTATGGGTACACGCTTTCGCTTTTGGGAAGACCACTGGATTGGTGAAAATTCTTTTATGAAGCTATTTCCTTGTCTCTATGGTTTGTCATCTTTACACAATGCCCCAATCTCTGACTTTGTTGTGGCTAGCAATGATCAAATCTCGTGGGATTTTCATTTCACTAGAAATCTGAATGACAGACTTGCGGATCAAATCACCTTGCTGCTCAATATTCTCACTCCTTTTCGTCCCTCTTCCACTCCAGATAGGAGGACTTGGAACTTAGATGCGTCAGGCACATATACGTGTTCCTCTCTCTTCAAATATTTGATACGCAGGCCAAATCATAGCACTACCTTTTTATCTAAAACTTTTTGGAAGATTAAGACTCCTTCTAAAGTTAAAGCTTTTGTCTGGACAACAGGGCTTAATAGAATAAACACGAATGATCTGCTCCAGATTTGAAGACCTAATATGGCGTTGTCACCTAATGTGTGTGTGATGTGCTTTGGTAGCTCTGAAACGAATAGCCACCTCTTCCTGCATTGTGAGGTGGCAAGATTGATTTGGAATAAATTATTTAGCTACTTTGAAGAGAGTTGGGTTTGCCCCTCGGATTTGGGAGCCTTTCTTGCTATTAAGTTCGCTGGTTTTGGGAGAAACAAAGAGCATAAAGGCCTTTGGCATTGTGCAATTCTTGCAGCTCTTTGGTGTATTTGGTTGGAACTGAATGCCAGGATCTTCAACAACAGATTCCTCCCACCTCATCTTTTATGGGATAAAGTAACCTTTTTGGCTTCTTTGTAGGTTTCGGCCCATGGAATGTTTAGAGGGGTCTCCTTTATAGATCTCCAACGGGACTAGAAGACTCTTATGAACTAATATTTTTGTTTCTTTCTTGGTGTTTTATTTTCTTGGTTTAGTTTTTCCTCTTTGAAGACTTCTTGTCCTCCTCTTTTGTATTCTATTTTCTTCCTTAATAATATCTCTTTTTCTATCAAAAAAAAAAGTTCCCTAAAGGCATTAAATCAGTCTGCACTGAACACTTAACTACTTGTTGACGATATATACTTACACCGAGTCAGTCACGTTGATCGCAATAAGAACCCCATGCATAAATTCAAGGGGTCCACAAATGTAATCACTTAATTTTGAAATAGAAAAAATTTTCCAATTCAAAATTCTACATAAACAAATACTACTTATTTCAACAGCAATGGGTGATAATAATACTTAGTAAACATTTACAAAATTTATTTATCAATTAAGATATAGTACCAACCCGTTGAGGATACCACAGAATTAAATTCCAAAAAATTACACAATGAAATGCAGATATATACCATCGAAGTTCGTAACCGATCACTTAAATGATTACACAACTATGAAAAAAAAATTGATATACAAGAAAGTAACTACCCTATTGATTGAGCAACAAACAATTTCATCACAGGATTGTTTCAGATCAAAATATACAGGATTGATTCAGACCCAAAATTAAGTGTATACATTTAAACGTAGGCCAGACAAAGTACATCTCAACTCAGACCATAATGTGTACATGGGCACGATATAAAATGAACTAACGACTTAATATTGAGAAACAGATCCAAAGCTTTCGAAAGAAATATCAGTTGAGTAAGAATGGCAACATGAAATACAATCACTGAGCAGCTTACTGCAAGCTGCGACAAGAGAACAACTTTTTCTCTAGTGACAGGAAAACAAAGAAGCCGTTAAGCAGCAAGCCAGCAACCAAAAAAAAAAGAAGAAAAAGAACAGGTAACCGGAACATAAAATTTACAGGGCTCAGCTGTTCAGTGAAGTGGTTGTGACAGAAGACATAATAGGGTATTCGGATTTGTAGTGCTATCCACAAACTCCAGTGAGAGTGGTGAAAAGACATGAACCTGTGTTACAACCCACCAAGGAATTCAAAAGAACTCCAGGTTATATCATATGTAAGAGTTATTATGTGAGTGACCAATTAGCCTGCATTGTTCTGGAAGCAGTGTAGAAATGACTTGCCCATTAAGTGGGAAAAGCTCACCATCAATACCACATCCATTATGAGTGTGCTTCCCAGGCTTTATCCTTACAGACTTTACCTGCATCAAGATGAAAGCTCAACTTCAATGATTTGAACGAATACAAGCCAGTGCTATCAATAACAATACAAGGCATGTATGTTTGTGACTGATCTAGTATTTGATCTCAAATTCATTTTTCAAATTCTAAATTATCAAATTGTTAATGCAAATACCTTGACATATTCAACATATGGCAATGAAAGGTGTCGACCCATCTGTAGAAGTAAGAAAAATCTCAACAGTCTCAGCCTTCCACTCCCATGGACCAAGATCAAATCTAAAGTGCTATCGTCATGCTCAGCATTGGGAGCAGCCACCTGAGAACTCTGAACGGTCCTGCATGCGTGGTTACAAACCAGAATACCAAGAAATGGTCCCTTAGAAATAACCCATTTGTCCTCGTAGTTGGGCACAACCTCCTTTTTGGATCCAGTTTCTGTATCATCTGATGGCCCCGGCAACTCAATGGGATTCTCCATATCCCAATTAGGCTCAGCGTCCCACTTTGGTTCAGTATCCCAGATCGGACCTGGATCAGAAAGTGTAGATGATATATCCTCTCTATCATTTGTTGCAGCATTGCCCCATGAGCATCTAGAGGTATCATGTGTGGTAGTTAGTCCAGTCCATCCTTTATCGGTCCTTGACTTGGATCTAGTTCTTGGCCAGTTTGGAGTTGTTGATAGAGGCAGCTGTGGATGAATGACTTCTGGCTCCGCTGTTACATTGCTCCTTCCAGATGATAGGCGTTTTGACTTTGGATCTAAGCCACGCACCAATTCAGAAGGCTCAGAGCTAGCATGAGTACCAAGACATACATCCGGGTCTCCTCCAGACATACGACTAGGAGTCATTATTGAGTCAATACTAGAAAGACTAGATGCTCTGGGTATTCCATCTGTGTTTGATCTCCCCATGATGTCAGTGTACAGATCTGACATGTCAACTACTTCCTTTTCAACTGCAAGCTTTCCTTCTCTCTCATCTTTTGTCGCTGGAAGATATTCCACTTCATAGCTGTACCTTGGCAAGCATAAGAACTTGAGGAATCCAGCAACAAAATATCGCAGGGGACCAAAGCGCTTCTGATATTTCTCAGAGAGTTCCAACACTGAATCATGAAAAATACATAAGCAATTATGAGTTAACACCTTTAAGATGGACCACAATTGCTTCATTTGCATAGATCATTGTCCTCAACTTTAGAATTTTATTTTTTCATTTTTTTCAAAAAAAAAACTATAATATATTTTTTTTGATAGAAAAAGAAATATTATTAAGGAAGAAAGAGAGTACAAAGGAGGAGGACAAGAAGTCCTTTGAGAAACAAGAAAATTTAAACCAACAAAAAAGAACACCGGAAAAAGAAAACAAAACTCAAGCTCAAAAGGGCCTTCCAATCCCTTTAGAGATCCATAATGGAAGTCCCTCTAAACATTCCATTCACTGAAACACACAAAGAAGCCAAAAAGGAAAATTTATCCCACAAGAGATGAGGTGAGAGAGATCTATTATTGAAGATCCTAGCATTCCGTTCCAACCAAGGACACCACAAGGTTGTGAGAACTGCACAAAGCCAAAGAGCTTTATGTTCTTTGTTCCTCCCAAAGCTCACAAACATGGTAGCAAGAAAGGCACCCAAATCCGATGGGCAAACCCAACACTCCTCAAAATAGCCAAACAATTTATTCCAAATAAACCTTCCCACATCGCATAAAAAAACAATTACTAAAATGATATAAATGTTATATGGGCCACTGATCTGGTTTCAAAAAACAATATATTGGGCCCACTAATTTTTTTTAGTTACCACATGCCTGTAACAAAAATGGTATAATTTTGAAATGACAAAGTGGTCAAGATGTTAATAGAAGCTTACTTTTACCCTTTTTATTCCTAAGCATTCTATTTCTCCACTCCCCAACCCAAATCACATTAACAATAATTGCCACACATTTCTGAGTGTTCCCAAAATGGAGAGCCAAAATTACAGAAGTTGGACTTATAATCAAAATTATATTCTTAATTAGACAAAAAAACCCATCATCTTAAGTTATTCACCTTCATGATTAAGAGAAAAGAGAAAGTACACTTATAGGGAAGACAAGATATCACCTAACTTTTTTAAAAAATTTAAATTATAATAAAATTATTCATAGGCCTTCACTTAAACTCTTGTTACCATATGCTATTTGGTTGATGCTATAAAATATGGACACACCTATCTTTAGGCACATCATGTGTCTAACACTAGTGATGAGCAAAATACATATCATACAAGTACTTGTAAGTTTTAACCATTATGTTTGCTTGCGGGTATTCAAAAGATGGGTTAAGGTCCTAGTCTAGAGAGAATCCTACCAACTCGCCCTAGAATATGAAAATTAATCCTTTCAGCTTTGACATGCACCGAATGTTGTTTGGACATGTGTCAAACTCGGCTTAAGCCTGAATGACCAAAAAACAAAAAAGGAAAAATGTGAAAAACTAGAGAACCCATCTTCATGAGAGAATAAAACTTCCACCCTATTTTTTTTTTTTTTTGATAGAAAAACTTACTTCTGTTGCTGTACAAGAGTAATTTGAATACTAGTAACAAATTTTAATTTAGTAGGTTTGGTTTGGAAAATAGTAACATAAGATAATAAGAATATAAAATAATGCTGGGTATTCTTTTAGAAGTGTATCACCAAAAGTTTACATATTATATGTATATATGCTATGATGTGTCATGTTTCTATATTTTTAATTTTGACACGTCAACATGTCTATATCCAGTCTTTGTGCTAGGTATCCATTTCAATGTTTGTGACTTTGTGCTTCATAGGTTTGAAGCGATTGACATAGTATTAAACCCTACATGACATACTAATCAAGAGTTTGGCATTTTCTTCTCTCGTTCTTAATAATAAAAGAGATATTTTAACATAAGATATGATTGGTATGTGCTTTGACCCACAAAGGCTATTGCATGAGAGGACAAGTTAAAAAAAAATTAAATTTATTCATTAGCTTTCACTTAACAGCGTAAACTTTTAGGTTAAAGTTTTCATGACAAAGAAAACATCAAGGCTTATACAAGAAATCTCTCGGCATACCAACAATGGTGTATGTTCCCCCAAAATAACCATCATCAAAGCACTGAAGAGAAGCAATGAACTCAATCATAGTTGTTGGAATTCGAGAATTGAATCTCAGATTCAGACCTGATTTGTTTAACATCAAGAGCTATCTTCTCTGATTCCAATATTTGCAACGGTGAATTATTCCTCTTTTTAGTGTCTAGATTTTATGCCGCTTAATTTATGTTCTTTCCTTTTTTATTCTTATGCACTATTTCAGTTTTTTAAGTTTGCTTGTATTTAAAAAGCCTTGTACCCTACATCAGACTTCAGAATGAAAAAATAACAGAAATCATTCTCATTTTTTCATGGTCAGAGCACACTCTGAAATTCTAGCCTTTAGCCACCACTTTTATTTTTTGGCCACCACTTTTATTTCTCCTACTTCTCTAACTTCCTAGCAAGATGATTCAACTTCCCTCTCATCCAAGTGGGAATCAAGCTTCCCTTCATAAAGGGAACCTACGTTCTGATGGCCCTACTCAATCCGATACCAAAAGTTTATGCTAGAAGGATGAGAGGGGCAGATAGCAACAAGAGGAATGAGGAGGGAAGTAACGGAAATAGCTGAATAATCAACTCTGACACACTGTCAGAGTGAGTGAAGGTTTGGGAGAGAGAATTTGGAGTAATGGCAGGGGCAGTGAGGAAGCAAGCAAGAATTCACCGTGAGGAAGGAGAGTCTAGCCTCTCTAAGAGCTAGAGCACTGGTTCTATTTCCTATCTATGTTATTTTACTGTTTTATGTTTTTTGTGAGTTGCTAGTAGTGTGTGTGGCTGTTTGCTACTGTATTAGTGTTCTTGCTGTTAAACTTGGCTCCGTTGTAGCCTTTTAATTAATATACTGCAGTGTTTATTCACGGTAGCATAGTGTTCTATCATTCTGGTATCAGAGCAAGTTGCTAAGGGCAGGGAATGGTCAATACAAGGATGGAAAGCAGATTAAATGCGTGGAGAAAGACATCAGAGGTTAGAGGAGAAGTGGGTAGTCTGAGAAGAGAGCTCGCGTTAGTGACGGAGTATGTTCAAGAGTTAAGGGATACCATGGTGGAGATTAAGATGACCCTTAGAGATTCGGGCAAGTAGGTAGTTGGGGAGGAACAATCAGATAAAGGCAACACCCAGACAGGCCAGAACAATGATACCGAGAGCAGTGGAACTGTGATAGAGAAGAAGAACAAATTTAGGAAGCTGGAAATTCCCATTTCCTCAGGGGAAGATCCTATCAGTTGGACCTTCAGAGTAGAGAGAAATTTTCAGATTAATGGCGTGACTGAGGAAGAGAAGATGAACACTGTAGCCATTTGATTGGAAGGTAGGGTGATGGGAATATAAAAATCCCATGATGTCAGCGATCCCTCGTTTTAGGTTCTGTTATTATTTAAACTGTTATTTGATTTAAAATTATAGATTACAATATTTTAGGGATCAGTTAAATCCCAATATCTTAGGGGTTCTGTTTTACCTCCTATGTATATATTACCAATAGATCAATATCAATATACTACAGCTTTTTAACTCATCACAATATGCAGCCTATCGTGTTATGGTATTAGAGCTATAACGCTTAACAACTGTTGAATAGGATAGGATTAGGTATTCATATGATGGTTTGGATTTATTAGATTATCTTTAGATTTATTGTATGTTTTTATTTATCTTTAATAAGTCTTAATTTATTAGGATAAGTATTTATTCAGTTTATTTGGATAAGCTTTTCATTCATTTTGTTTCCTAGTTAGATTAGGAACCTTGTGTATAAATACAAGGTCACAGATGTAATCAATTAATTTTGGAATAGAAGAATATTTTTCCTATTCAAAATTCTACATGGTATCAGAGCCAAATGTGATCCTTTAGTGGTGTTCGTTCTTGCGGCTGTGCTTCCTTCCAACCCAAAACTCTACGTTTCTCTGTATTCCTTGTGGCTGTGTTTCATTCCAGCCAAAATCGTTCTTGTGGCTGTGTTTCATTCCAGCCGAAACCGTTCTTGTGGTTGTGTTATACTATCAAACTTCAAAACAGTATCCATGGCCTCCACCACCAACCCTAATGTTGTCAATGCCGACAACACAGTTGCAGACCCCACCGTTGTAGTACAATTCAATCCTGTAACCCAATTGCCAATCAAACCAGCTGGACCTCATAACTTTACTCTTTGGAAAGCACAAGTTGCTATGCTAATGAGAGGCCATAACCTTTATGGCCATCTCGATGGAACCCTTCCCTACCCAAACTCCACAAGTTCTGATTTTTCTTCTTGGTTTCAACAAGATCATATAATCCAAAATGCTCTCTGTTGAGAATATTCTAGATTTATGTTGTAAATCAATTAGAATCATTAGGATATGATTTAGTCCATCAATTAGGAATCAATTGTATTTATTGTATTTATTCTTTTTTCTCAGAATAGGTTTTTCCCTCTTGTATAAATACCTACACTATTTTCATAATGAAATACATAGCAAATTCTCTCATTCTACATGGTACCGGAGCCATTATAATTGCTTCCGCCTTTTTTCTGTGGCTGTTATTTTTCCAGCCTTAAGATTTTTTCTCCCTCTTAGCTGTCCAATCGGATCTCTTAGTCCGACAACTTCCCGACCTCTTCTTGGAACACGCGCCACACCACCGTGTTCGGGAGGCGCCGACTGGCTGAACCCCGTTTTCTCCGGCGTCATCTGCCGTCTCACGCGCCGCCGCTCAGTTCGCCGGAAGTCTCACACGTCTGGCGTCGTCTTTAGCCGTGATTTACACAGCTGTGATCTCCGGCCTCTTCTCCTCACGTTTCTGGGGTTGGTTTGCCTTTCCTCGAACTTTATTTTCGCTCTTCTCTAAGTGGAGCTATTCTCATTCCTTAACAGCATGGCTGCTACTGCCAAGTCATCTGTGGCTGCCACTGTTGTACAAACCGGTAACGTAACTACTTGCTTTGCCCGTTTCCCTGACATTGGACCATGGCTTCTTGATTCAGGTGCTTCTGAACACATCTCTGGTAATAAAAATCTTTTTACCCATCTTTCTAGTTCATCTTTACTTCCGTCAGTAACTTTGGCCAATGGCTCTAAAACTGCTGCTATTGGAATTGGTAAAGCACAAATTCCTCCGTCAGGTTGTCCACCTGGGGTTTCTCAAACCCGACAATTTCCCGGCATCCTCTCATAACACGCGTCAAACCACGGTGATCAAAAGTCACCGACCATCAAAACCCTGATGAGATCGTCTCCGTCCGCCGTCGCATGCGCCGCCACACACCAGGTTCAGAATTGCCAGAGTTACGACGCATCAACGTGTGACGCAATTTTCGGCATCGTCTTCCGCCGTGCTCGCCACCATCATGATCATCGGCTTCACTTCACGTTTCTAGAGTTGGTTTATCATTATCTCATACTTCGTTTTTACTCTCTTCCTTCTCATGGCTTCGTCAACAGTTGGCAACTCCAAATTTTCTTTGATCATCCAGAGATCTAGCATAGAGCTTTGGCATAAGGAGTTTGTGAACATCTCTGGGATTATCAGAAAATGGTCGAGAAAGAGTTTTATGCACTAGTTTCCAAGTTGGGCTACGCACCAACTTGAGGGGGAGTGTTGAATAGGATAGGATTAGGATTATTATGATGTTTTGAATTTATTTGATTATCTTTAGATTTATTAGATTATCTTTAGGAAGTTTTATTTATCTTTAAGAAGTTCTAATTTATTAGGATAAGTATTTATTCAATTTACTAGAATAAGCCTTTTATTGATTTTGTTTCCTAGTTAGATTAGGATAGAAGAATATTTTCCCTATTCAAAATTCTACAACCACCAACAGTTTTGAAACATCTCAATCAGATTCCTTGGTTGACAACAAACAATACCGCCACATCATTGGGAAGCTTCATTACTTGGCATTTGCAAGGTCCGATATCTCCTTTGTTGTAAACAAACTTTTTGAGCCATGCACATGCCTAAAATGGCCCACTGGACAGCGTTAAAACGTTTACTACGCTACCTCAACCATACTGCTAACTATGAGATAAAAATATCCAGAAAACCAGACACACGCTTGCTGGCCTATTTAGACTCAGACTGGGCAGGAGACCCGAACTTCCACTACTACATACGTCATCTATTAATGGCAGCACACCTATCTCTTGGTCCTCCAAAAAACAAAGCTCAGTTTCACGCTCATCTACAGAAGAAGAATATAGAGCCATGGCAGCCACTACAGCGGACGTAAATTGGATACAAAATCCAATGTCTGAACTCAAAGCTCCAACTCAAGGTATTCCTACAGTATTCTGTGACAATGTTAGCACTACTTACATATGTGCCAACCCTTTTATGCACAGTAGGATGAAACACGTGGCTATAGACTTTTACTTTGTCAGAGAACAAGTTCAACCACGATAGGTCCAAGTCAAGCACCTTCATGCAGCAGACGAAGTTGCTGATGTTTTCACCAAACCACTGCCTAAGTCAGCCTTCAGTAAACACCTCTTCAAGTTGGCAATCAAAGATCTCACTACCAACTTGTAGGGGCGTAACGGGAATATAAAAACCCCGTGATGTCAGCAATCCTTAGTTTTTAGATACTGTTATTATTTAAACTGTTACTTGATTTAAAATTATAGATTATAATATTTTAGGGATTAGATAAATTATACATTAGAATATTTTCTGGAGATAAGTTTATTTATTTTAAATCCCAATATCTTAGGAATTATGTTTTACCTCCTATGAATATATTACCAACCGACCAATATCAATATATGACATCTTTTCATCTCATCACAATTTGCAGCCTATCATGTTACATGGCTTTGAATTGGTTTCAATTGATGGAAATAAAAACTTCCGGTCTCATCTTGGGCAGCATTTAAATCTTAGTTGATAAAGCATATCCAGTCATCACAAGGAGATGAATATGAAAGACTGATGGCACTAAATAGGCCACTACAGGTAAGAGTTCAAACATTTATTAGCCCTGTTGAGAGACGCTAGCGAGCATATGTTAATGGGAGCATTCCAGAACAGTTTAAAAGAGGAGATATGGGCAGAGGTACCAATGCGACAAGTTAATTCCCTAAAAGACCTAATGGGCCAAGCCCAACGAATTGAAGAGAGACACTATTCTAGACAAGGCCCAAGAAGCAAAATTGTCCCGGATAAAGAGTGGGAATTGGGCTGAGGGTGTCGGGACTTTTTTGTCCAAAGTAACCAGCCCCATAGACTATAGTCAAGTAAATTATCCGATATCCATCCACTAAGTAAATTGCTACAAAAAAGTTAAATTTTCTAAAAAAATATAGATAATTTTTATAAATTAAAATTAATAATAGTAATTTTAATAATTGAAAGCATAAAATTTTATTTAATAAATATATTATTTAATATTTAATATTATATTTTATAATATATATATATTATTTTGGGTATTAGATATCTATCAGGTACCCTATCCGCTCATTCATTTCGAACGGATATAGGGTATCCGAAGGTAACATCCGCATCCGTCCAATACCGAATGGATAGTCATATTCTCCTATCGGATATCAGATAGTTTTTTCAAACGAATACCATCAGGTACCCATAATCTAGCTACCCATTGCCACCCTACCATAGACCCACCGAGGACTATGACCCTGAGCAACCCATCACGTGCAGTAGAGATTGCCTATCAATCAATAATACAGAGCTTGAACTAAAGATCTTTATATATAAATAATACTAACTTACCGTCACTAACAAAACCATAATATGAGACAGTTAATCCAAAGTGAATAATTCCAGTCTGAATCCATTCAACAGCAAAAACATCAGTTGCAGTGAGACCCCCCTGAACACAGAAAAAGAAATTAATTCAAGGATAGTTAAGTCATTAACCATTCAAAAAAGCAAAACATAATGCTCTTTCTACATTAATTATTCACCAGCTAAATCATAATTACCCAAGAGCATACCAAAAGGGAAATAATTGAAAGTACAAAACTCTTTTAGGTGTGTAAGCATACTCCTAATGAAAATTCTATCAGTATTATATCAGATATTCAGATCTTTAATGCTTAATTTACTTGCAGCGTCATTCTACAAAAGCATCCTCTATACAATTGTTTGCGCTGGAAATGCTTTGCTAAAGGCTATAAAGCGCGAACACGCCTGTCTTTAGGCATGTCACATGTTTGACACATGACACAACACCGAGACACCATGGCACACTAGAGATACACCTTTGACACACGTGTATGTGTGTCAGAATAAAAAAATATACTTTTTAAGCTCGGACACGCGTCAAATGCAACTTGAACATGCTCCAAACATGACTCATACTTGAGCCATATATAGATGACCCAAAAAAATGGAAAATAGCAAAAGATAAGTGAATGAAAATCTAGATAACTCATTTTAATTAGATTATTATAGTTCTTTCTTAATTGATTGTTATATATGAGATGAGATTTAATAAATTTGATTTAGAAAATCTTAGTGCAGATTGCTTAGAATATGGAACAATATTGGCATATAAATCAAACAAAACTTAATATATATATATATATATGCCATGTGTGTCCTATTCTATATATTTTAAAGTTTGACGTGTCTAGTCCGTGTTGTATCAAGTGTCCTTCTCAGTGTTTATGCTTTATAGGCTAAAGGGTCCATTTATAGGATACTACAAAAATGACGCCATGCAACCTTTCAACCCCCAAAAAATAGAACAAAGAAAAAACAAAAACAACATGACTATTCCAAAGCCACTAGGAGATTCGAAGTTATCACCTCCTAAATTCTTACATATAATACCAGATTACTTAGAATAGTTTCTTTACTTGTACTAAAAGAAACTAATCTAATACAGGGAAAAGCAACAAAACGTTCATGAATCTTCAGACTGTAACCTAAACAAGGTGCCAACATCGAATGAGAAGTTTTATTCCTATCTCAACTCCCAAGAACAAAAAGATAATAATAAACGGAGGAAATATGGCTGATGTCTGTCTAAATTTCAACATTTATGATATCTATTTAGTTATAATGAATCAACATTTCCCAAAAAAACCATCATATTTGAATTAAATGCACGCCCACCAATTATCTAACATGGAAAATAAAATAATACCTTCACAATAGCCATTGCTGCAGAAACTGGATCTCTAACACCAAGAACTGTCCATACAAGTGAATTATCAGAACCAGCTGGGACAATTCCAATGGGTATAGATATTCCTTCTTTTTGATTGTCTCTACTAAGAAGACCATTTAAAACCTGTATACCAACAATGTTAGAGGTTTCTTTTTAGGTAAAGTGTAAGAGGTTTATTTGTGTGTGTGTACTTGTGCCAATCTCATAGAAGATATTTATAGATTGACAGAACCATTGAAAAAAGGACAAGAATTACATGGAACCCACAAATGTTAGTGTACAATTCCAAATAAAAACTGAAATATAGTGAACGGGAATGCTTTACACATGCAAGACTTTCACACATATTTTGGCGCCCCCTTTCCTCTTCTTAATATAATACTCTAAAAGGAGATTAACTACAAAATAAACTCCTCAAAACAATGATAAAAGATAATTGTAAAACTCCCCAACAATAACACAAACTCAAAGACTTTGGATTATAATCCTTTAAGTGTTATACTTTAAAAGGGTTTCTAAACACTCCCCCCCCCCCCCCCCCCCTTTTTTCCTTGCTGAAGCTTTCAGCTTGTTACAAAAACATACAATTGCAGAGAATGAATTCTGCAAGCAAAACATCATACTAGGAGTAGGTTAAGTGACTATTAACATGCTGATGGAACCCAAGTGACTTGGGAACCTTTTCTCAAAAGCTAGCCGTTGAGCAAGAAGAACCAAGCCACTTAAATACCCCATCAAACATCCCACACTACTTGATCTGGAATTTGGGTAGCCCACACTACCCTAGGGACATCCCATACCATCCCCAACACATGCTAACGAGAAACAAAAGAGCACTTGCAATGACAGGCACTACAAAAACAACAATTCCCCTTTGAGGCACAAGAGAACACAGCAGGTGGATGTTGTATCAAGAAATCTGTAGAAAAACTGAGTACTGAATCTCAGTGTTATTTGTATTACTGAACCCGTACCGAAAACAACATAAATAGGGACATACCATGTAGAAAAAGTGAAAAACTGAGTACTGAATCTCAGAATTAATTGTATTACTGAACGAGAACTGAAAACAACATAAATAGGGACCATGGTAACAAGCTAACAACTAGAATCCCTTAAAAGTATGACTAGAATCTGATTTAAATATTAAATTTAAACTTTAACAGGTTCAATCACATTATTACCTAACAAACTAAGATAAGATAAGTATCCTACTTAAATTCAATTAATAAATAAAAATATATCGACAAATGCAAAAAATAATTAAATATATCGACAAATTCGAATGATAGGATACAGCACGTAGAAGTTAAAATTGTTGCAGAAGATGACAAATCTAATATTATAATCTTTCTAGGTCCTACACCAGTATGGGATCCTTGACTAGGCTTATAATTCAGAGGCTCTACCTTCCTAACAAGCTAGTCCTTTGGGACAAGTAGTCCTCCAGGGTTGTAATTGTGGTACTAAATAGAGGATTACCAGTTTCTCGATGGTTACAAATACAACAACAATAATCAAAGCCTTTTACCACTAGGTGGGGTCGGCTATATGGATCAAAAGACGGCAACATGTTCTGTCCTTACAAATTTCTATGGTTAGGTTATTTATAGCTAAGTCCCTCCTAATAGTTTCTCTTATTGTTTTCTTTGGTCTTCCCCTACCTCTAGTTATTGGGCTATCTTCTCGATGGTTACAAATAATGAGCTTAAAACAGTTAGTTCCCCGTGTTCATGGAAGGTTGAGAGCAACCATTAAGCGCCTTTTCAATCCATTCAAATTATCTTTTTTGAGATCTCCACCACATTCAAAATACTTAAATGGATCCTCTTCTTCCAAAGCTATATCAAATCTTTTATAGCCTCAGTTGCTGACCTTGTAGTACCCCCTATAGTAATTAGAGGATCCAAACGCACCTTACATTGATTTTAGGACAAGAAACTGAGCATCATTAACTAGCTACCTCTTCACTCAATCAACAATAAAAGCTTTCTGCCAATTTGCACACATCGGTGGCTCATAGCTTTCATGTAATTATCAATGAGAGAACATAATTTAAATAACACCTTCATTAGAAGAAATTATATGGACAATTTAGGAGGAATATCAGTTAGAAACTTGTGTTACTGAACTACTTTGAACCAATATTTCCACTTTGATCATCATCATCATCCTATAAAAACTTAATTACTCCATGCCTCCACCAACAAATATAACTTCATACCAAACAAGTGAGCCACAGCAATGCACAAGAAGTGAATACTAATCTTTTTCTGTGCAATATATCGTAGTTTAACTTATGATCCAGTCACATGCAAGAAAATGGTTTCTGGGAGATGAAAGACAACAATATATATAAAGAAGACTATTTTTTGTAAAGGAAATAATGCAAAAGACAAAAACCAGCAAATTATTAAAACTAACAATTTAGACAAATAAAAATGATAATTTCTTCAACAAGGAAGTGCAGAAAAGAACAACCAGAGGGTCATTAAAATAAACAGGACCAACCTCATTGATTATCCCATCGCCACCTACACATATAATTCCTGAAACATAAATGAATTTAAAAATATAAGACATATGAGAAAATATTAGTGTCACAACTCATAATAACCAAACCTAGATATTCAAACTTTTGTTAAGTGATTTTACCATCAGGACAAGTGCTAATGTCTACACTTGATGCAAGCTTCTTCGCATGACCAGCAGATGTCGTTTTGACTACCTCCAATTGGAACCCTGCAAGCTGTCATAGTGCATGCTTGTCATATAAATATGATGGTATACACACTATTGAACTTTTTTCTATTTGTTATATATATAAATATACAATAATGAAAGTGATGTTGCTTGGCAACTTTGAAATAGGCTTTTCAAATGGGTTTGTCTGGAATTCCTAGGATCAATTGTGTTTTCATTTTAGAGGTTTTGGCAGGAAGTAGGAGACAAGTATTCTTTGGAAAAGTTGTCTCCTCCCACGGCTGTGGTGTCTAAGAAAAGACATAATGCAAGTTATTTTAATTAGTAGTTCCTACCCAACAATCATATATGGGAAACAGTTGTTATTTTGGCTTCCTGCAGCTGTCAATACATGGTTTAATTAGTTTTGGGGGAAGGGGAGCTCGCATTGGTATTTAGAGGGAATGGAGGTCTCATTAAGCTTATGTACTTTTCTTTTAGTTCCTATGTTTGTTCTCGTTTTTGGTTGCTTTAGAAGGATTTCTTAGCCTCCTCCTTAACGCTTCCATTTTTTCACTTAATAAATTCTTCTTTTTATTGAAAGAAAATTGCTAGCAATTCAAGCGTAATGGTTTAACAGAACATGATAAACTAATCACGATAACATATTTTACGTTATTATCATTTTTACAAGATGTTTCACAAGTATGCATAGCAATCCTATCTATCTTCATTTCTTAAGTCACATCAAAACTGTATCATCACAATAGTGAACACAACAACAAACATATATAGCTTAAATTATCTATGAAAAATAAAAAGAGGAACATACCTTGAATATTGGTTCCACAATGCCATGGAAAACTTTACTTGATCGACCTCGACCTGAGCGTGGGTTTAATATCACAAGCATCTTAGGAGGACTTTTACATCTAAAGAGCAATTCTGGAGGGGTATCAGTAGGAAGTAATTCTGATGATGCTTGCTTCTTTGAAGATGCCAAAGGATGAGGGAGACAATTCACAAAACACTGTTGATCTGCAAATCCACCAACCCATTGAACTGCCTCTTCGATACTAGATGCCACAAAGCGGAAGTCCTTCTGACTTCTTTGGGATTTTATAAAACAAGAAAGGCCACATGAAGCCTTTTTCAATGGGTATGAGTGAACAGTGAAATGTCTGAGACCAATATTATAAGAAACCTGTTTAGAACATATACTAAAATTGATTAATCTTATTATCTTTGGTTTCCATAGGACCTAAAAAAACATGATCACAAAAGTCTTCAATCATCCATTGACATGGAAGCAATATATTACCGAGATGACATCATCAAGGCGCAGCACATTAGATCCCCAGACTAAAACTTTGCTCGTTAGTTTGGCATCTACAGCTTCATGACTGGAGATATCAGAAGGAGTTTGTTGAGCCTCACTGTTGTTATTCATAGAAGTCTTTCTCTTATCCAAAACCAGCTTTCCGGAGAAAACCACACATCCTAACAAATCAGACTTCTCATCTCCTCCTCCTCCTCCTATGTCAATCCTATGCTCAAAATTCTTTGTCGTTTCTTGATCATCTGCACGAGCAGTGGGTGCACTGACCTCACTGCTCCTCCTGGAAGCCTTCACCTTACTACGCTTTTCAGGGAACACAATCGGGGATGAGTGCTGAACCCCTGTTGCTATCTGGGAACACAATCCCAGGCGTCTAAGAGATTGTTGAGGAGTCAGCAGCCTTAACGACGATGCCTTATTAATAGCATTATTACTACTACCAGTAGAATTTCGGGAAAGACTCCCACTCTTCTGCATGTCTCTCATACTAGCAACCTTGTAAGCACGCACTGGATAAATATAAAACCTGACACGTGCAACCACATGATGCAGGGGCTGAGCCACCTTCTGCTCAAGGAGAGACAAATACCTCCTCCCAACTACGCAGAAATAAGGGCAAAAAGTGGAGGGGACGAATTACAATGGAAGATTGGGATTTAATGTTAATACGGGTTCGTATAAGCAACAAGCTTGGAATTTGATTTCCGCAGATGACCCAATTTCTCAACCCAACTTTACTCCACTATTTACAACTCAGCACGTCAGATCGCAAATCAATTATCAGATCTATGATCATACTCCACCTTCGCTCAACTTCCAATCATCAGTGTTCCGAAAGAAAATTGCTAATTTCACTTACGATGCGGATTCAGTTCCAATCAGCTCTCGTTTCCAAAGCTTTCCCTAATATCTACACAATAAAAAGAAATACGGCGATTAAGAAAGTGAAATTACTACAAGAGCTGCAATTCTAGAAGTAAGAAAACGAAAGAAGCGAACCAGTGATGAGTGGCTCACGCAGAGGATTCCCTAGCTCGCTTCATGAATCTAGGTCGGCGACAACAGCTGTACGACTTTCAACTGTAATGGACGCCGAGGACCTCTCAACCCGATCAGACTTACCACTTTCTTCAGCTTCTTTCTTTGCTATCATTTTGATTTTTGACAATTTACTGATTTATTTTTTTTTTTATTGTCTTATTCGTAGCTCACTTCTTAGAGTGTTAGTAACGCAGCTACTTTACATTATCCGTATGGATTAAAATACGGCTGAGTTGGTTCTTACTCAACCTTTAGAGTCATTGTTAATTTTGCACTTAATATTTTTTTTGTCAATTATAATTTTTAATGTTTTATTTTTTTATTAATATTATTTTTTTCACTAATTTCGTAAAATAAATAACGTTTTTTTCAAATGTGATATTACATGTGGTGAAATAAGTTGATTGGACAAAAATATTTTCTAACTCAGGTTGTTCTCTATCCTAGCCTGCACAATACTGTATCATTTTGAACCCTAAATCTTTTCTTTTCAAACAAGTTGAAGCACGGTGTCATTTTACTCTCACTTTTTCTGGTCAGCTCATTTTGTCACGTGTGAAAATACTTTTGCCCAGTCGTCTTATTTTGCCGCGTGTGATGTCACATCAGCAAAAACTGTTAATTATCTAACGGCATTAGTGAAAAGGGTAATATTGGTAAAAAAAATAAAATGTTGGGGGTGATAATGACGCTAAAAGGGAAACATTGGATGTACAATTAGCAGCAAAAAAATGTTGGGGACAAAATTGACAGTGACGCTAAACGTTAGGGGTAGGAAACACCATTTTACCTTAAAATATTGTTGGATCAAAATATTTGCCAAAAGTAGGGGTTGTTTTAGGACTAAACAAAGATAATGTTCCTTGTATGTTTGTTATATAAGGTTTTTCAATATAAATAAGATATGTGTTAAAAAGTGTTGATATAACCAATTAAAATAGATAGAAAAAAAAATCACATTTTATATGACCAATCATCGAAGAGAAAATATAAATAAAGTTTATGATTAGAGGAACCTTACGACAAAGTCCATAATGACCAAGTTTCTTGGAACTTCCACTTTTCGAGGAATCTTAAGGATCGACTTGCTGATGATATTGCTTTGTTGCTGGACATTCTTGCTCCTTTTCGTATTGTTACAACCCCTGACAGAAGGATTTATAATTTAGATCCTTCGGGCTCCTACACTTGTTCTTCTCTTTTCAGATATTTAACTAGAAGTACTAACAGGAACTATATAGTCTTATCTAGATCCTTTTGGAAGATCAAGGTGCCGTTTAAAGTTAAAGGCCTTCATATGGACAACAGCGGTCAACATAATTAATACAAATGATCTGCTCCAAACTTGGCGTCCTAAAATGTGTTTTTTCCTTAAATTTATGATGCGAATATACAAGTTAAAAAGAAAGTTTAGATAATGGATATGGTAGTTATCAAAATATATCTTTATATTTGATTTTAATTTTGATTACAGTTATTTTATATGATCATTGGTCTCACAATATATCTATTTAATAATTAATCAAATATAAATATATGATTGGATGAGAGGTGAAAAAATAGAGATAAGTAGTGTAACTGTCGTTTTTGGCTCAGACAATTGTAATTTGTAATTAGGACCACAAGGGGTCTTAACCTTGGGGGACTTATCCTTAGGTGATGCACCTAGGTGCCTACGTTCCCTTCGGGAGGGATCAAAGTCCACGTAGTTCATTATGTTGACGTCTATAGGAGCCGTTAGGCAGGGTGGTTACCTGTATTGGGCCGTGTGCGGCTAAGACGTGCCTAAGGTACTCCGGGCGGGCGAGCTGCTCTTAGGAGGTTGCCTTAGTGAGAGAGAGATCAGGTCTCTGGGGGCTGTTGGAAGCCCCGTGAATGGTGCACTCCGAGACGGAGGTGAGCTTGCAGGAGGCTGGTCCGGGCAGGGTCTACGGCGGAGCTCGTAGTATGCAGAGAGATTGCGTGAGGTATCTAAGGGTGCTCAAGTTACCGAGAGTATGTGTGAGATATCGTAGATTAGGCGCTGTAATCCTTTAGGTTGCGTATTGTCCTCCCCTTAGTCCCCCGGGTGAGGGTCTATTTATACTCGAGTGTGGGGAGATCGTGCTCGTCCCACGACCTCGTGGGATGTGGGTCGTCCCACGAAGCTTGTGGGGTTCCCACGTCTGGTTGGGGGGATGCTCCGTGAGATGACGTGGGTAAGGACCACGTAATTGGTAGATGAGTGGTGCCACGTGTCTCTAGCGAGTGCTTAAGCCTGCCTTCTAGAAGGTCAGTGCCACGTGTCCCAAGGTGGAATATTTTGTAGTTACATAAGTCCCCCAAGTCTACGGGTGTCAGGCGCTCGTGGACTTAAGTTTCCTCGTCTGTAAGATACTTCGGAATTTTTCGCTGCCTTTATACGTAGGGGAGCTCGTCCGCTTAAAGTCACGGTTACGGGAATTGGCCGTCTGACTCGTGAGGCGGGCTCCCTCGTATTGTTCCGTGGAAAAGGAGACACTTTGGAGAGGACACGTGTCCCGTTTCGAATGCCTGGATGTTTGACTTCCTCAGCAAGTTTTTGAGCCGTCTTTACAGGAAGTACGCGACTTACCGAGGCGGGGTTATCATTGCTCAGAGGGGCATTTCCTGAAATGCCCTTCGCGAGCTGATGGGAGAAATCCAAAGGCCAGGGGCCGTTTGGTCATTTTGAAAGGCTCTCATCTGGCTATGTTCGTCCATGGTCAGTGGCTGATGGTGGATTTCTTGTTGAGAGTTGCTTGTTGAAGGAGCGGGCTTTGTTGTAGGTGTCACGCGTCAGAGTTTGAACGGGTGTCACTGGCATTTGGGTGTTTTGTCGCCGTTTCTCCTTCATTAAATGTAGGTTCGTTTCCGATGGCAGCCATCATTAGCTCGAGCAGAGAGTTTTTCGAAAAGGTCCTCAGGTGTCTCGAGGCGACTCTTGGGTTTTCGGGGGCTTTTCTGTCTTTGTGTCTCCATTGCCCTGGCTGTGCATCTTGTCCGTCCTTTTCCTCCGCGTGTGTGGTTGAATTGAATGGTTGTAGCTGAGCTTGATTGTAGAGGATAATAGGTTTTATCCGTTGCGGGATACGAGGGGGTTGATGTTTTTGAATCGTCGCGCCTCTAGGTATCCTAGAAATATCCAGCGTTTGAAAGTTTGCGACTTTACATTTGCATTCACCTTTCTCCGTTGTCTTTGTTTCCCTGCCTTTGCTTTGTTCTTTCTGATTCTTGCTTCTGTCGAGCTTTAGCAATGGCTGGTGGAGGTGATCATTATAGCTTTTACCCCTTTGACTTCACTGACTTGGAGGATCTTCCTTCATCATCCCCTCCTCTTCCTCCTCTGAGCCGTACTCCCGACGACGGTCGGAGTAGGGGGAGGAAGAACGGTCAACAGGGCCTGTCTCCGAGGGTAGCTGCCGATGTCCCTGCTAGTGATGAGAAGGGAGGACGGCTTCCCGTGCCTCCGTCTTCCGAGAGGGAGCGCCGTCAAGAGGTTCTTCCGCGGGAGAAGAGGAAGAAAGACGGGAAAGTTGGCGCGAGCGGATACCGGGAGGGGGAAATGAGAGGAGCCTCTACGGCGGAGTTTTCCAAGGGCAGAGAAGGAGGGCTCAAGAAGCGGCCTTCCAGTGTGGAGCTGCGGCTAAGTCGCACGGCGGAGTACTGACCAGGATGTACAGGTGGAGGTTCCGGTGGGAGATGTTGTTCCTGCCTATGTTCCCGCCTCTGTTCCTACCTTTGTTCCCACTTCCGCTCCCGTCCGTCAGTCACCAATGAGGGCAATACTCTCTACTCGTCCTCCCATCCTCAGCCCCGTTAAGGGATTGATCAACCTGCTGCTAAAAGGGCCAGGGTGGTCGTTGAGGAGTCTGTGTGAGACTCTCCCGCTCCTCAAACTGCGGCGGGCGGACCTGCGGCTGGGGAAGTCGCAAAGTCTGGTGGTGCGGCCGTGGAGGCCAGAGCCCTTACAGATAGAGGGAATGTAGTGGTGAGTCAAGCGGCTGCCATGAGAGATCTTGTTCTTGGGTCGAGCGTCGGCCCTTCTGAACCCCTTGGGCCACTGGAGGGAGGATTGTCTTTTGAGCTGGTGGCATTGGGCAGGCGCTTCCCCGTGGAGATGCGGGAGAAGGAAGCCAGGGGGCTGGACACTTCTCCCCTGAATTTTGCTGCACGAGGCTTCAGTTGGGTTGCTGAGGCGTTGGCTGACTTCCACCAGGCTGGTTTTGAGTGGGAGAAGCGTGTGGTGAGCCTCTTCATCCTGGTGTTGCATTCTTTTTGGGTTATTTTTTGCGTTTCTGACTCTTGTCTCTTTGCAGGGGGAGGTCTGTCGCGACCGGGATCAGTTTGCCGGTGTCGCGTCCTCGAAGAGCTAGGCTCTAGAGGTCTCCCAGAAGAGGTTGGCGGACGTGCGTGGTGAGCTGCCCGCAAAGAAGTTGGAGTATGAGGATCAGGGACGCAAGATTGAGTCCCTGACTAACGAGATTGCCCATCTTAGGGCTGAAGCTGGACACCCTACCGAGGTTGCGTTCGTTCGCTCGGAGTTGGAGAGGATCCGCAAGGAGCTGACCGCCCGTCGAGATGACGCTAAGAGACGTCAGCGGGAGCTGCCTTCACTCCGCGAGGCCTTGCGGGATGCGGAGGTTCGCGCTGCTAAGATCCTTTTTGGTCAGCTAGCGGCCGAGGACAAGTTTGCCGACGTTGCTTATCTCCAGGGGGAGTTACCTGCGCAGACGATGTACGGCATGCTCCTGGCGGTCGAGCAGCTCGAGCGTCTTCGTGGTGAGAGATTTCCAGCGGAGTGGGTGACTTCCTTGCATCCTTCTTTGGAGTTTTTTGAAGGTGAGCTTCGCGGTCGGATGGAAACAGACCCTCCGTTGAATCTCGCTTATCTTCGTCAACTGACGGATCGCTTGGTAGATCACCAGGTGTTGTCTCGAATCGGCGGGCGACCTCCAGGGATTGGACCTACTTCTCAGCAGCTAGCTGAAGCGACTAGGCGGGGGTCGTCGGAAGGTGTTGGCCATGTGGAGCCTGCTAGGGCCGAGGCCTTTGTCGATCTTGGGGATGCCCAAGAATAGGTTCATGTAATTTTTAGGGTGTTTACCCTTTGTAATGGGCGGACGCCCTCTCATTTTTGGCATCTAATGAGAATGATTTTTTTTGTTTGCAAAGAGTTTTTCCTGCTTCCCTTTTTACTTATGGGCAAAAAGTTGTGTATGGTGGCAGTTTCTCTTTTCGTAGTCATCTCTTTACGTCTGGGTAAAAAGATTCTTGCATGAGTACCGTGTAATCAGGACGGTTTGTATGCGATTTGCTAGCATGGTTTGTCGAACATTCGTTTTGTGTTTTTCGCACCCAAGGGGTTTTTACCGCGCTACTGGGGGAAATGTTAACTTGGCCCTGGGGGTGCTTAGCATTTCTTGGGGCGGTCGAGCCCACTGTCCTGTGGTAGAACTTACGCGAGTACTTTGCAAATTTGAAGTCTGGTCTCTAGCTCGAAAGAAGTACTTTTAATAATAGACAAAATGGTTACATTCGTGCAGCCTCAGTCAGGCTAGCCTTAGTTAGGCTGAAGGTAATCAAAATGTTTACATTCGGATTGCCTAGGTCAGGCTGAAAATCCTAAATTCGAAGTAAAAACGTATGTGACTTGACCTAAAGATGGTGTGATAGTGCAAAGTGCGTTCGGAGTCTAAGCGAAAGTTAGGTCTGGGCGGGCGGACTCTGGCTTCTTTTCTCCTGACCCTTTACCCTCCGGGGGTTCCTCGCGCGCTTCTTTGGGACCAAGGCGGGCGACCTTGACGGTCTTGGTTAGGCTTGCTACGTAGCATGCTCGCGCTAGTTTCTGGTCCGCCATGATTTCTCCAACCCCGTGAGGTGTTGGGAACTTCATTGTGAGTTGTGCGGTAGACACTACAGCTCTGAGTTAGTTTAGGGACGGTCGCCCTAGGATCGCATTATATGCTAATGGTGCTGAGACAATGATGAAGTCTACATCAAGGCTCGCGACCTTTGGTAGGGTGCCCAAGGTTGTTTGGGCGGTGATGATTCCTTCTGCTGGAACCTGGGCTCCTGAGAACCCTATGAGCGTGCCGGGGAATGGCCTTAGGCTGGCTTCATTCAACCCGAGCTTTCTAAAGGTGTCGAAGTAGAGAACGTCTGCTGAGGATCCTTGGTCGATCAAGACTCTCTTGACTTCGTAGTTGGTGATTATGGCGGTCACGACCATGGGGTCGTCGTGGATTGGTCCCTCTAGGTTGGTGAGGTCAAAGGTGATGGGGTCTCCCTTGGTTTCGCTCTTCTTTTTGTGCTTCGGAGCGTAATCGAGGGCGAGTATGGAGCGTTCCATCCTCTTCTTGTTTTGCGGTAGTGAGGAGGTCCTTCTCTGTAGTCCGCCTGCTATGACGTTAATAACCTCGCGGGTAGGTGCTTGGTCGTTGGCCTCTCGGGGGTGTTCGGTATTAGCCCTGCTTTCTTCCTTGATGAATCTGCCGAGCTGTCCTTTCCGGATTAGGTCCTCAATTTGATACTTTAGGTGGATGCAATTGTTGGTTTCGTGTTCATAATCCTTGTGGAACTGGCAGTACTTAGACTTGTCTACCGCTTTCTCCGTCTTCCGTCTTTTTACCTGAGGGGGGAAGCTGAGCATGTCCGAGTGATCTTTCCTCCAATACCCCAACATGGGATTTGTTGAGGGGAGTGTAGCTCATGAACCGTCCTCTGGGAGGCGTCCGTGGTCGAGGAGGTGACCTCTTCCTATTGCTCTTCTCCTTGGGGGCTTGGTTCTCTGTCCCCGTCTTCTCCATTTTATTCTCTGCTCGTTCCATGCCGGCCCTGCTTATTAGGAACTTTTTCATCTTATCCTTGGCGATCTGGGTGTTCTCTTCTTGAATGAACCATTTTGCACGGTTCATAAGCTCCTGTAAGGTGGAGATGGGGCATCTGTTACGCTCCCCGTAGAATTGTGAACATCGAAGACCTTGCTTTATGACAAAGATGGCGACGATGTCCTGGAGGCCTCAGACCTGGAGCGAGAGTTTGATGAAGCGGGCCAGGAAGGCTTGCAGGGCTTCTCCTTCCTCCTGGTGGAAACCAATGAATGAGTCTTCATTTTTCTGATACTCTTTGCTGCTGGCAATAGGGATGGCAATCTTACCCGGACCCAACGGGTACCCTGAAAATTTACCCATTGGGTCCGGGTTTGGGTATTGAAAAAATGGGTCTTGGTCCGGGTCTGGGGATTTTAACGGGTAAAAGTCCGGGTCCGGGTCCGAGGACGGGTAAGGGTGTATTCACCTCGGACTCGGACCCGGACCCGGTGATATAATATATATAAAAATATTTTATATATATAAATTTTATATAAAAATATATTATATATCATATCAAATTGTGTGTTTTAAGTTTGTTTTTCTTAAACTTGAAAATAATTAAATTTATGAATGTGTGTTCAATACTTGTGATTAAAGTACTTGTGATGAAAGTAGCAAATTTCGTAGAAAATATAGTAAATTTTCCGGGTCCGGGGACGGGTATCAAATTTCATACCCGGCGGGGACGGGTCCGGGGATGGGGAAAATATTAATTACCAGGGCCGGGGACGGGGATTGCAGTATCCTACCCAGACCCTACCCATTGCCATCCCTAGCTGGCAAACTGTGTGAGGAAGTTTCGCGCTAGTTGTTCGAAGCTGTGGATTGAATTGGTAGGCAGCAAAGAGAACCATCTTAGGGCGGCTTCTTTTAGGGTTAACGAGAAGACCCGTCACTGTTGGCCGTCTGTCATGCCCAATATCGACATGGGCGAGTTGAAGGTGTTCAAGTGATCCCGTGGATCGGTTTCTCCACCATAAGGTTCTATGTGGAAGGGCATTTTGCAGCCCATGGGCACGTGCTCATTCATGATTTGCTGGGTGAAGGGGTGTCTCCCCTTTCCCTGGAAGTTGAACGTGGGCCATTGGTAAGCATTTGCACCGCAGGCGGCGTACGGGTTGTAGGCCGCTGCCCATGGCATATGGAGGTAGGATCCCGGAGGATAGTTTGGGACTGGTGGTCGCAAATAGTTCGTGACGGGTCGTGCTGCTTGTTCGGCGACCATGGTTGGTCCAGGTAGGATCACTGTTGGAGGTGCTCGCGCCGTCAGCGATAACCGCGCGAACTCCATTGGTAAGGTCCCAAACTGAATTGCGTGCAGACTGGTAGGGTCGCTGGAGGTCCATGCTGTCGCGCCGTGCGGTACTAGTGGTAATTGGGCTCTCGCGTTTGCTGGGGCGAGGTTCCTGTCCTCTTCCCATCGCTGTTGGCGTAGAGCTGCTACTTCTGCTTCGAGGCGAGCAATCTCAGCGTCCCGCGGGTTCCTTGCTGGCTCTGTCATATCCTGACCACCGGTTGTAGGGCAAAGGACGTGCGGCATGCCATACGGGTGTTGAGGGCAAGTTTCCTCTCTAGGTGCCGGGTTCTGGGCCACGGTTTCCATGACAGCTACCTTGTTATTGAGGAGCTTTGAGGCTGGGTTGTGCTCGATCCGCCTGCCTCAGTTGTGACCGCTTCGGTCATGATGTATTATATCCTGTATTGAAGATCAAGATGAAAACAAATACGGGTTTCTGAGCGTTAGGCATATACTCCTACTCCTCGAAAAAGAAATGTCATTTAGCGGCAGAGTGCGCAAGGCATTGTGGTCTGAATAAGACCGCGGTGGGCGCCACTGTAACTTTCGTTTTTGGCTCAGACAATTGTAATTTGTAATTAGGACCGCAAGGGGTCTTAACCTTGGGGGATTTGTCCTTAGGTGATGCACCTGGGTGCCTACGTACCCTTCGGGAGGGATCAAAGTCCACGTAGTTTGTCATGCTGACATCTATAGGAGCCATTAGGCAGGGTGGTTACCTGTATTTGGCCGTGTGCGGCTAAGACGTGCCTAAGGTACTCCAGGCGGGCGAGCCGCTCTTAGGAGGTTTCCTTAGTGGGAGAGAGCTCGGGTCTTTGGGGGCTTCTGGAAGCCCCGTGAATGGTGCACTCCGAGACGGAAGTGAGCTTCCCGGAGGCTGGTCCAGGCAGGGTCTACGGCGGAGCTCGTAGTATGCAGAGAGATTGCGTGAGGTATCTGAGGGTGCTCAGGTTACCGAGAGTATGTGTGAGATATCGTAGATTAAGTGTTGTAATCCTTTAGGTTGCGTATTGTCCTCCCCTTAGTCCCCCGGGTGAGGGTCTATTTATACTCGAGTGTGGGGAGATCGTGCTCGTCCCACGAGGCTTGTGGGGTTCCGACGTCTGGTTGGGGGATGCTCCGTGAGATGACGTGGGTAAGGACCACGTAATTGGTAGATGAGTGGTGTCACGTGTCTCTAGCGAGTGCTTAAGCCTGCCTTCTAGAAGGTCAGTGCCACGTGTCCCAAGGTGGAATATTCCGTAGTTACAAGTAGTTAAGAGAAAAGTAACAAAAAAAAAGAGATAATTTGTAGTTAATATAAAGTTAAGAATGATAAAATATAAATATATATCATGAATGTGCAAACAAATTTAATTTTCTCTGTAAATATATGTACAAAATTTATATACAATTTTTTTTGTTGAATAATCTTCAAAATGAGAGAAGGCGTGAAAAAGTGAGAATAGGGGTTCAAAACAGTTAGATATAGTGGAGAGTAAGAGTAAAACTTGTATTTGTATACAAAAAAAATATAAGTTGTTCTCTGCTTAGTCCAAAAATAAAAGCATATTTCAATTTTGAATGACAAAATTGTTTTCAATTAAATCCTGATGGAGACACGTGGCAAGGTGTTAGTAAGGGCAATTTTGAGATTTTATAATTTCATTTACCATTTCTCTATTTTTATTTCATCATAACAAACAACATTACTGTTTGGACAAAACTTAGGTCCATTTCCTTATGTCCATTTCATCCAATTCTCCAATATAATTATGACACGTGGCAAAAAGTGTTTAAATGACCAATCACAATAGAGAGAGAATATAGAAGACCACCTTTTATATGACCAATCATAGAAGAAAGAGAGTGTAAATACAATATATGATTGGTGGAATTGGATAAAATAGACATAAAAAAATGGACCTAAGTTTTTTCCTTACTTTTTTCAATCTAATTCTATTTCTCTGTGTACCAAACATACTTTTCTTAAATCATATACCATTTTCCTCTCACTTATTTCCGTTTCGATTTCTTATCAAAATATCTTCCTTGCATCCAAACGTCAGTGCAATAGATAACAACAGCACCAACTATATGCCACTTACTTTTGTGATACGGTTGTACAAGAAATGATAATTTCTAGTGAGGACAACTGAAACAAATTCTAAAACTTCGTTCATTAATACAATTGATTTTTGTTTTCTTCTATAAAAAAAAAAACAGATTTTTCATTCAAATGTTGCACATACATGTAAACGGCAAAAACAAAATGCTCATAGTATGTGTAAAATGTATACACAAATATTAGTAAAAAGCACTGAATACCACATTTAGTTTTAAAGAGTATACTCCCATTTGTGTATATCAAAATTACACTTTTCTTTTCTCCATTTTAAAATTTTACACTACTCTTCTTCGAAAAATTAAAGGACTTAAAGTTTTATTTATTTTGACAAAAATGCCCTTAATGACATTAATAATTTTCTAAGATTATGATTTATTATAAAATTATATTTTAAAATTATTTGAGTTAAAAATAATTATTTTATTTTATTTTAAATCTTACAAAATTTATAAATAAATAATAAACATAATATATCGGTCAAATTCAAAATATATAGAACTGTAAGTTTTTCTCATCTCTCAAGGGATTATGGATATATCAGGAAGGCAGTAGTGTAATTTCCTCTTGAAAATTTGATTGTATCTAAGCTTGTGCGAGCCCTTGAGGCTGTGTCATCTTCCGTTTAGCTTTCACAGTCTTCTGAACTGCTGTCCCCTCAGCTCCCTCTTCAGTTTGGTTTTCAATCCTTGCAAAGACTGGCTTAGGTTGAGCCATGACCTGGCCACCCTTGAGCCCACCCCACTTGGTCTCTCCCTACAATGCAAGACAACTCCATCAGAAAACAATACAGAATGCAGGAAACCATGCAATACATCAGTGAAATGTATGTTTTAGAATGTGAGTGAGAGAGAGACCCAGGTTGCCGCTTCAAATTGGTCCCTGGAATAGCCAAGTTGAGCATATATTCTCCAGCTTAGGCTCGGTGTGATGGGCGATAGCGCAATAGCAATAATCCTCATGGCCTCCAATATGATAACAAGATCCTACTCCACATCATTGAAAATGCAGCTTAGACATTGGTCAGCGACAAAAACTTACTATACTTGGTTTGCCAAACAAGGAAAAACAAAGTTCATTTGTTGATGAAAATCACAAATTTAGTCATAACTTTCACGGAGCCACGTAACATCACACATGTAATATTAATGCCGCCGACACATCACTTCTTCATACAAATGTTGATTCATCACTTAAAACAACATCCCTTCTTCATTTTAAGAAGAAGAAGAAAGGACATTATAATGTCATGTAAATTATGAGTAATGATAAGTCATAAATATTACAAGAGACATAGATCAAGTGAAATGTATTAAGGATGAAGAAGGTAATATCTTGGTAAAGGACCAAGATATTCAAGAACGATGGAAGGATTATTTTGACAAACTTTTTAATGAAGGACAAACAGCTGCTAGTCATACTGATGGGCTAAATACTAACGAAGAGGATCTCAATTATAGTTTCTATCGGAGAATACAAGAGCACGAGGTGGCACAAGCATTGAAGAGAATGGATAATAGCAAAGCAGTAGGACTGGATAATATACCCATTGAGGTGTGGAAGAGACCTAGGAAGCAAAAGCGTAAATTGGTTAACAAAGCTTTTTAATGTGATTTTGATATCCAAGAAAATGCTGGATGAATGGAGGAAAAGTACTTTGATCCCAGTGTATATGAATAAGGGGGATATACAAAATTGTGCAAATTATAGGGGTATCAAACTCATGAGCCATACTATGAAGCTATGGGAGAAGGTTATCGAGCGGAGGTTGAGGGTGGAGACGCGAATTACAGAGAATCAATTTGGGTTCATGCCAGGGAGGTCAACCATAGAGGCAATATATCTATTAAGAAGATTGATGGAGAGATACCAGAGGTCTCATAAGGATCTATATATGGTTTTTATTGATTTGGAAAAGGCCTATGATAGAGTACCGAGAGAAGTATTATGGAAGGCTTTGGAAAAGAAAGGAGTACGAGTGGCCTATATCTGAGCAATCAAAGACATGTACGATGGAGTCACGACTTGTGTGAGAACACAAGGTAGTGTTACGAAGGATTTTCCTATAACCATAGGACTACATCAAGGTTCAGCTTTGAGCCCTTACCTCTTCAATTTGGTATTGGATGTGCTCACTGAACATATACAAGAGGCAGTACCAAGGTGTATGCTTTTTGCTGACGATATAGTCTTGGTTGGAGATTCCAAAGAACAAGTAAATGAAAAATTAGAGAAATGGAGACAAGCTTTGGAGACATATGGATTTCGCATAAGTCGAAGCAAAACGGAGTATATGAAATGTAAATTTAGTGTTAGGGACGTTGATTCTAGGAGTGAGGTGAAACTTGGAGATCACCCCATGCGGGAAGTCACAAGTTTTAAGTATTTGGGAACGATAATACAAAATAATGGAGAAATAGAGGAAGATGTAAACCATAGGATCCAAGCTGGATGGATGAAATGGAGGAAGGCATCAGGTGTTATTTGTGATAAGAAAGTACCGCTTAAGCTTAAGGGGAAATTTTATCGCACCGCGATAAGACCAGCTTTACTGTATGGTACTGAATGCTGGGCGATAAAAAGCCAGCATAAGCACAAATTCAACGTGGCAGAAATGAGAATGTTGCGCTGGATGAGTGGTCACACTAGAATGGATAGGATTAGGAATGATTATATTAGAGAGAAAGTGGGGGTAGCACCTATTGTCGAAAAATTAGTCGAAACACGCCTTAGGTGGTTTGGTCATGTACAAAGGCGGCCGGAAGAGGCTCCGGTACGTAGAGTTGACCAAATGGAAGATAACCTAATAACTAGAGGTAGGGGAAGACCAAAGAAAACAATAGGAGAAACGATTAAGAGGGATCTAGCTATAAATAACTTAACTATAGAAATGTGCAAAGACAGAACATGTTGGCGCCGCTTGATCCATATAGCCGACCCTACCTAGTGGGATAAGGCTTTGATTGTTGTTGTTGTTGTATTACATATGTGATGTCACGTCATCATTTGCCGTCAATAATTTGGATGGTACAAGGGGTTGGGACAAAATTGATTGCAATTCATAACTTTTGGGACAAAATTGACCGTAAGAGAAGTTTAGGGATGAATGGAAATCGGTGTACAGTTTTGGGACATAAAAAGTGTTTTGCTTAACTTCCACTTGAAATGTGCTAAATTTTTTTTTGAATCTTATCTCCCTTACTTCTGTTAAAATTCCTAGAACCTCATGATTTTTCATTGTTGGTTTGACAAAATTACCTTAGCAGCTGCTTCAGAAGCAGCACCCCCTTGTTTAAAAAGAGACCATGGTGCACGCTCATCCATGTAGGAATTACCAGCATTACCAATCTCAAGCACAGCCTCACAAGCTGATGACAATGACAGTTTCTCATAGTGAATCCGAGCTTTCTCAACCTATAAATGTAAACATTAGTCAGCGTTGCATCTAACCACTTATGGGTGAGTGAGATTCGGGTTTAAAACACACTAAAAGTTATCTAGCATTATAGAACCAGAATTTGGAACCTAAACAAAGAGTCAGTCTATCAGTCAGGTTCTGTCTGAAAATAGGAAAATGTAAGGATTCTCAATGCTGTATATATAAGAATGACTTTATATGTGGTTGGTGCATGACAAAATAGGAATGAATGAATACAATTTCCCAGACAGAGATATCACATATTGAGTTTTATCCAGAATCCAATAATTAATCAAGTTCAATCCCCCATTCTTTTCCCCCCTTCCTCTGATCTGTTTATCATGTCTTAGTACCTAATATAAATAAACAGGATAAAAAAAGAAGTTAAAACATCTACATCAGTTTGGAATGGATGTCAAATGTAAATGGCATTTCATCTTGATTTTGTGAAAACGAATTTATTTGTGTTTGAATGAAATGATTGAAATTACTTTTGTTGTCGCACACATCAATAATAGGAACAGTTTTTGAAAGCCACAAGCAGCACTGAATTGACCCACATGTATGAACTGACCCAAAAGTATGAGCAGAAAGTGACTTTTGGCATTTAAATACTACTTAATGATTATTGGGGAAAAAAAAGTGGAATTCCTATATTTTGAACTGAAGTTACCTATATATGTGAGATATTTGTGTGGCAAACCCAGATAATTCGTTTTATTTTTATTTCAACTATTATAATTTAAAGTCATTCCTATATCAGCCACTGGAAAACCACATAGAAATAGGCATACAGAAAACATGGATCCGTTTTTTAGAAGCCACAGCTAACAAGGACAAAACCTTATTTGACTTCTAAGACAGAATGTACTTTATGCAATTTTTTAGAGACTTTACCAGCCTCTCTACATTGTCCTTGAATGCATTTCCTTCTGCAGCAATAATGGAATCAACAACCAATGTTGATTGGCAGTTCTTTTTCAGAAGTCCAAGGGTACGATTAAGAAGATTTCCTGCCAAAAATAGTTGTAGTCACGCATGCATAACAAAGTTAAAACATAATAATCTTGATAAAAGGAAAGGACCAAAGTTATCTTTTTATTTTGTTGCCAAATGTTACAAGTCGAAGTAAGACTCAATACCAATTGTATTGGCAAGATGTGCATTAACAATGTTGACGAAGCGTTCCTCCGAATAGTCCCCATCATTTCCAAATTCCACCTCCCTGAGGAAGAAGTATCTCACAGCATCGGTCCCAAATTTTTTAACCAAATCATTTGGTTCAAGCGTATTCCCCAGTGACTTGCCCATTTTCATACCATCCTAACATTTTCAAAATAAAAATTATTGCTGCATGAAATAAATACAAAATAGATTGTAAATCTATTGCAGAGTCACAGTTGACCGAATATGGGTACTGCCATGGTGGTGGTGAAGAGATGAAAATATTCTAGCTGTCAATGATATTCCTTTCTAAACAAACTGTAGGAGATTTACACATTGTGCGCCATTTAAAGAAAAGAGCCTAACTAAAAGTAGTAAATAAATTCAAACTGTAAGTGTAAATAGTAAGCAAATTCTATATTCTTTAATCTCACACTACTTATATTACACGTTGTATCTTGTCTTTAAAATAAATATTGTACAACATAAACCTATCTACGAACGTTTTCCAAAGGATTCTCTCTCTAGTTTCTTCATAACATCAATGCTCACAATCTATTTCATCTCTTTGACGCTTTCCAAAAGGTGCACTACAAACCAAACATGTTGAAGCTATATTGTGACAATAAGGCAGCAATAAGTATTGCTCACAATCTAATTCATCATGACCAAACCCAGCATGCTGAGGTTGACTCAAATTTCATCAAAGAAAAAAAAAAATCGGAGATAGGGCAATATGTATGAAATATGTGCCTTCAAAACAAGTAGCATATTTCTAATCAAAGGGCTTCTGAAACCATGTTTTGAGGCTGGGAAAGACTAACATCTATTCACAAGCTTGAGGGGGAAACAACTCATTCTATTAATTGTCCAGATTCTACTCTTATTTTCTAGGAATTACTTTAGGGGTTTTATTTCCTTTTCTAAACTGATTTGTTTCTTCTTTCTTGATTATTAGCTTCCTTGCCTCTTGTAAATTTTCCTATATAGTAGAGTCTTTATTTTAGGGAGCTTCTCTTGTATATAATATGTACCTATATAGCCAAATAGAATCGGACCACAGACCACAGACCAGAGAGTTTCATTCCTTCTCTACTTTCAGTGATGGCTAATTGCTCAGTATTTTACTGACATACTTCTCTTGTTGCTAGAAATATTTGGTGGTTTATGTAGACAACATAAATGAAACACGCCTTAAGTGGTTTGGTCATGTACAAAGACGGCCGATATAGGCTCCTGTACGTAGAGTTGACCAAATGAAAGATAGCCTAATAACTAGAGGTAGGGGAAGACCAAAGAAAACAATAGGAGAAAAAATTAAGAGGGATCTAGCCGTAAATAACCTAACCATAGAAATGTGCAAAGACAGAACATGTTGGCGTCGCTTGATCCATATAGCCAACCCCACCTAGTGGGAAAACGCTTTGATTGTTGTTGTTGTTGTATGTAGAGTGTAGACAACATAGTCATAACAGGTAATGACAGGTTGACATCCAGTCGCTAAAGATTATTTTCTAACTGGACCTATGTTGCATTTAACTTGATTGAAAATTCATTATGTCTACTAGCTTTCAGAGAAAAAGTTGGGGTAGCACCTATCATAGAAAAATTGGCTGAAATGCACTTTAGGTGGTTTGTTCATGTATAGAGGAGCCATTACAAGCTCCTAACCCAAGTGACTTGAGGAACTCTCCCTCAAAAACTAGCTATTGAGGGGCAAGAACCAAGTCACTTAAGTACCCCATCGAGTCGTAATAACCAATGTGGGACCTGGGTTGCCCATATTATCCTCTTCCCCATCATAGCAACGCCCCTGAAGGGCTGACATTGAGGAGGCTTCACTCTATGACACTTTTTCAGTGTTGCTTCACTCTACAGTGGTCAACCCCTCTGCCACTCGGAACCCTCCAAAAGTACCCCTCTTCGTGCAGTCAGCAAACTAACTCTGACACCAAAAAACGAAGTCCAAGTGACTTGGGGAACCTCCCTCAAAAGCTAACTGCTAAGGGGGAAGAACCAAACCACTTAAATACCTCATCGACCATGCCATATTACCCAATGAGGGACATGGGTAGCTCATACTAGGATATCTATCCCCATCCCTATTTAGTAGTTAAAATGGAAAATAGCCCACTAACCGGAGGTAAAGGGAGATCAAAGAAAACAATAGGAGAAGCTATTAGGATAACTTTTTTTTTGGATAAGAAAGGATAGATTGAACAATTAACCAAACCATAGAAGATGTGGCATCACTTAATCCATTTAGCCAACTTCATCTAATGAACAAAGGCTTGGTTAATTTTTTTGTTATTGTTGTTGTATGTCTATTAGCTTTTGTAACCACAAAAATACTTCTAGAAAAATCAACAACAACAACAAGCAAAGCCTTTTTCCACTAGGTGGGGTCGGCTATATGGATCAAGCGACGCCAACATGTTCTGTCTTTGCACATTTCTATGGTCAGGTTATTTACGGCTAGATCCCTCTTAATCGTTTCTCCTGTTGTTTTCTTTGGTCTTCCCCTACCTCTAGTTATTAGGCTATCTTCCATTTGGTCAACTCTACGTACAGGAGCCTCTATCGGCCGTCTTTGTACATGACCAAACCACCTAAGGCTGTTTTAACTAATTTTTCGACAATAGTGCTACCCCCACTTTCTCTCTAATATAATCATTCCTAATCCTATCCATTCTAGTGTGACCACTCATCCAACGCAACATTCTCATTTCTGCCACGTTGAATTTGTGCTCATGCTGGCTTTTTATCGCCCAACATTCAGTACCATATAGTAAAGCTAGTCTTATCGCTGTGCGATAAAATTTCCCCTTAAGCTTAAGCGGTACTTTTCTATCACAAATAACACTGATGCCTTCCTCCATTTCATCCATCCTGCTTTGATCCTATGGTTTACATCTTCCTCTATTTCTCCATTATTTTGTATTATTGTTCCCAAATACTTAAAACTTGTGACTTCCCGCATGGGGTGATCTCCAAGTTTCACCTCATTCCTAGAATCAGCGTCCCTATCACTAAATTTACATTTCAAATACTCCGTTTTGCTTCGACTTATGCGAAATCCATATGTCTCCAAAGCTTGTCTCCATCTCTCTAATTTTTCATTTACTTGTTCTTTGGAATCTCCAACCAAGACTATATCGTCAGCAACTTCTAGAAAAATCATTATAGACAATTTTGGTAAAATCACACATCAACAACAATAGTAATATAATAACAACAACAAAAACCATAATAATAGTAATAATAATAAGCGACTCAGCTATTCAAAACACCATGTGAAGATTGTAATTTTCCACCATGGCTGCACTCACCTTTTACATGTTATCTTCTAAGAAGCCTCATAATAGAAAGAAGTTAGAAGTACAATTATCTCTAGAAACATATGCTAATTATAGGTTCAGCTCTTGATACCTTTGTCAAAAATCCATGACCAAACACCATCTTAGGAAGGCTTAGTCCTGCAGACATTAGCATAGCCGGCCAGTAAACTGCATGGAACCGCAGAATGTCCTAAACAAAGTAAAAAGTAACAATAATTAGAGAAAATATTTGAACTGGTCATGTGCAATTTTTTTGTCCCTCTATAAAACAGAAAATATTAACACAGGCTGCAACACTGCCACATACAAAGACAAGACGGATGGCTGCCATGTATATGCCCGAAGCAAAGTACATAACCCAAGAAGCACACGATTGCAAGTTGAAAACTAAACTAAGATGGTTGTTATGCGTTAGACAGCTACAAAACAGGAAACAAAGTTATCATAAGATGTATTGACCAAAAGAACATACAAAGAATGCCATAGGAAGATTAAATTTACATCCTCAACTTTCATTTTAGGCTTGAACATAAAATTATACAAGTTTTTGGGAGGATAATTGAATTGGTGATTCTTCTTCATTTGAACCTTTTAACTCGTGTGTATTCCTTATCATGTGGAGATAGATTGATATAGGACTAGATAAGAGGGAAGAAATAATGGGGGAGAAAGAAAGAAAGAAAGGAGGGAGAAAATTGACAAATGAAAGGAAGAGAAGAGAATACAAGGGACAAAGGAGAAATGGAGGGAGAAGTGAGAACAACTTCTAGATATTATTCTCTATTTATCAAGTCTGAGTACAAGATAGAGAGAGCCACATATATATGGGGAGCCTAATTCAAGAACATTAAGGGTTTGTTTGGGAATTAAGAGGAGAAGGGAAGGGGAGAGATTAGAGGAGAAGGGAGGGGAGGGGAAGGGAAGGTTAACCTTCCATATGTCCTCCCCTTGTTTGGGTGTTGATACCTCCTCCAAAATACCCCAATTTGGAGTATCTTGAATTTGTGAAGGAGAAGGATAATGGAGGATTAAGGCTTGATCCTCCATTATCTTCTCCTCCAATTTTCATCTTCCCAAACAAGGGGAAGATATCTAGAAAGTCTCCCCTTCCCTTCTCTTCTCCTCCTTAATCCCCAATCCAAACATACCCTAAAGCCAAATAACAATTTTCAACACAATAATAAAAGCTAGCTATTTCCATCAAGATAATAAAAGCTCTAGTATTCCCTATATAGCAATAATTCTTTTCTTCTTTCTATAATATGTTTTCCAAGATTTTCCATCATTCTCCCTAGCTGAAGACTACTCTCCTCTGAAGAGTAAAAGTGCTTGTAATAATCTATCAAAACAAGGTCAAGGTGGGAGTGTTCCATGTAGCTTCTACGTCGGACTATCCTTTCCAATGAATGAGGTAGAGGTAGACAGCATCAAGAGAGGAAATGTGATTTTGATCATTCAAGATGACATCAGTAACTTCAACAAAAGGTGGAACAGCTGGAAGAGTGGATATGAAATTCTAAGGAAATTGGGCACCTACATAATCATCAAAAAGTAATAAGGGCAGCTCAAAACTGCCTCTATAAGGAAACAAATCCTCAATAGTGAAAACTAGTCTAATGGCTATATCTAATGGTAATTTAAGCAAGTGTGCATTAGGCCCAATTTTACGAGAAATATGAAATTGACTAAAGGCATGAATTAGGTAACTATCTAAAAGAGTTGAGTGTGATGGTGAAAAGGCTCAACAAATTTAGAAATGTAGGTTTTCAAAGAAAGGAGAAATGAGAACGACTTCTAAATAATAATTTCTATTCATCAAGACTGAGTACTAGAGAAGGCCAGATATATATAGGGAGCCCAAGTCAAAAGCATCAAAGCCAAATAACAATTTTCAACACAATAATAAAAGCCAGCAATTTCAAACAAGATAATAAAAGAAAGCTATTTCCAATAAAATAATAAAAGCAAATTTTCAAAGTAATAAAAGCTCTAATATTCCCTATATAGAAATAATTCTTTTCTTCTTTCTAGAATATGTTTCCCAAGATTTTCCATTATTATTTGATTCTCCATCATAGATCACCATTTCATTGAAGAAAATATTAATCAAGGGATCACATATGTTGACTACTCAGTAGTGAATCTCAGTATTTGACTAATTATTTTGAATCAGAAAGCAAATAAATACATAGAGGACCATGGTTACAAGTTAACCACTAAAATCCCACAAAACTAGGAAGTGAGTCTATTTTAATATTTAAAACAGATTTAATTACTAAGTCAGCTAACAACTAATTTAAATTTAAACTAAGATAAGATAAGTATCCTATCTTTAAATAAAGGGTAAATTACATTTTAATGGCCTGTGGTTTTGCTTGATTTTGCTTGATTTCAATTAGGTGGCCTGTGGTTTCATTTTTGTCAATTAGGTGCCCTGAGGTTTACATTATTGACAACTTAGTGGCCAGTGATTTAGTCCGTTAGTTTTCTAACGGAAGTGCCCCATGTGCCGCGTACATGATCTCTAAAAAACACCAAAATTCTCTTCCCTTCTCTATTTTTTGAATCTAAAGTCATAATTTCAAACTTATATCTCAAACCCTAATTTAAATTCATCAACGTGTAATAAAAAGAAGAATATTACGAACAAAAGAAAAAAAAATCATCTCTAGTTAATTAAAAAGTCGTTCATTAAGCTCTCATTCATCAAATTGTTTATTAAAAAGAGAAACATAAAAAAACAAAACAGTATTTAAAATTTTTCAAAGAAAAAATAAAAAGGAATAATGAAATATGGTAGAGAAATTATAAGTAGTACGTAGCAGTCAATGCAAACTGTTGTTGATGATTTATTATTTTTGTTTTTCGATTATTGTTATTATCATCAATATCAATGTTACAATTGTTTTTGGTTTGATCTTCTATTTTCAAGTTGTTCTTCCCCTCATTGTACGCTTATGCTTTTTCCCGATTTATTGTTGTGTTTTTTTTAAAAAAAGAAAAATCATCTCAGGATAATAATCCTGCCTTTCCAAATCCTTGACTATTACGGAATTTTAGTTAAGAGAAAGGAAGGTAGAGGTGAAGAGATAGATAAGGGGAAGGTACAAAAAGGAACTTTATGGGACTTTTCATCTTGATTGGGTTTTTTTTTTTTAATGAAAGTCGATGCTATCTGAAAGGGCGACAATAATTAAAAGAGAGATGCTAGATTAGATTAGGTTTTGAAAAATAAGTTTAAAGTTGTGACTTTAGATCTGAAATTTGGAGAAGAGAGAAAGACTTGAGTGTTTGTAAGGATCATGTGCACATCACATGGGTCACTCCCGTTAGAAAATTAACGGAATATACCATTGGGCACTAATTTGCTAACAGTACAAACCTCAGAACACCTGATTGATAAAAGTGAAACCACAGGACACCTAATTGAAATAGAGCGAAACCACAGGCCACTGAAGTGTAATTTACCCTTAAATAAATAACATCAACTAACTTTAATAAATAATAATTAATAATAACGACACTCCCCCTCAAGCTGCGGAGTAGTGTTATTTCCTTTGCGATAATTATATCATCTACATACGCAATTAAAATTACCATTTCCCCAGTAGGTGAAATCTTGTAAACAACGTATGGTCTGCCTAGCCTAAGGTATGCCCATATCTCTTAACAGCATTAGTAAATCTCTCAAACCATGCTCTTGGAGATTGTTTAAGACCATAAAGAGATTTAAGGAGTTTACATACTGTTAGTTGTATTCTGGATTTATGTATTTATTATGAGTAGTTGGAAGTTGGTAGATAGCTGTTGTGTATTTATTAGGAAGCTAGCTACTGCTGTGTATATATAGATGTGTGTATTACTTCATAGTAATTGAACAGAAGTGTTCTCCATTCCTTCTGCTCTCTTGTTTTCATTCTGCACTCTCAATGACGTTTATGGTATCAGAGCCTACTGTGATCCTCCAATAGTGGCTCATTTGAAAAAAAAAAGGCTATGTCTTCCTTTCAGCCGTAAAAATCATTTTGCTCCTCTATTTCACATCTAGTCACCTCTGGCCACACTTCCCAAGCCTCTTCTTGGTCCACGCACCAGCACATCGTCATCATAAGGCTCTGACCAGCAAAATTGCCCGACAATTTGCCGGAATCTTTACCAAGTCTCTAAGAGGTCCTCGAGTAAAATATCTATGTAACAAGCTTGGTGCATATCATTTGCATGCTCCAACTTGAGGGGGAGTGTTAGTTGTATTATGTATTTATTATGAGTAGTGAGAAGTTGGTAGATAGCTGTTATGTATTTATTAGGGAGCTAGCTACTGTTGTGTGTATTACTTCATAGTAATTGAACAGAAGTGTTCTACATTCCTTCTGCTCTCTTGTTTTCATTCTGCACTCTCAATATCGTTTACATACCTTCCCATCACAATTGTTAAGGCCAGGTGGAATGTTCATATAAACTTCCTCCTTGAGATCTCCATTCAGAAGGCATTTTTTATGTCAAGTTGGAGTAGTGGCCAGTCCAAATTAGCAGCTAATGAGAGAACTTCGATGGAATTGAACTTAGCTACCAATGCAAAGGTTTCCTGATAGTCAACTCCATGAGTTTGAGTGTATCACTTAGCTACCAACCTGGCTTTGTACCTGTTAATGCTTCCATCAGAGTTATATTTGGTAGTGAATATCCATCTGCAGCCAGCCCACTAGATTTTTACCTCTAGGTAAAGTAGTTAGCTCTAATGTATTATTCTTAACTAGAGCATCCATCTCCTCTTTCACTGTTGTCCTCCATTTCTCATGTTTTAGTGCCTCTTCAATCGTATTAGGCACCTTTTCATTGGAAAACTTGGTGAGAAATGCTCTGTAATTAGTTGACAACTTATCGTAGCAAACAAAATTAGCAATTGGATGCTGAGTAGAAGATCTTACTCCTTTCCTTATTGCTATAGGCAGATTCAAACCTTTATTAAAGCCCTTGGGAACTACAAGACTTGGCAAGAGGTTCTCAATTTGCATCAATGGCGTATGGTTCTCAGTTTGGATCCCATTTCTTCTGGTATAGATTTTTCCAAATTTGTTATCATGGGTGGTCTGGCTTTGTTGTTGAGGTACTGAATTTGGGTATGAAATTTCTTTTTCAGTCTCAATTCTGTCCAAAAAACTCCATTCCTCTATACTCTCCCCCCTAAATGGACATTTTAGGGTAATAAGGCTCATGTTCAAGGAAGGTGTTGAATGAAAGAATTCTGTTTGTATTATTATGAAAAGAGAATAGGAATTTATACAAGAGGAGAAAACCTATTCTAGGAAATAAGGATAATTACAATAAATACAATATATCCTAATTGATACACATAATCCTAGATATTCACAATATTAATCTAGATGATTCTCAACACTCCCCAGCATATAAATCATAGGCACCAAGCTTGTCACATAGGTATTTTATTCGAGGTCCTCTAAGAGACTTGGTGAAGATATCTGTCAGCTGATCATTTGAATTGACAAATCGAGTAGCAAGACACCCTGATTGAATTTTTTCTCTAATAAAGTGCCAGTCAATCTCAATATGTTTGATCCTCTCATGGAATACTGGATTTGAGGCAATGTGCATAGCTGCTTGGTTATCACATACCAGTTCCATTTTACCAATGTCTCCGAATTTCATCTCTTGAAGAAGTTGCTTCAACCATAGGAGTTCACAAGTTGCTAACGCCATAGCACGATACTCAGCCTCTGCACTAGACCTTGCAACTACATTTTGTTTCTTGCTTTTCCACGAGACTAGGTTCCCACCGAAGAGAACACAGTATCCGGATGTGGATCGCCTATCATCTGGTGAACCAGCCCAATCCGCATCTGTAAAGCCAATGATTTGGGAGTTCCCCATGTCCTCATATAACAGTCCCTGGCCTGGTGCTCCCTTAATGTATCGAAGAATTCGAACAACTGCATCCCAATGACTATCACATGGTGATTGTAGGAACTGGCTAACTACACTCACAGCAAACGATATATTTGGACGAGTGATAGTGAGATAATTGAGTTTTCCTACAAGTGTTCGATATCTCTCGGGATTGTTTATCAGCTCCCCCTGTCCTGGATAGAGTTTGACATTTGGATCCATTAGAGTCTCAACTGGTTTGCAGTTTAGCATGTCTGTCTCTTCTAATAAGTCAAGTGCATGCTTTCGTTGAGAAATAGCCACACCAGAACTAGATTGGGCAACCTCAATTCCCAAAAAATATTTAAGCTTCCCCAAATCTTTAGTTTGGAAGTGGTTGCACAAATGTTGTTTGAGTTGAGCAATGCCTAAATCATCATTGCCTGTAATAACAATGTCATCCACATAGACAACTAAGTATAAGCACTTGCCATTTGAAGTATGGCGAAAGAAAACTGAGTGATCAGCTTCACTACGAGTCATTCCAAAATCTTGAATTACAGAACTAAATAGACAAAACCAAGCTCTTGGTGACTGCTTGAGTCCATAAAGAGAACGACGAAGTTGACATACTTTCCCAGACTCCCCCTGAGCAACAAAACCAGGTGGTTGCTCCATATAAACTTCTTCTATGTCTCCATTGAGGAAGGCATTCTTAATATCCAGCTGATGAAGTGGCCAATGATTAATAGCTGCAATGGATAGAAAAACACGAACGGAAGCAATTTTGGCAACAGGAGAAAAGGTATCACCATAGTCCAATCCAAAAATCTGAGTATACCCTTTAGCCACTAAACGAGCTTTTAGTCGTTCAATTTTGCCATCAAGACCAACTTTAACTGCATAAACCCACCAGCAACCAACTGGAGATTTTCCAGGAGGAAGTGAAACCAAGTCCCAGGTATCATTAGAATGTAGGGCAGTCATCTCATCAAGCATAGCTTGCCTCCAACCCGAATGTGCAAGAGCTTCATCTGTAGTCTTAGGGATAGAAACAGAATCCAAAGAAGACACAAACGCATAATATGGAGTAGATAAACGATGATAGCTCAAGAAATTATAAACAGGGTGAGGATTACGAGTGGAACGAGTACCTTTATGAATGGCAATAGGAGGACTAGCAGGTGGCGGTTGGACCGGAGTAACTGGTGATTCAGACGAAGGCAGTGAGTAAGGAAGAGTGGTTGTAGGCTCAGGACGGGGACGGCGATGATATGTCAGAAGAGGAGGACTAGGTATGTCTTGGGGTACGACCTCTGGAAAAGGAAGAGAAGGAACAGGAAGGACTTCGATCACAGAGGGACTTACAGAAGAATGGGGAAGACTCAAAAAAGGTCACATCAGGAGAGGTGAAACAACGTCGAGTGGCTGGAAAATAACATCGGTAGCCCTTTTGGAGTCGAGCATAACCGAGAAAAACACACTTGACGGATTTCCCTGCAAGTTATCTTTCCCTGGGGTCAAATCATGCACAAAGCAAACACAACCAAAAACACGGGGAGGAAGATGATAAAGAGTGTCGTTAGGAAACAACAAAGAATGAGGGATTTCATCATGCAAGACATAAGAAGACATGCGATTAATCAAGTAGCATGCAGTGAGAACAGCGTCACTCCAAAAATTAGTAGGAACATTATGATGAATAAGCAAAGTACGAGCTGTTTCAATAAGATGGCGATTCTTACGTTCAGCTATCCCATTTTGTTGTGGGGTATGAGGACAACTGGTTTGATGTAAAATTCCTTGAGTGGCCATAAATGTTTGAAAAGGTGTAGACAAATACTCTTTAGCATTGTCAGAACGCAAAATAGAGACAGAGGTATTAAATTGAGTTTTTATTTCAGCACAAAAGTTTTGGAAAATGTTAAATACCTCAAAACGATTTTTCATCAAATAAACCCAAGTACAACGAGAATAGTCATCAATAAACATGACAAAATATTGAAAGCCAAATGTAGAAGACATGCGACTAGAACCCCAAACATCAGAGTGAACAAGTTGAAAAGGAGATGAAGATTGACTATTAAGACTAGTAGAAAACGAGCTACGTGTGTGTTTACCTAATTGGCACGACTCACAAGGAAGGGCAGACAAGGTAGAAAGAGAGACATCCATTTTGCGAAGTTTTGAAAGACTTGGATGCCCCAGACGATTATGGATAATGGATGGAGAACAACTGGATGTGCACGCAACTGGGGATATAGGAGGTGAAAGGTGGTATAAGCCATGTGACTCTCATCCTATGCCAATCGTCTGCCCCGTACTCCGATCCTGAATAGAAACACATTGATTAGCAAAGGTGACGGAGTAATTGTGAGATTTAGTTAATTTGCTAACCGAAATAAGGTTGAACAGAGATTCAGGGACATAAAGAACAGAATCAACAAATATGGACGGAAGAATTTGTGCTTTACCAATTCCAATAGCAGGAGTTTTAGAGCCATTGGCCAGAGTTACAGATGGAAGTAAAGATGAACTAGAAAGATGGGCAAAAAGATTTTTATTACCAGAGATGTGTTTAGAAGCACCTAAATCAAGAACCCATGGTCCAATGTCAGGGAAACGGGCAAAGCAAGTAGTTACGTTACCGGTTTGCACAATAGTGGCAGCCACAGATGACTTGGCGGTAGTAGCCATGGCTGTTAAGGGATGAGAAAAGCTCCATTTAGAGAAGAGCGAAAATAAAGTGTGAGGAAACAGCAAACCAACCCTAGAAACGTGAGGAGAAGAGGCCGGAGATCACAGCGGTGTAAATCACGGCGGAAAAAGCCGCCGGAAAAAGGGGTCACGCGCTGGTGCGTGGCAACTCCGACGGACGGTCAGACGGCGCGTGGAGGCGCATGCGGCGGCGGACGGCGATGGGAAATTGGGGTTTGGCCGGTCGGAGGCTTCTGAGCACGGTGGTCCGGCGCGTGCTCCAAGTAGACGCCGAGAAGCCGTCGGATCTGAGGGTGGCCGAGATGAACAGTGGAGGAAGAGGTGTTTAGGGTGAAAGGCTGGAAAGAGAGCACAGCCGTGAATGCTATTTAGGATCGAATAGGCTCTGGTACCATGTTGAATGAAAGAATTCTGTGTGTATTATTATGAAAAGAGAATAGGAATTTATACAAGAGGAAAAAACCTATTCTAGGAAATAAGGATAATTACAATAAATACAATATATCCTAATTGATACACATAATCCTAGATATTCACAATATTAGTCTAGAAGATTCTCAACAGAAGGTAACACATATGGTAACAAAGAATATTTTAAGGGATGGTGAGTAGCACTTACACCCCATTTGTGTGGAGGAATTAACAAGAAAAAGACACTTGACAGCCTTTGGATCTAGTTTGTTTTGGTTATAGGAATGTACAAAGGTCTTGCAACCAAAGACTTTGGGTGGTAGAGAACTTAGGATTTGTTTAGTGAGCTAGTATGGGAGAAGTTGGTTTGAAACATACAAACTTCACGTTCTGGAAAGTGTCCGTGCTATAACCCCTGTGAACAGTGAACTCGATAAAACAAGCAACAGAAGACGAGCCCTAATATCCCCTTGTGAACAGAGAGCTCGAGAAAACGGGCAAGAGAACAAAACCCGTTGGCGTTTTCTGGTGAACCACTATGAACGAAGTGCGTCGGCGTCGAAGTTGGGCAGTGCCTCCGGCAACAAAACTTCAATCGAGGATAAACAAAGATAGAACTTCTGTCGAAGTCAAACAGAGAACTCGAGAGAACAAGGGAGAGGGACGCCTGAAGAGAAACACGCACCCCTTGCTACCTCTCTCACTGGTGAGCCTCTCCATCGACAAGATTCGACGGCAGCGGCATAGACAGATGGACATTGCCTGCGACGCAAATGGACAAAAGTTACCTCAAACCTACAAACCCTAGCAAAGCCAGGAAGCAAATTATTATACAGATGTGTTTTCTAAGTATCATCATTTTTTAATTTTTTTTTATAGAAAAAGAAATCTTATTGATGAAGAAAATAGAATACACAAAAGGAGGACAAGAGGTCCTCAAAGCGGAAAACTAAAGCAACAAAATAAAACACCAAGGAGGAAACAAAAACATTAATTCATAAGAGCCCTCCAGTCCCGTTGGAGATCCATAAATGAAACCCCTCTAAACATTCCATGGGCCGAAACCCACAAAGAAGCCGAAAAGGTTACTCTATCCCACAAAAGATGAGGTGGGAGGAATCTGTTATTGAAGATCCTGGCATTCCGTTCCAACCAAATACACCAAAGGCCTGCAAGAATTGCACAATGCCAAAGGCCTTTATGTTCTTTATTCCTCCCAAAGCCAGCGAACTTAATAGCAAGAAAGGCTCCCAAATCGGCAGGGCAAGCCCAACTCTCTTCAAAGAAGCTAAATAATTTATTCCAAATCAACCTTGCCACATCACAATGCAGGAAAAGGTGGCTGTTCGTTTCAGAACTACCAAAGCACATCACACACACGTTAGGTGACAACGCCATGTTGGGTCGTCGAATCTGGAGCATATCATTCGTGTTGATTCTATTAAGCCCTGCTGTCCAAGCAAAAGCTTTTACTTTAGAAGGAGCCTTAATCTTCCAAAAACTTTTAGATAAAAAGGTAGCGCTATGATTTGGCCTATGAATCAAATATTTGAAGAGCGAGGAACACGTATATGTGCCAGACGCATCTAAGTTCCAAGTTCTCTTGTCTGGAGTGGAAGACAGACGAAAAGGATTGAGAATATTAAGCAGCAAGGTGATTTCTTCCGCAAGTCTATCATTCAGATTTCTAGTGAAATGAAAATCCCACGAGATTTGATCATTGTTAGCCACAACAAAGTCAGAGATTGGGGCGTTGTGTAAAGATGACAAACCATAGAGACAAGGAAATAGCTCCATAAAAGAATTTTCACCAATCCAGTGATCCTCCCAAAAGAGAAAGCGAGTACCCATTTTTTAATTTAAACATTGTATAATATTCATAAGTTGAAAATATAGTATAAGTAGTATATTATTAAAATTAAAAAAGAAAACTATCAAAACAAATTGGAAAATAAAAACAACACAGAAGAATTGAGATGGTAAGACCCTCCCCCAAATAGACGACAGACCTCTTGTCCTCTTCATGTAATCTCTAGCACTTGTTTTCTTCATTAAATTCAGTCTTTATCAAAAAATTTTGCCAGCTATTTCCATAGGACAGTAGGAGACTATTATGAATATGAATATTTTCATAGGATTGGCATGACATTTGCCATCCCTAAGATTGACTTTTGTTGCCGGGAAAGTTCTTAACTTTCAACTCATAGCTAGTGTTGCAAATTTTGATCAAACTATAACCACCTTGGTAAATGGTAATGGCAAAATCATTTACAGCTTAATTCACCAGCATTAATGCCTTAAAAGACATGTATCCCAATTTCCAATTCCGGCTATTAGCTAAGTGGCATTGATACGGGTACAGATACAAATATGGGTACGGAATACGGAAGTTTTTAAAGTATATGGTATGGGTACGGAAATATATTTTTATAAAAATAATAAACATATATTATATATAATTGTTGATATTATTAAAATTATCACAATTTTATTATATATAATCAACCAACATATAAATTAAAAAATAACTAAAAGAATTGAAAAATAATTAATGATATTAATTTGTGATACGAAATCTAGCTTTTAAAATTTAAAAAAATATATATTTGCCAAAAAAGATAATTTAAAATATAAAAGGAAAAAGTATCAGGAGGTCACATGGGAAAGAGACAATTAAAATAATAAAAAATTAGATGCTTCTACTAAAACCTAGAAGCAATTCCTTCCTAATTAAAGTCCAGCATCCACAACTCCATAACGTGGAAGAGATGTAGCAGAGTAACCGCGAAAACATGGAACCAACGTATTTGAGCATATTTTCAACGTATCCTACCAGATACATATCTGGTAGGGATACGTGACCTAAAGTGCCGTACCCGTGCAACCTAGGCTATTAGTATAATCCATTTGAATGTTGCTTGCAAAAGGCCAAGGGGCAACCTTAGTTAGAGGAGGCATAGTTATTTACGGCGCACGGCGCACTGTTGCGAAAAGGGCTCCTGGAGCCATGGCGCATTGCGCATTGCGTTGCGCATGGCAACATTAACGTGCGGCGCACATACATGCACACACACACACACACACACATATATATATATATATGAAAATTTTAATTCTAACTCATCCACACAGAACTTCTAATGCATTCAAATTTCAAAATATATTAAGCTTTAAGCATGATCATAAATTCTCCAAAATACATCAAGTATGATGACAAACTCATAATGTAAATTGCATAAACTCATAAGAGTATAAACTATAAAGTATAAAGTAAACCATGTAAAAAAAACTCTAATCATCAATCAAGGTAACTTCACAAATATTATTTCCTCCTCTTCATCAAGTTTCTTCTGAGTTTGCCTCCTCTTCATCAAGATCCCTATTTTTATAATGGGCCTAGGGTTGTCAATAAGACAAATAAGTGCTTTTAAACCTTTTTTTTTAATGAGTTATGGGTGGCACACTCAGCTGCATGACAGTGGCGCTCGTTGCGCGCCCCGTGCGCCATTGCCCATGGCGCACATTGCGCGCGCAACACAGGGGCAACAGTAAGACGGCAACGCCACAGATGTGGCGTTGCCCAAAAGGCCATGGCGCGCGCCATGGCGCGCCATTAATAACTATGAGAGGAGGGAAGGAATTTGTAGCCAAAACAAACACTCTTTCAGCCTCATCTAGCATTCTGCAACAATAAATTGTGCTATTCCCAAAAAAAAGTCGTGGCCTTGTAAGGGCAGCATATTTGGGCCTTATCCCATTGCCTTGAGGAGCAATATATAAATGTATAAAAAAATCCAGAAAAAAGAATGCAAATTCCTACTTGGTATGTATTTTTTTTATTTTTTTGTACCTGTATAAAATACATTTCTAATACAAATACACCCCAACAATAGCATACCCATGACAAAGCATACCTTACCAATCAAGTGCAATTGAGCTGGCCAACCAGAAGAAACAGCACTTAGTAAATCATGTTGCTCTCTGTCATCAGATAGTGCCGATATATAACTGCACAAATAAATAAATAGATATGTTAACAAAATAAATCTTCATTAAATAATTTGCACTTCAATCAATTAAAAATATGTAACATTATAGCATAAATCTTGATTTATCTTTCATCACCTTATACATTAATTGCATTTTTACACAAATCAACAGCATGTTTACAAGTGATAAAGAAACTAATCAATGTTATGATAGAAAAGAAATTTCAACTTATCAAATAAATCCAAGGGTACATAGAGAAGTAGTACTTATAAAATAAAATTAAAAATTACCCTAGTAAAGCATCAAACCAAACATAAATTGTTTGAGTCTTGTCATTAGGAATAGGAATGCCCCAATCAACCGATGCTCGGGAAATTGAGAAGTCCTTCAGGCCACTTTTAATCCAGCTTTGAACCTTGAAGAGGTTTATAGAAGAAATTAATTGTCATACAAGAAGATATCATTAAGATAATATACAGTTCGTTGGACAGCTCAAAGGTTCAGTTGAACCAGATATACAGCATCATTCTACTATTTTAGAAGGTGAGGGTACAAGTATGGTTGTACTATTATGCTTGGAAACAAGCTTGATCAAACGCCATCAAAGTTGGGTATAAATGTTCATGTTTTTTCAAAACTCAATTTAGAGGTTAGATCTTATCCATGAGATTGACTTCAAGTTCAACAAGGTATATATAACATCCACACGCACAGAAAGAAAGCAAAAGTTAAATCAATATGAAAAGAATAAATATAAGGAATTAAATAATTATGTCAAAAATCCAACTTAAATGCACTCTTCCTAAATGTACTTATCCCATCACTAACTTTGTTACATATGACCATTTGTCTCCTTTGTCTAGTTCCTTCATTGCCTCTTTAGATTCTATTTCTATACCCAAGACAGTGAAAGAGGCTTTATCTCATCCTAATACTTTTTCTCCTGTGGCCAAGCTTAATTATGTTAGGCTCTCTATCTCTATGGTTGCATCCTATGACTGGCCCTTGCATCAACTAGATATCAAGAATGCTTTACTCCATGGTGATCTTCAGGAGGAAGTTTATATAGATCAACCACTTGAGTTTGTTGCTCATGGGGAGTATGGAAGCTGTGTCATCTTCATAAATCCCATTGAAGCAAAGCCCTCAAACCTAGTTTGGAAGATTCAATGAAGTAGTTATGAAGTATGGGCTACTTAAATGCAAATGTGACCATTCAATGTTCTATAAGAAGACTGAGGCACGCATTAAAGTATTTTTTGGGAGTTGAAATCACAAGGAGCAAAATAGGCATTTTCTTATCCCAGAGAAAATATGCTCAACTTACTCGTGGAGACAAGCAAGTTGAGAAATTGAACCATTAGATGATCCTAAAGATATAGAAGATTGGTTGGGAAATTTAATTACCTTACAATTACTCGTCCTGGCATTGCTTACTTTGCTAGAGTCATCAGTCAATTTATGTCATTCCCAACAATCAAGTATTGGAAAGCCTTGGAACAAATCCCGTGTTACTTGAAGGGGGCCCAGGACGTAATCTATTGTGTGGAAATAATGGGCACACTAATATTGAGTGCTTCTCTGATGCAGAAAGAGCAGGGTCCAGGGCAGATCAAAGATCTACGATAGGATATTTTGTATTTGTGGGAGGAAATTTAATTTCATGGAAGAGTAAGGCGCAGAATGTAATTTCCCATTCTACTACAAAATCTTACTACAAGGCTATGATCAGACAACCAGTGAAGTTATGTGGATAATACAACTTTTGGGTCCATTATGGATATTCAAAGGGATTGAAAGGCCCTATTGAGATAATGTTTTAGTTTCCTTTTTGCTTGTTTTCCTTTTATTTTCTATTTTTGAGGACTACTTGTCCTCGTGTTTGTAATCTTCCTTTTATTTAATACAATTTCTTTTTTCTATAAAAAAAATACAACTTTTGGGAGAAATAGGATTGAAAACTTTCTTGCTTGCAAAATTATGGTGTGATAATAATGCTGCAGTTCACATTGCATCCAATCCTATCTTCCATGAACGAACTAAACACTTTGAGATTGGCATTTCGTACGTGAGAAGATTAAGAGAAGTTGATTTCCACAGCATATGTGAAGAACGGAGAGCAATTAGGAGATACCTTCACTAAAGCATTGAATGGAGCAAGGGTTGATTATATTTGTTACAAGTTGGGCATGATTAATATCCATGCTACAACTTGAGGGGGAGAGCAATGAGTTGTATATAGTAAATATTGCTAACTAGGTTAAATATATTAATGATTGTATAGGCTCAATAATAGTAATGGGAGTGGTTGGAGATTTCTTGGATTCTTCATGTTTTATGAAGAGTTCATGGTCTAGCAACTTTTCATATAACTCTTCAAAGGTAATTTTGGATTCTCTGATCTAAAAATCCTAGAAAATCGAAAATAACTCCAATTGCAACCAAACTTCGTGGGAGCCCTCCTGGGCACATTTATTGATTTTACATGCCCAGAAACAAGAGTTTTCTTGCAAGAATAATAAAATTAAAGACTTCTCAATCATTTGCAAAATTTCAAATAATCCCGAAAAATAGAATATATATTGGTTTGCCATGAAACTTCTTGGGAGGCTTCCTTGTGTCATAGGGATCATTTTGACTCAGCATATGCACGTCCGTGGAACGTGGCGATTGCCCCGCACAGGCTCCTTTTTCGGCCATCCGCAATGCACGGATCACGGGAGGCCAAATTCCCCCCAAGCACCTCGTCGCCCCTGATCAATCGGGGGGTGGACGTGGCTTGGGGCTACGATGCGTGACACCCAGGCAGACGTGCCCTCGGCCTAGTGGCTTCGGGCGCAACTTGCGTTCAAAGACTCGATGGTTCACGGGATTCTGCAATTCACACCAAGTATCGCTTCGTCGGATCTCTCCCGGCTATCCCCCAATATAATAACCCTCTCTAGTGCCTCCCCTTTTAAAAAGGGAGGATTGGGGGAGTTGCCGGAGAATGGTCATCCGACAAAGCAAACACCTCACGAATGGATAACCCTTCGAAGGGACAACATATACCGAAAGGACGGGCCGTTGCCATCAAATGGCAGGCATATCACCGCGACCACGGCCAACAATCGCGAGACAATTTATACCGAAGGGACGAGCCATTCAGGGGTTAAGCTTATATATTTTTTGTAAGAATGCCCGTAAATTTTCATGGCAAGATTCGATCTCTAGGTACAAAAAAAAACTTATGTTCCAGTAGAAAAAAGGATATCATCTCATGGGGAGGGGTCAAAAGTGAAATAAGCTCTTTAGGGGGGTAGTAGTAGTTGAGCCTTTGGAGGTCATGTGCCATGCATGCTCCCCCTTCACCCCATGACCCATGGTTCACGGGATAACCCTTCGACCACGTGGATCGCCGTCCATCAAAAATCAATGAGTCGTGGGTCAAATTTTTTTCTAGGCAAAATCTCACGTGCATATGATGGGTCAAAATGAAGCCTATGACACAAGGAAACCTCCCAAGAAGTTTCAAGGCAATCCGACTTGCGCGCGGCCAAATCTTCGATGGGCGACGACTTGGATCGCCGTGGGTCGCCGTCCACCCAAAATCAATCACCCATGGGTCAACTTTTTTTCTAGGCAAAATCTCACGTGCATATGCTGAGTCAAAATGATCCCTATGACACAAGGAAGCCTCCCAAGAAGTTGGCTGTTGAAATTTCATAGTATTTAGGACCAAGACCCCGAAGTGTTGTCACAACAAGTTCAGCATTGGAGACAGGAGTACCAGCAGTGAAGAGTTCATCACAAATGGAGCGAATGTGATGAGGATATTCAGCAACGGATTGATTATCTTTGGTAGATGCTGCTAGACGATCACGAAGACTAAGAATGCGTGTGTGGGACTTGTTGGCATAGGAAGTGTGAAGGGCTGTCCAGGACGAGTAAGCATCGGTGGCAGTTGCAAGGCAATTGTGGTGTCTACATAAATGAGTAAAGCGTTTTGAATGAGCTGGTCTGTGCTTTCAATGGGTGGTGCGGGTTTAGAGCCATCAAGATGGCCAAAGAGGTTGTGTCCATAGCTTTCCACAGGGGAAATGTGTGTGGGCCTGTGAGTTTGATAGGAAGTTGAGCGGCGGGATTGAATTGCACAACAGTAGTATTTGTTACTGTTGTATCGGCGTTAAGGACAGTGTTAGGAGTGTTGACAGCGGCCATGGGAAAGAATTAGGGCTGTAGTGTTTCGGAAAAAAAAAAAAAAAAACTATAAGGCTAGAGAGGCTTGGATACCATAAACAGGAATAATACTAGCTCTCTATTTCTGTATGAGAAGTATATAAATACAAGAGTTAATCAATGAGTCCTATAACTGATCCTGAATTGTAGGAGAGATAACAAGAAGCCTATAATTTAAATTGCACCATAAAGAGAGATAACAAGGAAACAATTATTTAAAATAAAACACAGTAATTATCTCCTAAAATAAATAAAACAATAATTATCTCCTAAGATAACTATCTCCTAAAATTAGGGAAGATAAGCGGTTTAGGCCTTAATTTCAGCTAGGTTAATAGATATAATTAAGGATTTTCCTCTTGTATATATATAGGTGTACCATCTCTAGCATAAAACTTTGTCGAATATTTATGAATATAATGTTGGCGTCGCTTGATCCATATAGCCGACCCCACCTAGTGGGAAAAGGCTTTGTTTGTTGTTGTTGTTGTATATATATGTACCATCTATTATGAGAGAAATACATAAATTATTCACTCCTATCTGAGTTACAATAGGGGAAGACCAAAGAAAACAATAGGAGAAACTATTAAGATGGATTTAAATATTAATAAACTAACTATAAAAATGAACAAAGACATAACACATTGATGTGGCTTGATCCATATAGCCGATCCCATCTAATGGGAAAAGACTTGATTGTTGTTGTATCCATTCTCAATCTTCTATGGAAGTTCTGATAGTAAATCCAATTACACAAGTTGTATAGTTTTTTTTTATAGGAACACGTGTTGTGAAGTTAAAATTAATAGTCACTATGTGTTGCAGTACATAAAATGTGCAAGAGATAATTAGAAGCCATTTGGAACATCATCTTCATCTCAACAACTTGTCAGGAAACTCCCAAGACACATGTAATGATGAAATTGTTACACCAGTACCCCAAATGCCTGTCTCATTCAAGATACTAGGAAGCATAGGATGACACAACTTAAAATCATGGAGATCTCACTTTTTTTTTTTGATATCCCACATGTATAAACTTTGAGTGTTGTTTCTATCCAAAAAAATAACTTTGAGTATTGTTAACTTTTGTAACATATCAATTGTATTTTTTCTATGACAAATTTAAATTGGCATGTCAGAAGACCAAAACAAAACCTGAAAATCTTAAATGTCGTGATATCTTATACCTCAATATTATATACTAAGCCAAAATATCAAAAACAATGTAAGATAGCAGGTGCATCAACAGCACCCTATATAAAAAGACTGGACGGAGCTACAAATAATTATGTAAACAAAAAGGAAGAGGGGGGGGGGGGATCTTCCTCATCTAACCTCATTAAAACGGAATGAAGGTTGCACAAAATCTGGATTTTGGATCAAAGTTTCTTCCAATGACTTTTGATACTTTGACAGAGCAAAGAAGTAATTGTCCTCTTTCCGTGAAACACATGGCTTTAGGTGTGTAGGACAACAATTATTATCAAGCAATTCTTTCTCATCCTGCATCATTTTAACAACTAATGGCATTAGATTTTTAAAGTGAAAGGGAGAAAGACATATATTTTTTATCAGTTTGGTGTGAATATCAATTTCAATCAAAATCTTGATATCAACAAAGAATTTTTTTTTTTAATTCTCATATGGAAAGGTCAGTAATCAGAAAGACTGCAAATGATACTATAAGACATGATTAATATGAAAGAAGCTCACATAACTAAATTTGCTACTCCCAAAGCTGTAACTTCAAATTCAGATTACCACCTTATATTCCTCACAGTTGACACAATAAAGTCCCTCATAGTCAGCTCGATAAATGTCACCATTGGCAAGCACTCTTGAGTAAAATTCCTTTACAATTGCTTCATGTTTGCAATCAGTTGTTCTAATGAACTTGTCGTAAGCAATATCTAACTGCAATTAGATAGTAACAAAAGAAGAGTAAGACAAAGATGTAATATGTGTACAGCAATGTGATTGTTCATCAATATAGATACAATAAACCATGAGTATACTCCTTGAAGGGGAAAAAAGCAATTACATCTTCCCACAACATCTTGTAAGCTAGTGATACAACATCGCAATGCTCACGAGGGGTGGAACCCTGGGCCATGGCAGCAGTTGCAATTTTTTCCCCATGTTCATCTGTGCCAGTGATTAATATAACTTTCTTTCCAGACAGCCTCTGCAACAAGATGGATTCAAAAAGTATAGACATCATATATAATATTAGAACCATTAAGAGAAACTGCAAAATATAGAGCATATGCAGACAACCAGGTAATTATGACAACCACAGAGAAACTGGATTCCCAACAGGTGGCCAGCAGTGGAAGACACAAAAGATCAGACTAAGTGGGACCAAAGAAATGTTCAGATTTATAGGGAATCACACATATTTAATGCACACAACTTGCGAAACAAAGAATCCATACTATCTAAATTCTAAACTCTAAAAGTCACAGTGCGCTTTCTTCAGCTATATAATTAGATTATACCAAATAAGACCTCAATATTTTTCCTTTTTATTTCTCAATAAAACTAGAATCTCATAAAAGAGAAGACACCACAAATAATACCTGCTCTTCCTTTTTAAAATATCTGACTATTAGTCCAAATTCTGGTTCTAATCTTTTGTATAGGTCTTTTTGGAAAATCAAAACTCCTTCTAAGGTAAAGGGTTTTGTTTGCACAGCAGTGCTTAATAGAATTAATACTAAAGATTTGCTTCTAACCTAACATCACAATAAGATTTTGCATTCTATCATAGAATACCCCTCAAGAAGCCATGAAAACTGACAAAGACAGCTCAATCCCATTAAAGTTGTGAAGATAAGAAGTATTTACTAAAAATCATCGCACTTTCAACCAAAGGCACCAAATACTTCCAAATGGAGCATACATGTACAAAACTTTATACTACATATTCTTCCCAAAATCTTGAAAATGAGTACAGAAAAAGTATTGAAAAGCAGTCATGAAAACCCAATGCTCCCTCAAGATAGCAAATTCACCTCACACTCACAGTTCATAGAAAGATTACAGCTATTTTTAACTCATATATATATATATAAAGGTCAAGGGATATAGCTTCAAGTGCACAACGCAGCTGAAACAAGTAATTTGAGTTATTCCAATTGAAAATCACAAGCTAAACAAAAATCTAAACCTTAGAAGGAGCCTTTGCATTCCAAAATGAACTGATGAAATCTACATGTTGGGTTCAAGGGGTATAACACAAATAATAATTCGCAAGTGTAAGAATCACATGGATGCCAAGAAACATAAATTTAATCCACAGAGAAGCAGTGGCAAGAGAAATCCAGCAGGGGAAGCCAAGAAGCACAGTCCATATTAAGATTTCTAGAGAATGCTATTCAACAGAAAATGGAATCTTGGAGGGTAACTAAATGATAAGGAACACAACGCAATCATGCAACGACTTCAAAGGCGCGGAAGCTGAAAGGGTTTTACCTGAAATCGAGCAATGGCATCGGCCGCAATGGTGGTGTAAGCGCTGCCCATGTGGGGAGGGGCGTTGACGTAGTAAAGTGGGGTTGTTATGACGAAGGGTTTCGGAGCTTCATCATTTGGGCGAGTGTTGATTTTGCTGGTACAAGTGCAAAACAAAGCTCCCCGAGATGGTTTCTGACCTAAACGCAAGTGGGCATTGAAGTGAGAACCACGGGAACGAAAGGAAGGGTTTAGGAGCCATAGTGCGTTCTGAACGGAGGAGTTCGTTCTTACTGCCATCTCTCATAGGATTTCAATGGCTTCCTCTCTCGATCACCTACTTCAGAATGGGAGGCATCCTTTCAACAACGGATATCAACCCCGATTTTTCCCAAATCTCAAAAATAACTGAATCACAAAAAAGTTGAAAAAAAAAATACTTAAAATTAATCTTTTTTAGGCAAAAATATCTTTTAAGTTTTAACCTTTATGTCCCCAAAATTTGCCCTAGTTTTTAGTTTCGTCCTTACATTTTTTTTGTTAATTTTTTTTATACAAATTTTGTTTTAAATTGGAATTAATTTCATTTTAACACCTAATATTGTCCAAAATACTAATAGCATGTTGATACGATATTTACATATATAATATTAATGTTAATTTATCACTCAAAATAACATCAATTCTATATATTATTATTTACTTGTCACATAAATCAATGTCCCTTTTTCATATTAGGAAGAAAAATGATTTGTTTTTGTGTGTCGCGACGTAACAACACCTTGAAATTTGTACTAGACAAATATTCTCATATTGTACTTAGAGCATGTTTTGTATGCCTTCACCACAGGAAATGTGAGGTGAAGGTGAGCTGCTGCACGTTTGGTATGCCTTCAGCACAGTGAAGGTGAGGTCAAGGTTCAAAGAGAACCTTGCTTCCCTCCTGATGTGGAGGGAAGTAGAGGGAAGGTGAAGTGAAGTGAGGTTTAAAGACCAAAATGCCCTTAAAAAATTTGTGGCTTTTAAAAAAGTAAGGACAAAAAAGGTATTTCATACTTTTATCTTCTATTTTTTTATCTTCTTCCCACCATACCAAACAATTTAACTTTTACATTCCACTTCCATTTCCCTGCATATCAAACATACTTTTTATCACTTACTTCCACTTCCCACTAAAACACTCATCTGCTGTCAAACGCCACCTTAGTTACAGAAATGTTTTCTCTTTATATTTTTTGGGCCAATTCATTATAGAGCTGCTTGAGCAAGAATTATCTAGAGAAATGGAATTCCTTGTACTTGAAGAATCAAGGTAAAGAATAATACAATATCCATTGGTCATTGCTATCTATAATGCATTATGAATTAACTAGATTGCTATCTGGACTTTGCACGGGATGTTAAAGTACGGGATATTTTTATTCAAATTATTTTAAAGGTCTAAAAATTTAATAATTAATAATTATATTCAATTTTTACTTATTTAAAAATAAAATATCATGCTAATATACAATTAAATTTTTAAAAATCATTTACAAATATTTAATTGAAGATTCACATAAAACACTAATTATCTTAAATATAAGGGATATTTTTTAAGGGAGGCAATTGAATGAGAAGAACTCATAGAAAACTTTGGAGATGAAGAAGTAAAAAATATAGGTCAAGTTCTTTATATCCTTTTTATCAAGTTCTCAAATATAAATTTGACACGTGGCATTTGAATGACCAGTCACAGTGAAGAGAGAATATAGAAGACCGTCTTTTATATGATCAATCATAGAAGAAAAAGAGTATAAATGCAATATATGATTGGTCGAACTTAATAGCAAGAAAAAAAAGATTTTGACCTAAGTTTTTTATGATGATAAATCTCTTTGTTTTTCTCTTCCATCGCACCACAAAAAACACACACTAAAATTAAATAAATTAATAACGTCCTTAGGGCGCACACCATTAATTTTATTTATGTAATGTTACATACGCACCATTGTTTTTATTCATATAATGTTACATAAATCATTTAATATTTATCATAGTATTATTTTAAAATACAATGCATTGATTTATAAATTAATTACAAATAATAAATTTTAAAAAATAAAATTGATTGAAAATTTGATAATAAAGATAAATAAAAATAATTTGTCATACTTAAAAAATTATATATAAGTTAAAATAACAATTAAATAAGTTAAAATTACACTTGAGTACTCTCTATTCATTTATTGTAAAGAGTAAAATTTAAAAATTAATCTCATAATTTTTTATGTTCCCAATGTAAAATTATTTCAAAGTCTATCACTTCTTTAGGGTTGTGTTCTTTTGGTTGAAAAGATGAGGAAATAGGAATGGGAAAAAATGAGTGAATGGAAATGTCATGTCAATATGATGTGATGTGATGTAAATAGAATATAAGTGGATAAAATTACAATTTTGTCCTTACTTTAAAAGTGATAATAGAATAAAAGCAGGTAAGAAAACAAGGGCAAAAACATAATTTCATCACATTGAAAAAGTGGAGTTTGTTTGTTAGGAAGAAAAGAAGAGGGAGATGACTTCTCCCTCTCCCTTTCCATCATGAAATCTAGTAAAAGAACACACCCTAATGCTCGGTTTGGTTGCTGGGAAGATGTTTAGGTAGGAAATGTAAGTAGAAGTGGAAGTGGAATTATGTGAGAGGGAAATGGAATGGGATTTTTAAAAAATATGTTTTGTATGTTGGGAAATAGAATTAAATTGTGAGAGTTATTTTGTTTGGTATGGTAGAAAAAAATAGAGAAATAGATTAAAAAATGTGAGATAAAACATTTTTACCCTCTACCCTACCTATCCCACCTATCCATACGTCTTCTTCATCAAATCCAAACCTCCTTTTCACCAATGTCAGGCACCTCTTCTTCTTCTTTTTCACCAACTCATGCCTTCTCTTCTTCTTCTTCTTCTTCACTTATTTTCAAATTTTTTGTTAACACCCATCATCTAACATTCCATAAAGTCATTGAGACAGTGAAATATCCTTCCTAGTTAAAGGTGAGACTACAATCATCTCCAAAACATATCAGCCCTTCTCTTGCCACCGTCCTCTCTCGCCGTTGCCGTTGAAGGTGTCTCGCCTGGTTAATCCGTCACCGTCATTGAAGGTTTGGGCTACATTTTTTTTCCTTGGAAAATGTTAGTCCTTTGATTAATCTCTTTCATCGCCGCCGTCTCCCGTCGTCGCATACCTTCATTGTCGCGCACCTCCGACTACACAACAATCATTGACCAACGTTGCCCCCTGTGTCCAATTGCTGCTAACACAACCTGAAATGAGGTCAAAATGGGTATATGGTAAAATAATTGAGGGCAAAATTGACATTTTCCATCATGCTCACCTCCTCCATCTTCCCTTTCTCTGTGGTTGAAGATGGAACTTAGCTTCCCTACATAGAGGGATCCAACCTGCCGCTTCCCTCTGCGCTTTATGAACCAAACATAATGAGATTTTATTCCCATTCCATTTCCCTGTTAATTCTGTGTAACCAAACTAGGCATAAAAGTAGTAAAGCATGATTTTTTTTTACTTTTGTATTTCTTTACTTTTTTTTCTACAAATGGGCCATAATTTTTTATCCAAGGGGGTCAATAAAATTTTTTTTATCATGTACTACGCATAAATTAGTATCATCTTATGGGGGCTAGTAAAAAAAGTACAGGTTTACGGGTGTGTTTAGTAGGTAGAATGAGTGAGGGAATGGGATTGGGAAGGGAATGAGAACGTGAACGTTGGAAAGAATGAAAACATCATGTCAATATGATGTGTTGTTGTTAAGATTGTAAAGGAAGAAGGTATTGGGAAAAACCCTCTCTAATCCTCTCTAATGCTCTGGTGCTCTTTCTTTATCATTCACCTTTGCAGGGTATTTATACATGAAAATAAGAAATCCTATTCAAACTCCTAGAGTTATCCTTAAACGTGGATAACGATCTTATCTACCAAAATTCAAAATATAATATTCCTAAAAAACTTATCCAAAAATATTCTTTCGTAATCCTAACTATTTATAAAATATTTCAATTCAAATATACATATATCCAAATATATGTATATCCACATCAATGCAAATATACATATATCCAAATATATGTATATTCACAACACCCCCCTCAAGTTGGAGCATTAAGATTTCGAATGCCCAACTTGCGAAGAAGGAAATCTAGTCGTTGTTTCCTAATCGAATAAGGAAATCAGGTCTTCGATTCAATTTCTTCCAACTAATCTAGTTGGAGTGTCCACACAACCAATCTAGTTGTCCAAGCTCGAGAGCTCTGCAGAAATCATGTTTTCAATTCAATTTCTTCCAACCAATCTAGTTGAAGTATCCACACAACCAATCTAGTTGTCCGTTGTTGTTTCCCAATCGAATAAGGAAATCAGGTCTTCAATTCAATTTCTTCCAACCAATCTAGTTGTCCATTGTTGTTTCCCAATCGAAGAAGGAAATCAGGTCTTCAATTCAATTTCTTCCAACCAATCTAGTTGGACTATCCACACAACCAATCTAGTTGTCCGTTGTTGTTTTCCAATCGAATAAGGAAAGCAAGTCTTCAATTCAATTTCTTCCAACCAATCTAGTTGGAGTATCCACACAACCAATCTAGTTGTCCGTTGTTGTTTCCCAATCGAATAAGGAAATCATGTCTTCAATTCAATTTCTTCCAACCAATCTAGTTGGAGTATCCACACAACCAATCTAGTTGTCCATTGTTGTTTCCCAATCGAAGAAGGAAATCAGGTCTTTAATTCAATTTCTTCCAACCAATCTAGTTGGACTATCCACACAACCAATCTAGTTGTCCGTTGTTGTTTTACAATTGAAGAAGGAAATCAGGTCTTCAATTCAATTTCTTCCAACCAATCTAGTTGGAGTATCCATACAACCTCATTGGTTGTCTAAGCTCAAGGGCTTCTCTTCAATCCATATAAGGATTTTCGAAGTTCACATAGCTTCCCACACTCCTCTTGAGGTAGAAAACAATGGTCGAAGTACTGGATCGCCATTAACAACCTAGTACCAAAATCACCAGAAACTAGCATCAAACTCGGCATCTCTTTTGTTGATGTTCTCTAAAGCCTTTCCTGATGGCTAGAAAACTTTCAAAATTTGATCTCTCAAACCTCCAAACGTGCACTCGTTGCACTCTGAGTGGAATAAATAGTAGATCTCTCAAATCATAAGAGAAAATATGATATAGGGTTTAGGATCTAGGGTCTAGGTCTAGGGTTCAGGATCTAGGGTTTATGGTTCAGGGTCTAGGGTCTAGGGTCTAGTGACCCTAGACCCTAAACAAAATTACTTTCAATAAAGGTTTATGCTTTAAAGAAACCAGGCTCTGATACCATGTTAAGATTGTAAAGGGAGAAGGTATTGGGAAAAAACCCTCTCTAATGCTCTGGTGCTCTCTCTTTATCATTCACCTTTGCAGGGTATTTATACATGAAAATAAGAAATCCTATTCAAACTCCTAGAGTTATCCTTAAACGTGGATAACGATCTTATCTACCAAATTCAAAATATAATATTCCTAAAAAACTTATCCAAAAATATTCTTTCGTAATCCTAACTATCTATAAAATATTTCAATTCAAATATACATATATCCAAATATATGTATATCCACATCAATTCAAATATACATATATCCAAATATATGTATATCCACAACAGTTGTGATGTGAATAGAATAAAGTGGGTAAAAAAATCATGACAAAATATAATTTTATCACATTACAAAAAATAATATATGTTTGATAGAAAGAATGTTGGATATAAAGTTAGACTTTACCCACTAACTAAACACACCCAACTTTTGGGCTCCTGTTTAAGGCTTACGTCTTTTTTTTTAAGTACAAATTCAGTTCAACTTTTTAATTCCTACTCTGAATGCTATATGTGTGATAAAAAAAATCAAGGAATGGTTTGATGAACTGAGTAAAAAAATCTAAAGGAACAAAATCATGGCAAGGCGACAAATAAGAGTAAAAAAAACCACACGTGTACAGTGTGGTTTTTGTTTTATAAGAGTATATAGATGCAATAATGTCTTCAAAATTAATACAAGCATTGAAAAGTATTTAACAATGTTCATCAATTTCCCTTCATGTCAAATAGACAAATAACAATAATAAGCACTTCTTATATATGATTGTGTACAACAAAAAGATTCAGGCCATCAGGCAAAACACGAGGAAAAATAAACGAGAGGACAAAAAAGATTGATAGAGAGGTAAGTATAACAAGAAGACACCATGAAATCAATATAGTTTTTCAGAAGAACACAGCCTAGCAAAATGTTAAGCCTAACTTACAAACAAATAGTAAGGAGTGTTTGCCTGAGAAAAATTTATTGCCCACAATTTATTTGTATAGATTTTAAATTCTAAAATAATTTAATTAAAAAAATTAACATCAGAGTTATAAATTAAAACATTTAAATTTTAAATTATTTATATTTAATTCTTTTTTCTGTAATATTGAAATTTGATTTATAAATTTAAAAGAATTTTAGTGTGATAATTGTTTATAATTCAAATTATTCTTTGAAACACGATATTAAATTAGTGATGAGATTTCTTTTTCATAAAATGAGATTGATATTAATTTAAGGATTTTGCTAACCAGTGTCCTTTAAGGAGCATTTATTGTTCTTTGAAAATATAAAAAATGTCAGTTTTAATAAAGAAAATTCCATACTTTTTTTAAAGACTAGATTGCCCTATATTTCTTTAATATATTTTAATTAAAATTTTCCTTCTCAAGTTTTTCGGACTACGTGCACCGTGCAATTTTCAAACACACTATCACTTTTGAAAAAAAAATTTCTTCGTGAAAAAACCTTCCATCTACCAATCTACTCCAAAAGCACACTATCACCAATATTGGCATGCAAAACATAGTTGGATATGGCGCCATTTCCTTTTTTAAAATATTTTTACTTTAAATTTCTTGCTTGAAGTACATCATAAGTAAAAAGCACAAAGAGCAGAGCACAACAAAAATCATTCAAAGAATCAAGCATGGAGCAGCAACTTGATAGGTTGATAGCTTGTTGACTTATTTCATTTCTTTCCTATGTTTAGTAGATATGAAAGATTGATCATTAGTTTAAAATAGTGTTTGAATTTTATTCCCTTTTAGGTTCAAATATATTTAAAATTATATTGATTTAGATAGATAATGAAGCAATGCTCTGTTTTTTTTTCTTATAACAGTGTCATGGAACAAGTTATAAGGAATAAAGATAGATGTAAAGATCAAGATGGTATGAGTATTTTTAACTTGAATGGGATTCCAAGTGAACAAATATGTGAAGATTTAGAAGAAGAGGATTTTTTTTAATAGATAGTTGCCAAAGAGAAGATGAAAAAAGTAATGCAAACTCTGAAGAAATAGAATTTACACCTTTTCTTGGTTAGAGTTTCCTTAGTGAAGAGGAAGCATTTACTTTCTATAAAAAATATTCATATCAACATGGATTTTCAATTCGAAGAGGTAGATTTGTGACAAAATATGGAAATACTTGTAGACTTAGTTTTTTTTTTGTCATCGTGAAGGTAAAGCTTCATTAAAAGTTATTGATCCATTAAAAAAAGGCTACAGGAATAGAGAATCTTTGAAATGTGAATGCAAAGCACATTTACGAATTAAATTATTGAAGTGTCATGATGTATTCCCATATGAGTGGCAAGTTACTAAGTTTGTTATTGAGTATAACCATGAATTGCTTACACAATCGGAAGTGCGTTTCTTACCCACTCATAGAATTATTTCCGCAGAGGATTGTGAACGTATTCTCTTATTACAAGAAGGAGGTCTTTCAGTTAGGCAAATAACACGTGTATTGGAACTTGAGAAAAATGTTAAGCATGGTTATCTCCCATTTTTGAGAAAGACCTACACAATCTTTTTATAAAAGTTCGAAACAAAGATGCAGAAAATGATGCTATGGCTCTCTTGAAGCATTGTGAAGATGCGAAAAAAGATGACACTAAGTTTAAAGATTCATACACCATGGACAATGAAGGGAAGTTACAACACATTTTTTTGTCACCTTCTCCTTGCTTTGATTGGTACACAAAGTATGGTGATGTTGTGTTTGATACTACACACAAAGGTGAATGCTTATGAAATGCCTTTTTGTGTTATTGTGGGTATTAATAATCATGTAAAGACTATAATTTTTGGATGTGCACTCCTAAGAAATGAGACAACTACTGCATTTAGTTGGTTGATGAAGGTATGATTTACATTTCCATGTATATAATTTATACATAAGTATGCTTTGTGGATTTTATAATTATATATATCTAATTAATGTATTATTGTGTTTTTATACACTTTTGTTTTTAATGAAGAAACCATCCAACACCATCTTGACTGATTAAGATCCATGGATGACAGAAGCAATTTCAAAAGAAATGCCATTCACAAAACATAGCTTTTGCATATGGCACATCACTTCCAGATTTAGTGGTTGGTTTAATGCTTTGCTTCGTTAAAAATATTCAAAATGGCGCTCTAACTTTTTTTATTTATATAAGTTAGATACCATAGAAGAATTTTAGCATAAGTGGCCTGAAGTGATTGCTAAGTACGACTTGGAATCCAACAAACATGTGAAAGGGTTGTACCATGTCAAGGAGTATTGGGCATTGCCATATCTTCGTGACCATTTCTTTGGAGGAATGACTACCACAGGACGATCTGAGAGTATTAATGCATTTATCAAAAGATTTATCAATTCTCAAACAAGTTTGAGCAGTTTTTTTAAACAGGTTATATATATACATATATATATATATATATATATATATATATATATATATATATATCTTTGTGAAATACTTATTTATATACTAGTTAAGAACATTCTTATAACTATCTCTTGCATAATTTTTCAGGTTGATTTAGCAATTGAAGATATTCAAAGAAAAGAAGAACATGATGCAATGCTAGTAATATAAAGGTTATTCTTTAAAACCAATATCACCATTACAAGAGCAAGTTCATGGTCTTCTCATAGAATTTGCCTTTGAGAAATTTCAAGAAGAGTTTGAGAGATCTATTCAAAACTCAATAGTGCAAGAAAATGGTAACAAATTTATGTTGCGGCATTTTAAGGAAGCAAATAGTAAAAAGCATATTGTTTATTGGAATAATGAAATATCTACATGTAGTTGTAAGCATTTTGAATTTTGGGGGATACTTTGCCGCCACATTTTGAGTACTTTTCATCATAAGGATTGCTATGAAATTCCTCATCAATACTTGCCTTCTTGGTGGCAACGTCAAGCATCATGTGAACAAAATGAAGTAGAATTTCAAGAGCATAATGAAGAAACAATTACTTTTAATTGTAGTGAAGCTCTTGATCCAAATACTCAGCTCCCTGATCGCTCCCTCCCAAGGTGCTTTCATGAAAGGAAGGCATACTTCTGATTTATTTATAACAGCTCATGAAATCCTTCACTCCATGAACCTGTCCAAAAGAAAAGAAGGCTGGATTATAATTAAGCTAGACATCCACAAGGCCTTCGACTCACTGTCCTGGGATTTCATTAAAAACATTCTTAATCTTTTTAATTTCCCTCCAAAACTCACCAACATAATCATGTCCGGTCTTTACTTAGCAAATTACTCTGTACTCGTGAATGGGGAAACAACCTAATCTTTCCCCCCAGCTAGAGGCATTCGTCAAGGGGACCCAATCTCTCCCTATATCTTCATTCTAGCCATGGAATATCTCAATCACCTTATCATAGACCAGGTTAACAACAGTAACTGGAAGCCTTTTAAGTTTAGGCAGACCAACACCAACTTCTCCCATCTTTTCTTCGCTGATGATATTCTTCTCTTCTCCCAAGCCTCCCCCTCAAGTTGTAACTCTATCAAGGACACCCTTAAAAGCTTCTCAAATCTTTCAGGCCTTCACGTTAACCTTGATAAATCAAAATTCTGGGTTTCCCCAAATGTAACAGAGGAGAAAATAAATCGTATAGGAAATATCCTAGGCATACAACACTCTGCAAGCTTAGGAAACTACCTAGGCTACCCACTGAAACCCTCATATAAATCTAGTGACTTTCAATGTATTTTAGATAAACTCCAAAAACAAGTTACACGCCTGGAAATCTAACCTTCTTTCCTTCCCGGGACGCCTCCAATTAATAAAATCCACATCCTCCTGTATCCCAAATCACTTCATGCAAGCATTCCACCTACCCTCGAACATACACCACAAGATTGACAGACTAAACAGGAATTTTCTATGGGGACATAACCAAGACACTAAAAAACTTCACCTAGTGGGATGGGATAAATTACAACTCCAAAAGGCATGGGTGGTTTAGGCCTAAGAAAGAGTAGTATCCAAAATAGATGTTTCATGGCAAAATTCCTTTGGAAGATCCACAAAAACGACCACTCCATCTCTACAGAGACCATAAAAGCAAAATACGGTCATAATCTAACAAAAAATACTAGCAGGAAATCCTTCATCAGAAGAAGTTTAAACAAAGGTAAATCCCTTTTTGTGTCGGGGTTAGCTTGGAGAGTAAGTAATGGTCATAAGATTAGTTTCTGGCCAGATAATTGGCTTCCCTCGGTCCCCATCTGACCCCAAATTGAAGGCCCTTTAAACATAAATGAGGAAAACTACACTATCAATGACTACAAAAAATTAGGAACTTGGCCACCAAGCACCTCACTCCCTCTCCCCAACACTCTCTCCTCTGAAATCCGAGCTGTTTTTTTCAATAATGATCATATAGATAAGGATACAATTATCTGGAAACCCTCAAAAGATGGAAACTTCTTGGTCAAATCGGCCTATCCCCTAGCTTCAAACCTCACCCTCTCCTCTTCCCAAAACTCCCCTGCCTCCTGGATCTGGAAATCCTTTTGTGGCCCACGGCAAAACTTCTTTTTTATGGAGAATTTTTCATAAAGCCCTTCCCACCTCCAAATTGCTTCATACCTATGTTCCAGATATTTCGCCTACTTGCAATCTTTGTAACTCTCACCCTGAAAAACTAATGCATATTCTAAGAGACTGCCCTGTCTCTACTTCAGTTTGGAATCAACTCCCACTACCCCAAAATTTCTTCAGCCTCCCTCATCCTATCTGGCTGAAAAATAACTGTACAAACTCCAGCCCTTCCCTCAAGAACATCCCCTGGAACACCATATTTGCTTTCAGCTGCTATGCTATTTGGCACCAAAGAAATCACCTCATCCACCATAACTCCCCCCTTTCCCCTCTTCTAGTAGCACGCTCAGCCATTCATAAAGCAATAGAATATCATTTCCTTGCAGCCCCCAACCCTCAAAACACCAATATATCGCACCTACCCATCCATTGGACCGAACCCAAGAAAAGTTTTTGCAAGCTAAACATTGATGGAGCAGCCTCAAACAACCTTCTGGGGACAGGAGGTATTATAAGAAATGATCAGGGATATTACATGATCAGCTTCTGTAAATTTTTGGGTCAAGGAAGCTCTGTGCAAGCTGAACTCTGGGCCCTCCAGATAGGCCTCTCCATAGCAAGGGACATCAACATTTCACACATTGAGATTGAAACGGATTGCACCATGCTAATACACCTCATTAACAATAATCAACTTACTAACCTTCATCCCCTATTTTCTGTAATCTGTACGTGCAGGCACTTCCTTTCCGCCTTTGACTCTTGGGAGCTAAAGCACATCTACAGGGAGGCGAATGGATGTGCTGATGCCTTAGCTAAACACGCCAGAATGACCTGCTGTAACTCTTGCACCTTCTTAGAACCCCTAGTATTTCTATTGCCTCTTCTCGCAAAAGATCGTGACCACCGGAGCACCATAAGGAGGATCAGTTTCAGACCACCTTAAATTGCTCAGTTTCTGTGACATCCAAGGCCGGTCTTCTGTGGCCCCGAATGTCGCCTTATCTTTGTCTGCTTTTCTTTAATTTTTGATGGACTAATTTTCATCTCTGTTGCGTTTTTTTTTGTTTTCTGAACTGTTAGTTTTATGCTATGTCTTGTATGAACTCTTTTCTTAAATTACAATCCATCTTTCACCAAAAAAAAAATGTCCTCCAATTTCTAAAACAAAGGGACGTCCCAAGCGAAAGCGATGTAATGAGTTGGCAAAACGTAAGAACACTTGCGGACTATGCAATGGTGTGGGGCATAATATTGCTACATGTTCTCAAAAGGAAAGTATTGATTTACCTACTCAAACTCAGAAATTGGAAAAAAAAAAGGCAAAAGACTTGGGATTGAACCCAATACTTAATTTAAAAGCATAGCTAATGAATAAATTTGTTTAGATTGAAATTTTTAGAAATATTAGTTGTGCACATTTATAATATTTTATTGTTATGGTAATTAATGTATTTATTAACTTTTTTTCTTGTTTGCAGGATTTATTGGCAGATATGTTGAATTCACAAAATTGAAGGGAGATTTCTCATGAATTTGTAATATCTTTTTTGTTGTGATTTTTGAATTTATTTTTGTATAATTTTACTGTAAGTGATGCTACTTTTCATTTCTAGCATAATGTTAGTAATCACAATATTTTGATTTTTGTGTGTGGTATATATATTAGTAGACAGTAAATAATATTAAAAAAATTAGAGTAAACAAAATTTTTTTAAAAAAAAGAAGGAAATGGCGCCATATCCAACTACCTTTTGAGCATCAATTTTGGTGATAGTATGCTTTTGGAGATGAGAGGTTTTAGCATATATTACTTCTTTTTTAAAAAAATTATTTGCACAAAACACATATGTGTGGTGTATATCTATATATATATGTATAGTGTTTGAAAATTGCACGATGCACGCAATCCGAAAAACCTGAAAAGGAAAATTTTAATTAAAATATATTAAAGAAATATAGGGCAATTTAGTCTTTTAAAAAAGTATAAAATTTTCTTTATTAAAACTGACATTTTTTTATATTTTCAAAGAGCAATAAAATGCTCCTTAACCAGTGCCCTAAAGGCACTTGTTTGCAAAACCCTTAATTTAATACTTGTAATTTAAAACAAAGTAAGAAATAATATGCGGCAATGAAACATTTATGCAGAAAATAAATGAGCAGTGGGACCCACAAAATTGTTTAAGGAGTAGACACATAATTTAAGGTATATGAGTTTATTGGTGTTTTCATAATCAAATAGAATCCATTATTTATTTGTCAATATTATTAGATTGGTCCTAATGTTAAAAACTCTGCATTCTATTTATTAAGATCAAAATATTAATAACAATACAAAATACATAAGGATGATTTCTGGATAAAAATCATTTAACAAATACCATGATATTGAGTGTTTCATTTTATAACCTTAATGTTTGATGTAGAAAATAAGATTAATTCAATAATATATATATATACAATGAATAGAATTGATATAAACAGCTTAACATTCTCAAAGACTTTCTTGTATACAACGTTTGATGTCTGTTCAATGGATGATCATCCTGCTTACACCCAAGTACTTTCAAGCCAGATCTTGTACGAACACGTGAGATGGCTACATATAATTGATCATGAGTAAACACGGAAGGTGGTAAGTATAAACCTACATTAGATAATGTATGCCCTTGGCTCATATTAGTCATTGCAAATGATAAGACAATTGAAAATTGTTGCCGTTGGAACCTAAATGGCAACCTAGAAGCTGGAATCTGATGGAGTAATAACCATACGTGCAATTATAACCCTTTCACCAGCAAACTTACCCCAAAAAAATGGTAACTTTAACAACATGATCACACAGTCTTGTCATAATCAATCGAGTTCCATTACATAACCCCATTGATTTATCAATATTACAAAGTAACATTCCAGGTGCACTAAACTTTTGTTTTAAGTCATGATATGAAAGTCCAGAACCAGATATTGTGTTAAGAAATTCAATGGTGCACACATTTGCTAGTTCAGAATCAGGTTCTTGATTAGATATGTTGTCTGAAGTAAGGTATATGCTCTCTTCACTGGCAACAATAAAAGCATATAATCATTAATAAATGCCATCATCTAAAGTAGACGCCAATACTACTCTATCACGAATGCACTCATGATTATCATAGTTATATAGAAATAAGGGATATGTATTTTCAACAATGGACTCAATGGTATCAATCACATTACTTATCGATCAAGATATCATCATGTATGGTTATCTCTTTCTCTTCATCATTCACCACATCTCCAATTACTCCAACACCAATTTTTAAAATCCAATGTGCAAATTCAAATATAGCCTAATTTTCAGAATCAGTACTGCCTATACCAAACCTCATATTCTTGGTCAATCAATGTCAAAACCTTGCATGAATCCAAAGATATGATGAACTAAGGAATGACAACAGTGTCTCGATGTAGGAATAACATGTAATATTTGCCTAAAATCACTGTCAAAAGTAACATCTTTTCCACCATAAATTCACAATTTTTACGAAGTTGGCCAACTTTTATGCTGAATCCTTAATATTATGATTTTTCATTTTTTAAATAATCAGAAGACTTGACCTCTATGCATAGTCATATAGCGATCCATTTTGGAGACATTCAAACTGCAATGAACTGAAGCGTCGGATGGAACATCCAAAGTAGGAAATAATTCCATCCCAATATATTACAAGGGAAACTCAAACTAGACATAATTATTTCCATACCAGCCTGAAATAAAAAAAAGTTAACCCCTGAATGAACAGAGTACCAAAAACGGCTCAGTCTAAAGCTATAAGCTTAATTCTCCCATTTTATGAAAGGCAAAACAGCACGAGTTTTAAAAAAGATAAAACACCTGATATAACTAAAGCATCAGTTCCTCTCCTGCAAGCTTTCTTGGTATCACGCATCATTTCACAATGCATATCTTTATCACAGAGGCAGCACCAATACGATGCAGAGCAACAACTGCATCACCAGGCTTGCAAAGTCCCTTCTCTGTTGCAGATTTCAGAGCAGCTTCCAATATCACCTCAGTAGATTCTGCATCCGTAGCTTTTGCAGATCCCTCGGCCAATATAGGAATCAAGCCCCTGTATATTAAGCTATGCCTTGCTGGTGTCTCATCGCTGCAGGTCCAATCGAACGAGTCCGTCGTCAAAACTGGGACTACGACCGACAAGATTGGCACCGCCGGCCTATACTTGGCAACTAACTTGGCTGTCGTCCCACCACGAGTCAGCACAACAATGAGTTTTGCTTTCGCCTTGTTAGCTGTGCGAACAGCAGATGATGCAAGGCTTTCCAATGGACTCATAGGCAGAGGAGTAGACCTTATCATCTCTTTGAAAACGGCACCATAGTCAAGAGAGGATTCTGCTTCAATGCAAATTCGAGCCATGATTTTCACAGCAATTTCGGGGTAAGCCCCAGCTGCACTTTCACCACTAAGCATGACACAATCTGTGCCATCAAGAACAGCATTAGCTACATCAGTTGCTTCAGCTCGTGTTGGACGGGGAGACTTGATCATAGATTCAAGCATCTGGGTAGCAGTGACCACAGGTTTGCCTACAAGATTACACTTGTATATCATCATTTTCTGCGCCAGAAAAATCTTTTCAACTGGGATCTCCATTCCTAGATCACCACGTGCCACCATGAATGCATCAGTCTCACGCAAAATTTCATCAAAATTCATAACACCCTCCTGATTCTCAACCTGTAGGAACACCATGAAATCGTTAAAAGGAAATCCGGACTTCTAAATTAGAAAGAACAAAGGTGGTAAATGAAAGTGAAAATCTTTAACATAAGGGCCAATCCCATATACTGCAAAAAAATCCTGCAATAAATCTCAGAAAGAACCATATGATAGCAGGATGTCTAGAAGACATCAAAATAGGCAACGACGCATTAGCATTTACTTCTCCTTTTGGTGGATATTAATATTATTGTTCCGGGTAAGGGAATAGAGCTTGCAGGTTCCCAATTATTAACCAATATAAATTCCACTTTCACACAGGACAAAAAATATGGTGATGGTGTAAGTGGACAAAGTATACATGTTGAGGAAAAGAACCAGCCCTTTCCACGGTTACCCCTAACCAAACAAAATGAAAATCTTAATGTTCGGGAAAATTTCATAATGAATGTAACAAAATACCTTTGACATCAACTTAATATTCTTTGCATGTGGACCAAGGACCTTACGGACATTAACAAGATCTGAACCTTTGCGAACAAATGAGAGAGCAATCATGTCAATCTTATTAGGGACACCCCATCCAAGAATATCCTCCTTATCCTTCTCAGTAAGAGTGGGAAGTTCTACCACAACACCAGGAAGATTAACATTTTTCCTCTCACCCAGCATTGCTGTGTTTTCACAGCGACATCTCACAGTACCCGCACCAGGGTCACAAGATAAGACAGTGAGACTGATTGTACCATCAGAGCACAATATGGTATTTCCAGGCTTCAAGTGAACAGGAAGCTTCTTATAACTCATTGATATCATTTCCTGATCCCCCTTGATTTCATAATCAGTAGTTATGGTTATTTCCTGCCCTTCTTTAAGCTGTATAGGCTTTCCATCCTTCAGAAAACCTGTCCGAATCTCAGGTCCCTGCAGGAATACAGTGGAAATAGGTATGCAGAATGGTTAAAAATATTTCTACTTTTCAGATAGAAAAAGAAACATATACATGGAAGAGCAACAGGAGAGTCGAATGAAGGGGACAACAAAATACATCCCTCCAACAAGTAAAAAAAGATGTCCATTTGGGACAAAACCCTTTAAAATATGAAATTAATGGACTTTCTCAAGTTTAACACTTCCACAATTCGTTTCACTTGCAAGTATACACAGTTAACAGCTGTCCCTCTTGCAAAGTAAACCCAGCACCTAACATCTAATGACAGAGAGTTTGTAGTTCTAGGCTTCCAATATTGATTCAAGTACCGAGGAAATCTTTCAACCAAATCAAGTATATATTCAAAACTCTAAAATCAAATTAAAATAAATCTGATGGAAGGAACTATCCAAAATTCTAAAACTAAGTCCCCAAGGCGGCAAGCTCACCTTAGTGTCAAGCATGACAGCACACAGTATCCCAGTGTTATGCATAGCCGCCCTGAGACTGTCCAAGGTCTCCTGATGATATTCGTGCGAGCCGTGAGAGAAATTGAAACGAGCAACGTTCATCCCAGCCCTCAGAAGCTTCTCAATCATCTCTACAGATCGAGAGGCCGGCCCCAGAGTACACACAATCTTGGTCTTGGGAACACGCCCATGCTCTTCCTCATTCGGCGCTTGGTTCAAAATCCCTTCGATGTCTATGTTCGCCATTCCTCTTCACGCCGCTTCCTACACATATTTAACAAACAGTACCAATCGCAATCCATAAACAGAACCGAACCAACAAAAACAAGCACTACTAACTAAAACAAACCAGAAACACCAGATCGAAGATAGGAAAGTGAGCGAGAGCAAGAGATATAGGTTAAGTACGAGTTGAATTCGAGATCGAACAGTGAGAAGTATTACATTAAGGGATTGAAATCGAAAGGGTGAAGATGTACCTCTAGAAGAGCAAAAGCTGAGGCTAACTCACTTTGATTGATGCGAAATAGGAATAGCTATCTGGAAGCTCTGCGTCTGTAATACACACACCACACTTTCTTTCGTTCTTGTCTAAAGGCCCACCTAACTCGTAAGGGCAAAGGATGCCGAACCCAATGCTATATAGCGTCTCTTCTAGTCTCAGTCTGTGTGCTTTGACCGAAAAAAGAAGACAAAATGTCTGTGTGCTGATTTAACGGGTTTATATATGGCATAGATTAAGATGGAAATAGAAATAGTATGTATTTAACGTGTTTAGTAATAAAAGTTTGATAATGGAAATAGAATGAAAATGTATTAAAATAATTATTTTATCTTTTATATTAAAATAATATAAAGAAAAGAAAATTATAATTGTGTCAAATCATATCAAATTAAATGGGTATAATAGGTATTTTATATTTTTTCTTTTTTCTTTTTTTTAAAATTGTTAAAAATAAAAAAAGTAAGTGGAACCTAATAAATCCTACTCACTTTTTTCATTTTCATTGATTTTTTCATACCACATTTCCAACTAATGAAGACACATACTTCGTCTACAATATGATATTTATTTTTTTTATTAGTTAAAAGAGAATTTATAATATTAAAATTGATAAAAAAATTTATAAATTATTTTATTGATTAAAATAATACTTTAAGATATTTATTAATAAAATCGTTATTTTATAATTTTTTTTACATTTTTTCAATTTTGAATTATATTTTGAGTTATAAGAAGTTGAATTTTTGTGTTTAATTATTTCTTTTCTTATTTTTATTTTATAAAAAAAAATTTAACCAAAAAAAGTAAGAGAGAGATGAATAGAAAATATTTAACTTATTATAAGATTGAATTTGAACCTTTCATAATCTTATCCAAAATTTTTAAAAAAATACCAAAAAAAAAGTCATATTATTTATTTTTACTTTTAAAATATAATATGAAATTATTACTATTGAAGTTTTTAAATAAGAAAAAATTATTTATTTCTTCATTCTCTTTTAAATTTTTTATCTCATTTCTCATCTACTACTAGCATTACATATTTTATTTTATAATTTATATTATATAATATATGATATAGGAGCGTTCGACACTTTTTTTTTAAAGTTCGGTCTTAATAGAATAATAACCTAGTAAGTTTGCTACTAACCCTCCTCTATCTGCCTAACTGCCTCCTTCACTATAAAAGCTTCAGAATCTCCCCACTTTGATTTCATTCACACACTATATACTCCATTCGAATCTCCCTCATCTTGAACACATTTACATTTTAATTCTCTCTATTCTCAAAGTTCTCTCTCTCTCTCCCTGTAACTAAGGTTGCTCTCAAAATCTTTATCCTGAGATCATTTTCAAACTAATTATGTAGATCCTGATCTTTTAAAGAGTATGTAGACGTCGGGCACTAGAACATTAATATATAATTTTACAAAATCAATAATAAAAAATATAAAGCCCTTTTAAAATTGATGAAAAGAAAGTTAAAACATAATAATAAATTTAACAGAATACATAAATAATCTTTAATTATATGTGGCTAACGTAGTTGAGGAGTTTACTAAAAGAGGATTGTAAATGTAAACGTGCACTATTTGCATATTGATAGAAAGTCTAATCCTAACTTATCACTTATTAGTAATATTTTGGATATGCAATAATAAATTAAATATACAATAATAAATACTTTTACCAATTGATTTTATAAGTTAGATAAAATTTATTCTTTTGAGAACAGCTGGATAAAGTTTATTGAAAATTATTTACAAGCAGTATACATTTTTTATACACATTTACTAATTAATTAGTATACAAGAAATACTTCACATTTATTAAATTATGAAAATTAAATATGTATCCTCGGTGAAAAATCATATCGGGTATTATTAGTCTAAGAATAATAAAATAAGTGTTCTAAAAAGAAAGAATAATAAAATAAGTGTTTGATTATGCCAAATCTTTATTCGAATATTCCAAAATATAATATTTACATAGAAAGCGTATCATTATTATTCCTATCAACAACCAAAAAATTATATCATTATTATTGTTTTCTTGAGTAAGAAACAAATGGACACCGTTTAGTATAGTATCATCTTAGATTATATGTTATTTTACATGTTATAGTATAAAATAGTATCATTTCAGATTTTATATTTTTGTTTGGTATGTCACAATGATATAAAATGTAAATATTTAATATAAAATAGTGTCATATAAAATTTCATGTTATTTATTTTTGTATTTTTTTGTTGGATAATGAGAAAATACAAAACGGGCCAATAGGCCCAGCCCACTATAAGGCCTATCTAGGAGTAAGTCTCTCCATTCTAATAATCCTAAGACATCAAGAGGCAAATTATACAGCTTAGCACCAAAGGACAAACTCTGACCATACTTAACCATAAGATATGCAGGGCAAATTTACCATCTATTAATCGTTGGATATGTTTAGGGATCTGTGCCAAAAATACTTTTCTTTTTAAAATATAAGATGGCACAGATCTCAAGACAAATCCAATAGTTTGCAACTGGCGAACTTGAGCTATTGATAGCTCCAAATACTCACCCTTTCTAAATAGTAATATTCTGATGTCGCGATGAACCGTGTAAAATTGGTTGCTCCCATCACAATCATTCGTAAGGAAGAGGATTATTTTTATTCTATGATTATTTTTAAAATTCATGAAAACTTTAAATTAACAAAATAATCATCAACAACAAAATATTTTAAATAGTATGATAGTTTAATATAACTAAAAATAAGAATTATCTAAATACGCAACAAAATAATTTAAATAAGCAAAGAAAATTGTATAATTTATGTTAAAAAATATAAAATATATATAATAGGGATAAAATTGGTAAAAGAAAAAGGAAATTGTTTCACTCAATGTTGTCATCTTAAATGACACAATATTTTTGGTGTTATGAGATGACACCCTTTTTTATGTCATGTGATGACACTATGTTATCTTGGATGACACTATAACAAACAATGTTATCTAACAGTGTTATTCAAGATAACATATTATCTTAAATAACACTCTCAGGATAAAATCATACCAAATGCCTCACTAATGTCAATTGTCTACCATCATGACTTGTAGACTTAATAAATACAAAGGTGAACTTACACTTTAAGAAATCTAATAAAGAATCAAAACAACTTACAAAAGAAACAACTTTTGTATAGAAAAATAAAGCTAAAAGAAAAGCAATTCAATCATGTTTAGAAACTGATAATATCACAATTAACCTTAATTTAATTAGAGTTGCACGTGCTATAAGTCTCATGTTTCTCTCTTATTGAGCCATCGCTCAAGGCTGCCACATGGTTATAAAAGCGCTTGCTTCACTTAACCCTAGGTACAACTAAAGGACAATATCTCTCACTGAAGCTCTTAGGCTCAACCCCTACATAACCCTACATGCTCCAACTCTCTCTGGGAATTACTCCCCCACTTTATGGGTGCTTGATGTGTGCCGAGCGCAATTAAATTAATATAATTTTTTCCTATTTTCACTTAATACAATTTTTGAGTATAGAGTAAGTAGAGTCGAACCCACAAGGATTGAGAGATTTTTAGTACTTTTCAATTAATTAAGACTTTAATAGAAAAGAGTATAAAATAACCAAAAAGGGGGTTTTGAAGTTGTTCGATTGAAGTAAATAATGCAAATAAATTAAATTAAAGGAAGTGATTAAGAGTGTATTCAATATTAAAGAGCTCCTAAGGTTACGGTCTATCCTAGTACTTCACCTATGTTGTTGGGTTCCTTTTAATAATTAATTTTAATACGTCAATGTTAGTCTTAGTCCTATATTCGTTGTATGGTCTGTCGATCCTATACAAGCCCTAACTCAATATTCGTCTTCTCATATGTCTATGTAGAAAATCAAAATAAGGAGTTGCATTCATTCAAGCAAGTTAATTTCTAACTCCGTTAGGCTCTCGGGTATATGTCTATCCTTTGAGCAAATCTGGCAATTATCAAAGTAATTAACCTAGATCTAACGTTATTTAGTTCTCGGACTAAACCTAAGCGCCTCTTTCAAGGTCACCTAAATCCTCTAAATTACCCTAAGAGGTGATCAAGCAATTAGGATTTAAGCAACGAACTAAATAAACATCGAATATATCAAATTAACAGTAAAAATTATCCAACAATCAGAGAATTCATACTAAGGAACTATAACCTTAGGATAGAAAAAGTCTAGCTTAGCATAATCATTTATACAACCACAAATTCAAGAAAAGACATAAGATAAATCAGAGAAAAGAGAAGAAGAAGAAGAAGAAGAAGAAGAAGAAGAATCCAAATCTGAAGCTTAAATCCCACTCTTCCTTTGCTCCGATCCACCAAACGACCACCCAAATCATGTTTTCTCTCAAACCCTAGCACTACTTTACTCCCATAACGTGAATATGGCTTAGAATATCTGACTTGGAATTGAAACGGGCCTTAAATAGTAAAAAAATCGCGATTTCCGTAACTGCCCATGCAAGATGGCGCTGCAGTACCACCTTTCTGCCAAAGTCTCCAAAATTCATCTCCAACGTGCCAAACTTGATCCAATAGCTTCCAAATGCTTCCTCGTCTTCCAGAATACACTAAACCTCATTGCTCTACAACTTTTATGCTTGAAAATAAGAGCATTGCATCAATGATCAATCGGGAATCATCAAAACTCATTCAAATCAACTCAAACTCAAACAAGACTTAGCAAACCCATGCAAATCATTTCTAAACAACTAAGTATCGCAAATTCTTCTAAAACCCAACCAAAACGCAACTTAATGACCGTTAATGCTATAGATTTATCTTTAATGAACGCCCAAATAACTATTTTATGGAGTTATCAACACCCCCAAACTAAAGTTTTTGCTCGTCCTCAAGTAAACTAAAATCAAACTGTTTTGTCTGCTCGCCACGGCAAGCTGCCTTATATGGAGTTGACATTTCACGTTGACTTTTTATCTTTTTGTCTTCTCAATTTAGTCCCTGCTGCTCTTCCTATCTTCAATTTAGTCCTTCCTCGAATTCCAAGTGATTAAATGGTCTGGTTTGACCTGAAATTATCCCAAGATATTCGTAATAATACCTGATATATTATAAATAAGGTCAAATGCCCATTTTGGTCCTTTATCTTTCCAGAAGTTCCAAATTGGTCATTTCATCCATTTTTTAAGTTAACTGCTGACGTGGCGTGTTGAGGTGGGCACATCATCTCTCTTACGTGTCCATTTAAGCTGACGTGTCATGCCACATCATCGCCACAACATCAACACGTCATCACACACAATGAAATAGAGATGACATGGAGTAATATATCAGCTTAAATGGATACGTATGATAGATGTTGTGTCCATTTCAGCATGCCACATCGGGAACTAAATAGTAATTTGACCAATAATTCAAAGACTAAATAGTATTTGACCTCTTCAATAAATCATGGCATGTGAATAAATTGATTTGATTTAACCAGGCTTTTTTTCTAACGATATCTATATATAATACTCTTCCCTTTTTTTTTTTTATTCTTTTGCTTGTTTTGTCCCCTATTTTGATTTTTGAGTAGATCACATAGACATAGTGGACAAGAATGCTTTTACCGAAGGAAAAAATTCTTCAAGTGATCTACAACCTTATCATATTTTTACTTAGAGCTAAATTATTGACCAGATCAAACTACAAATCCAATCATTAAATTACTTTCATTTTTAATTTAACATATTGAATTAAAAAATAGGTCAAAACCTCATTTTGATCCCCAATCTTTTACCCAAGTTTTATATTAGTTCTTTATATTTCATTAAAGTTTCATATTGGTCCTCTCACCATAGTTTCATTTTGGCTTGAACGACGTTGTTTGGGTGTTTTTGGTGCGTCTAAGGCTACGTCAACTATCTGATATACGTCGGAAAGATTATGTGTTCACCTTGACATGCTACATCAGCACTTAACGGAAGAAATGGACAGAATTGGATGGAAAGGCCAATATAGAACGTTTGGGAAAGATAAAGGACAAATATAAAACTTTAAAAGATAAAGGACTAATATAGAACTTGAGTGAAAGAAAAATAACCAAAATAGAGTTTGGACCTAAAAAATATATATTTAATTGCCATCAATTGGACTTAGGGGTGGTCACCGGGTTGGGTTAATCCGCTAACCCATCAAATCCAACCCAATATGTCAGTTTGGGTTGGGTTGGTTTGGGTCCAAAATTTTAACCCACTCATAAATTGGTTCGGTTAGCAGATTTGAAAATTCTAAACCCACCTAACCCGAACCAACCCGCCAACCTGGGCTATTTTATTATTATATAATTTAAAAAAATTAATTTTTAAAATACAATAAAGATAACTTTATTTCTCAATATGTGATGAATTCAAACAAATTTTTTTATTTTAGGGCCTTCAGCCACTTCACAAGGCGAAGGCCCTGCAAAACTGTCAGACCTTCGCTAGGTCCATCCATTAATATATATATTAATAAATATTATAATATTATATATCATAATATATATTATTTTATAAATTATTTTTATATATTATTAAATATAAAATTAATTACATAGAATTTTAATTTTTTAAAAATTATTTTATAAGTCTAATGGTAAGTATTTAAATAATATTTTAAATAGGACTAAGTGGATTCAAATCCAATTGAATCAATCTAATTCAATTCAATTAAAATCAATCAAAATTGATTAAATCAATTATATTTAGGGCACTTTCGGTTATGTGAATATTGGATGTAATGAAAATGGGAATGTTTAAGAGAATATGAATAGTAATGTAAATGTGATGTGATGTGAATGGAATAAAAGTGGATAAAATAATCATTTTAACCATATTAAAAGTGGGAATGAAATAAAAGTGAATAAAAAATTAAGAACAAAAGCATAACTTCATCACATTGTAAAAAGTAAGGTATGATTGGTATGAAGAACGTTGGAGAGAATGTTGAATTACAAGAAAGATGACATTATTTTGTTCAAGGAACCAAACGTGCCCTTAGGGATGATTAAAATACCCGTACACAATGAGTACCCTAAAATTTTATCTTGTAATTTTATGTATGGATTCGGGTATAATGTTAACGGATCTAAAAATGGATAAGGAAGTATCCAATTCATATCATACCCATAATAACTATTTATTTTTATATATAAAAAAATAATACTTTTAAATTTTTTCGTTAAAAAATATATAATAGTAAAAAGGATATTAAATATTTTATACATATTAAAGTAATTTAATATTACATTTATATTTACAATTTAATTTTTTATTTTTTTGCAATTATAAATAAAAAAGTGATAAAAATAAATTTTATATTAAAAAAATAATAATTTATTTTAAAATTCTTACGAGTATGTGTCTAAGTATAGGAATTCGATTATTCGTAGGATTCGAAAATAAGAATTGACTTTAATACTTGCACAAATCAGGTAAGAACGGAGAATATAATATGCTACCTAAACTTTATCTATGATCATCCCTAATTAGATTAAATTTTGTCAAAATTGATTAGATTAATTTTAGTTAATTAATTAGATAAATTATTTCTAATATTATCAAATAAAATTTTATTTATTAAAATTTACATTTAAGAATATAAAAAATATTTTATAAAATAATATATATATATATATATATATATATCAGACCTTCGCCCTCTATTAGGGCGAAGGTCTCACAGTTTTACAGAGCCTTCGTCAAAAATTTATTTGAATTCATCACATATTGAGAAATAAAGTTATTTTTATTGTATTTTAAAAATTAATTTTTTAAAAAATATTATAATAATAAAATAGCCGTCAACCTGTTTAAGTATATATTATTATTAAAAAAATTTATAATATATTAAAATATTAAATCATTAAACATAAACAACAAATACAAATCGTTCTTCTCTTGAATATGTTAATTTTAGTTTATTTCAAGTTCTTAACTTTTCCTTAAATAAAAATATATCTCTTTGATGAAGGAAAATAACTTAAAAATTCAAAGAAAATTTTTTTTAAAAAAAAGTGTCAAAAAAATAATAATAATTAATTTGACGGGTTGAACCCGAACCAACCCAACTCGCTCATTGACAGGTTGGTTTCGGTTCGGGTTCAACACTCGTTTTTTCCAAACCCAGCCCAATCCAACCCGTTAAACTTTGTTTGAGTTGGTTCCATTTTTACCTCGAACCGAAACCAAACCGACCCGTGATCACCATTAGTTGGACCAGGAAACCAAACCTGTCATTCGAACCGGTTCTACGACCATTCCTTTTTTAAAAAAAAACCCTTAATCGCGAACATTCTGCGAGTGCAGCGAGAAACAAAAATTTACAATCATCTTCTCCAATTTCGATCTCACTCCCTTTTGTAAGTTCTCCCCTCATTTTATGCTTTATTTGCTGCTAATCTGTGATTTCTTTGCTTTTCATTAGGGGTTCCTAGCATAATATTTTGGTAAAACTGCCGTTCCCACCTTCGAGTGCCCTGTCTGCGATTGCTCCTGGTAAGGGCTTCGCTTGGTGGTTTGCATTTTGCTGAAATTTGTCTTCTTCTTAGATGATTTTGTTTTACCCATTATTAGCGAGAGAATCCTACACTGTTATTTTATTTTTCCTGTGGTTCTACTTTATTAACCAAGACTGATTAAGGATGCTCGATCTTTGTCATGGAACTCTACCCTATGCCTATCTTTGTGCTTTGAAATCGTACTTTCTTGACTATGTTGTGTTGAATCTGATAATGAATCTTTCGTTATATTCATGCTATTGCGAACACAAATGCTTCTGTTGGCTGTATCTCTTGAATTAGAAGATTGCTTGATGGTATGAAAATAAACCACTTGCTCTGAAATACTGTTAAACCATGCTGTTTTTTTAGTTTGACTATTGAACTCTAGAGATATAAATTTTGACCTGCCTGTTTTCATGTGTTTTTAGGAACAGTTCATACTTTCAAAAACTTGTATTAATATTTTTTATGAAAGAATGAAGTTTAAGGTGAACTTTTTAATGTGTGCAAAAGTTGACAATAGCAAAACAAAACTGTAACAGCATATATATATTATGGGGAACATTCAAGGAAGATCTTAGAGAATAAAGCACAATCCCCTTGATTTTCAAATATATTAGAGATAATATTTTCAACTATCCCGTTGTTTCCCAATCGAAGAAGAAAATCAAGTCTTCAATTCAATCTCTTCCAACCAATCTAGTTGGAGTATCCACACAACCAATCTAGTTGTCCAAATCCAAAGTCTTTTCTTTAATCCATACAAGGATTTTCAAAGTTCATATAGCTTCCTACACTCCTCTTGAGGTAGAAAACACTTCTTTGTGGGTTTCGGCCCATGGAATGTTTAGAGGGGTTTCCTTTATGGATCTCCAACGGGACTGGAGGGCTCTTATGAACTAATGGTTTTGTTTCCTCCTTGGTGTTTTATTTTGTTGCTTTAGTTTTCCTCTTTGAGGACCTCTTGTCCTCCTTTTGTGTATTCTATTTTCTTCATCAATAATATTTCTTTTTCTATAAAAAAAAAATATTTTCAACTATCCCAATTTCCCGAATAAAAAAAATTGTTGAAGGGTGAAAATTAATGATGAATATGGAAGGCCAGGTGGTAGCATTTGATTGGGTCTACTTGGTCAGATTGTTAGAAAATAAATAGAGAGGGAGATCTTCTCCTCGTGACAGAAGGCATGACTATTCTCAAGCGTTGGGTGTTTGGACAATAAGACAATTAGGTTGCTCACCATACTCATATGACATGAGCTACTCTACTTTTAAGTTTAACATATTCAAGAGTATGTTTGCCAAGTCATGGTACTACTAACAGTGCAAAAATAAATAAATACTTGAAACACTTTATTAAATATGCCGCTTTATTGTTCTTAATTATGCACCATTTAATATGTCATTTTATTTTTTTCCAGCAATTCTCTGCTCTTGAGTCACAGAGAGAGACATGTCTTACCTGCTGCCTCACCTTCATTCTGGATGGGCTGTAGATCAGGCCATCCTTGCTGAAGAGGAGCGGCTTGTTGTCATCCGATTTGGTCACGATTGGGACGAGACCTGTATGCAGGTATTTCCTTAACCAATCTAACTTTTTTATCTTTGAACATCGTTTTAACCCTTGATTTTCATTTGCTCTGTTTTTGGGTCCATTATAACCCTAAATCATTCAACGGGGTTTTACTTGTGACTTAAATCGGAGCCTTTAATTTAATCTTGCCATCACCAAACTCCCTAGTTTTATGGATGTTTGAACCCCTTTAAGTTGTTTATGTACTTGACTGCTTTTAACTGCAAAGCCACATGGCTGTAAATAATTGGAATAAGCTATCAATATTTTGTGCAAATTACCATCTCATATAGAATGAATTCTTCAAATTATCTTGATTTGATGTATTTATGCTTAATCGTAGTTATATAGTGGCTAACTGGCTCTAGCTAATAACAAGCTCACTTGGATGTTGGAACCAGTCTTAATCTTTAAAATTGAGGTGATATTGATGTTTGAATTCAATGCATACTCACTCCCATCCTCCTCTCCCCACTTATTTCTTGAGAACCTCCTTTTTTGACAAAGGCTAAAAAAAGATATTTAGAATTTGTATGTAGATCCATTTAACACAACTACTCTCTAAGTGGATGTGTTGACCAGAATGTTTGTAGAGTCCCATATGGTTTTTTTATTTCCCAAGCCTCTTGTTTCATGTCTTACTATCTATTGGTTATTAAATTTCTAACCAGATGCGTTCTATGAGCCAATTTTTTAAATTTTTAGGTAAGTGCTTGTTCGTGAAGTCTACTTTCTTTGTTGCTACAGAAGAATTCTGCAACTGAACTTTCTCCTTTTGTAATTCTTTTCTTCCTTTAATACAAATTCTTTTTCTATCAAATTTTTTTTTTCTGCAACTGAACTTTACAATTGGATATTTTGTCAACAAATTTTTGTTGTTGTGTTGGTTCATGGTTGAATATCTCATTGCACAGAAAATATAAGTTAACCTTGAATCTTGGCATTGTGTTAGTACAGAAACTTTCTTATAACTCTCTTATTTGAGAAAGAGAGACCAGAAACTCAAATTTCAGTATTTTGAAATGCAACTCTTGTTTTTTCTTTGCTCATCAAGCTGTCATTCTATTCCATAGTATTTCGGACTCGTAGTCCTTAACAGAATTTGCTAACAGCTATTCGACTCACCACTACATAACTATCTGTAACATATTGACCATGTGTGGCTACATAACTAACTATAACTAATTGACCATGTGTCACTACATAACTAACTATAACAGGTTAACCATGTGTCATTACATGAAGTTTCCTAATCACTTAGGTTTTCTCCTATTTCTAACTGCACTGACTTTTTGATTCATGAGGTTATCTCTTAGGCTTGAACCCCTTGAGTAGATAGGCTTCTGGCCAAGTTAATATTTGAACTTTTCATTAGAGCTCTAAATGCCCCTTCTTGGATTAGGATGTGTCTGAACTCTGATGTTTTCTTTCCAAATACAAAACTTGCCAATATGACGACTTATTCTGATTATTCGACTTAGCAATGGATTTACATTGCTTTTCCTGAACATAGGCTGCATCTGAAGTGTAACATGATTTTGTAATATTTTTCTTGCAAGCTTTTAGATGGATGAGGTGCTGGCATCAGTTGCTGAGACAATAAAGAATTTTGCTGTAATTTACCTTGTGGACATCACTGAGGTGCCTGATTTTAACACCATGTACGAGCTGTATGACCCGTCCACAGTAATGTTCTTCTTTAGGAACAAGCACATTATGATAGATCTTGGCACTGGAAACAACAATAAGATTAACTGGGCTCTTAAGGACAAGCAAGAATTCATTGACATTATTGAGACAGTCTACAGAGGGGCAAGGAAGGGACGTGGGTTGGTCATTGCTCCCAAAGATTACTCCACCAAGTATCGTTACTAAGTCTATTGGGCATATATTGAAAATTATTGAGATCTAATATCTCTGCACAATGTAAGAAGTGCAAGTCATATTTGGTTGTCTTCTTGTTACTAGTAACTTTGCATGAACAAGAATGTTGTATCATATTGATGTTGGAGCTTTCAGACTATTTCCCCCACAAAAGTATAAATGTGCTTTTGCTTATTAAAAAAATAATTGGTGTTTTGTTAAATTAAATTTTAGAACTTTAGAAAATGCTGAAACAGCTTTTCTGGTGCTCTGTTTTCTCAATGGTGATGTTTGTTAGAACGAGACTTTAAATTCTGTAAAAGTAAATTTTAAAGAATTTAACGATGTTCGTTTATCTAATGTCACGTAACAAAATCTGATAGTTCAATGTGTTTTTTTCTATCAATTTTTCTTAGTTCTGCTCAGTTTTAAAGGGGGAAATGTACATATATCTAGTTGTATGTATAACGCACAATAGAAAAATGAATATGATCAATATTTTATGGGATTATATCAAATTATCAATTGAACAGTTGTGATTAGGGATGAGGATCCACTCAGTTTGGTACAGTTATCTCAATGTCCCAACTGACCTGTTAATGTTGTGGGGGTTTTTTTAAGGTAAACTACAGCTTATCCTCAATAGTTGGCTTAAAATTAATTTATTGTGATTTAGAATGCTATATTTTATTATACTGTAGTTTGGTTTAAAAGTAATACGCCTTCCTGTAATTAAGAGTGTGACACTTGGCCTCCAACAGTTTGTTACGTTACCAATTAACTACTCTATGTTATTTTTTTTATCCGAAATTTAGTCGAATTAGTTAATAATTTAAAATTTTATAAAATTAGTTTGTATTTATGCAATTTTAAAATAAATAAAATATCAATTTAATCTTTTTTAGATGACATCTTTCTCAATTTAATTCTTCTTAGATGTATCTTATCAATTTAGTCATTTTTAGAATATTTCGCTGTTATTTGGTAGTTATCAAAGTAGTGGAAAAGAAAATAATTTCTCATTAATTAATTTATTAATTTTTTATCTAGATCGGAGTATCCACCGTCGAGCATAGTGATTAATTCCCTCGCTGAATTGTAGGCACCTCGAAGGATGGGACAGCTGGCCCAAGGATTTAAAGCTGCTCCATACCCAAGGCAGAGATTGAACCTCTGACACTTAATTAAGGATGAATGAGTCGCTTCCACTCAACCTGAGTTAATTTATTAATTTTAAATTTAATGATTATGGATATACATTATATTTAAAAAAATTTAAAAATAAATAATTTTGTGCATTCTTTTCATTAGTTTTAAAAATATATTATAAAATAATTTTTGTAATTCCATAATATGCCCTCCTATGGACACATGGCACTGGCCTTCTCGAAGGTTTATCAGACCTCAGATCAGTGGCACATGGCACGGCTCGATGGACCCAGATGTGGCCTCTCCCCACAATCACTCGCATACTCTCCCGATTAGAGACGTGGGTTAACTCTCTAAATCGTGGGACGAGCGTCAAGGCTCAAGAACGTGGGTCGACCACGTTCTCTCCTACTCCGAGTATAAATATCCCTCACTTGTGGGACTACGGAGACATCCCAAAGCGAACATAGTAGTGCTTACAACACTAAAAACATTCAACGAGATTATCGTTACCTGAAGTCTTTCTAAATAGACATCAGCCCATACTTGCTCCATTGACGGGATACACACATCCTCCTGCTCTAAGCAGCATCCAGAGACCCTTGCTCTCTCCCTCTACCTACAAGGTACCGCCAACAGGTGGCTCGCCCGCCCAAATAACACATTCACGTCCTAGCCGCACACAGCTACTACAGGTAACACTCTTGCCTAACGGCCACCATGACAAGTCCCCCAAGGCAACGACCCATTGCGGTTTTGACACTATGAATTGTCTGAACCAAAAATGACAGTTACAGTATATAAATATATATTTTCCACTTGAATTTCTATTTGACACTATGATTTAAGATATAATTATATTTATTTTAATCAAAATATTTTATATATTATTTATAATGCTTTATTTGATTTGATATTTCTTAATGAAGAGTAAAATTGTCATTTTACTCTAATTTTATTCCTTTCTCACCTTCTATTTTAATCCAAATTATAATTTTTTAGGTTGGACTGGCTAAAATTGAACGACTTAGGAAAAATCTTAGAACCGAACCAATTTTGGTGGACTTGGACAAAAAATTCTTTTTTTTTTTGCTTTTTTTTTTTTATGGTTGGACCTCACAATTTTTATTATATTTTCTTATATACAACAAGATATATCATATAATTTTGAATCTTATATGATTATGAAACAACTAATATAAAATTTAAATAATATAAATATTTTAATTATTCTTATTTGAGTTTATTATTTTTTCATATATATATTAAATAATATAAATTACTTATTATATTTAAAATTCATGAATCAAAATATAATCTTTATAACATAAAATATATTATTGATATTTAATTTAATTAATTATTATATTTATGATATTATCCCATTCGACTATCAATTCAACCCATTAAACTGATCAATTTGTGTTCTACAAAAATTTCTAGTTGAATGACCAATCTAATTTTTGAAGCATTTGTTTATAACAATTTTTAGAGCATTAGTTAAAAAATTAAAATGATAAAAGTTAAAAGACTCACAAACGAGTTTTTTCACTTCCTGAAATATTTTATTACATACCATAATTTGTTCCGCTTTTAAGACATTGATTTGGAGTGTAGGAAGCACATGATTAAAACTCTAAAGACTGATCAAAGTGGATTGGTACAAATGGTCAATGATTGGAAACAAAAAAGTTCTTGCCTCACTCATGGGCGAGGGTTTGAATTCCCCTGAAGCCATCCAAAATCCTATTTTAGTGGGCAACCATCCTGATCCTTTGGCACCTAAGAGCTAGTTGAGTAGCTGCAACTGGGTAAAACTGCTTGCGGTTTAAGCCTGTGCAGTAATCTTTTGGGTTGGGCCTCTGTTGGTCTCCCCAATATGACACTGACGCCCTACCCGATAATACTTGGGAGTGTCTTCTCTCACTATCAAATTCTTTCACAAACAAAAAGAAATTCCAAGAAACTGTTTGATTTAAGGAATTAAGAGTGTATAAGACTGTAAGAGTTACAATGCTATAATTAATTTTAATTTTTAAATATTAATAATTTTTAAATAAATGATAAAATTATTTAAAAAAAATAAAATTAATTTTTTAAATTCTATCTTATCTCAAATTTCATTTCATTTCTCCATAAAAAAAAAATTTTCATTTCATTTCCGTTCTCTCACTCAAATTTCACGAGGCAAACCGACGAAGCAAACCGGCCAAGAACCGAAATGGTTTTGGAGCAGCAGTCTTCCATTCGGGCAAATCTCAAAAACCAATCTCTGCTGAGCTCTTCATCTCCTCTGCCATTGAAGATAAATTTGACGAATTGATGTCCGTCTCAGAGCAACCATGACGGAGAAGCCAGCTCCTCCACCGTTGAAGGCTCTCTCCCCTGTTGACTGGGAAACCCTTATCGACGACTTCCAGTACGGTGGTCCTCGTCGCCACAAGTGGACCTCTCTCTATCCATTTCCTTCTCTCCTTGACCTTCTCCTCTCCTCCCTCCTCAGGAAGGACTTCCCTCTTTCTCTCAAGCTTCAACTCCTCGTCTTCCTCGAAGAATTCTCAGATTCTCTCTTCACCCATGAACACCAATCCCACTTCCTCGATCGCCTTGTCGATACTGTTCGAACTGTAATTAATGCTCCAGTTGATGGGGTTCACGTAACTTTCACTTTCAAAGAGCAATTGATGGCTTCCACCACATCGGTTCTGATATGCCTCGATGTATTTGACAAGTTTCAAGCAAGATATACTGTGAGCTTGGTTGAATTGTTGCTGACGGTAATCAATCGCCCGAATTACGGGTTGGACCGCCATACACGTGCCATTGCCTGCGAGTGCCTGAGAGAATTGGAGAGTGCAAATCCTTGTCTGCTTTCGGAGATTGTTGGGCATTTGTGGGGCCTGTGCCAAAACGAGCGCACTCACGCTTCGCAGAGCTACATTTTGCTGTTCACGTCCGTGATATACAACATAGTGGCTCAGAAATTGAATGTGTCTATTTTGAATACGTCTATACCGATGGTTCCTTTCAATGTGCCCCAGTGGTTATTGGGTTCCAATGGGGAGATTTCAGGTTTGAATTATAAGGAGTTAAGGAAGGCCATGGCCTTCCTGCTTGAGTGGCCGCAGGTTATGACCCCATGTGGGATCATGGAGTTCATGGCTATGATAATGCCAGTAGCTGTGGCTTTGGAGTTGCAGCCGTCCATGTTGAAGGTGCAGTTTTTTGGAATGATTTATTCCTATGACCCTATGCTATGTCATGTTGTTTTGATGATGTATTTGCATTTCTTAGATGCTTTTGATGGGCTAGAGGGGGAGATTTCCCGACGGCTTTTGTTAATTTCAAGAGAAGCACAGCATTTTTTGGTCTTTCGATTGCTAGCTGTTCAGTGGTTGTTGGGTTACAGTAAATTGATTTTCTGTAAGGAAGTTGGAAAAACTAAGCCTGTCATCAAATTGTATTCGAACTTTTATCCCACTTTGTTTGATCCCCTTGCTTTGAAAGCGTTGAAACTTGACCTTCTTGCATTCTGCTCAATATGTGTCGATATATTAAAATCAAAAGGTCATTCACATGAGGAGGTGTACTCAGTTAATTCAGTCAAGCTATTTGAAGATGGTCTGGTCTTTGCATCCTCTTTCAAATGGTTACCTCCTGGGAGCACAGAAACTGCTATTGTGTTCCGTACCTTGCATAAATTTTTGATGAGCTCATCTTCTCACTCTGATTGCGATCCTTCTGCCACAAGAGATCTGATGAACTCAATGATATTCTGTACTTTAAAGGTAATTCTCTCTACCATCTGCTTTTCTCTGCCCAAGTTATTGATGTTTCAGCTCTACTTGTTCTCTAAAGTTTCAAATCCACTCCCTTGTGATTATGATACCCTTTACTTTGTAGAATTTTATTATTGGGGATAATTCTCCAGAAGACGTTGATACTGTCAGACTAAATGAAAATAGAAAACTAAGAGAAAATTACGAGTCATGAAATTTGAGTCTAAGTAGCATTTAGGCTTATTACTTAAGTTTTGTATGTTTTAATTGATGTTTATATGAATGGTTGTATATCACTGTTATAGTTATTCATTATTCAAAAGTGCCAGAAGGATAAACAGAAGACATAAGAGTGATTTTTGATAGGATGTTATCATTGATAAAGTAATAGAACAGAATGATTAGTGAGTGGTGAGTTTAGTGGAAACTGGTGGGTGTTTAAAATGGTAGTTAATTTTCTGATGTGAATTTTGAGGCTCTTTTATAGAACTAGAGTCTCTTTCCTCGTATTTTACTAGTTTCAACAGATTCAATTTGTAAATGGTGCATTGTATTTTGGGTTTCTCAAAATACTGCATGTGATTGGATATCTGGATGCTATGTATTTGATAATGAAATCTTATAGTGGATTAATGGATTAATGGTTGAAGGAAGAGTTATCCTTCTAGGAATTTGCTATCTACTTTTCACATTTTGACTGTCCTGGCCATAAAAAGGGTGTCACAATGGCCTAGGATAACATTTCATATTTCATGAACTTTGAGTTGTAAAGTTATTGAAAGTTAGGGTTAAAGAAAATATAAGACTGGCAAAACATAGAGGCTGAAGGAAAAGATAAAACCCTACCTCACCCCTATGTACATTCCTTATAACCATAGGACTACTTTAAGGTTCAGCTTTGAGCCCTTAACTTTTTAATTTAGTATTGGATGTGCTCATTAAACATATACAAGAGGTAGCACCAAGGTGTATGCTTTTTGCTGATGATTTAATCCTAGTTGGAGATTCCAAAGAAGAAGTAAACGAAAAGTTAGACACTCGGAGACAAGCTTTGGAGACATGGATTTTGTATATGTCGAAGCAAAACGAAGTATATGGAATGTAAATTTAGTGGAAGGGAAGCTGATTCTAGGGATGAGGTGAAACTTGAAGATTATTCCATACAAGGAGTCATGAGTTTTAAGTATTTGGGAACAATCTATGAAGCACAGACACTGACACGGACACGGGACACGCCAATTTCTAAAACGGCATATATATATATATATATATATATATATATATATATATATAAATAAATAAATTGATATATATATTTTTTGATAGAAGAAAGATGCATATATCAAGAAGATGCATATATTAAGAGAAAGTAAATGCATCGCATTTGCTATTTCAATCCAAAACTAAATCAAGGTATATTTGGAGTAACACTAAATCAAGGTATATTTGGAGTAACACTAAAGAACTAAATCAAGGTATCTATGATATTCTTTGTCATTCATCCTCCACCAGCCATAACAGAAAGTAAATGCATTGCATTTGCTATTTCAATCCAGAACTGAACTACTGGTTCAGAGATTTAGATTACCCACCCCCCAAGAATACAGAAACAATAAGACAATTTCAGAATGTTATTACATCAACTACAAATCACTAACCAATGGAAGAGCGTTCGAGCAGAGAAGACACCAGCAGCGTGAGACCGTTCGAGCAGAGGAAGAGAAGAAGCTTCGAACAGAGGAAGAGAAGAAGCTTCGAGCAGAGTTAGAGAAGAAGCCTTCGAGCAGAGGAGAGAAGCCTTCGACGACGAGCAGAGGAGAGAAGAGGAAGAGAAACGATGGCGGATGGACAACCAGAGGAAGAGAAGAGCTGTTGTTCCAGCGAGAGAGGAAGAGAGGAGCATGTTTAGGGTTCACGAGCAGAGAGGGCAGAGAAACAAATTTTTTTAAGTTTAGCATCTACCATGTCCTGCCTCCGTGTCCGAGCCGTGTCGCAGCCGTGTTCGAGTCGCTTTTTTTTTTTTTTTTTTTTGTGCTGGACACGCACAAAAACGTGTCTGACACGTGTCGTAGGCGTGTTCGTGTCTGACACGCGGACACGCCTGCACTTGGCCGTGTCCATGCTTCCTAGGGAACAATAATACAAAATAGTGGAGAAATAGAGGACGTAAACCATAGGATCCATGCAGGATGGATGAAATGGAGGAAGGCTTCAAGTGTTATTTGTGATAGAAAAGTACCACTGAAACTTAAGGGGAAAAATTTATTGTATAGGTTCAAGACCTGCTTTATTGTATGGTATTGAATGTTGTGACATGAACATAAATTCAACGTGGTAGAAATGAGAATGTTGCATTGATGAGTGGTTAAACTAGAATTGATAGGATTATGAATGATTGCATTAGAGAGAAAGTTGGGGTAGCACCTATCATAGAAAAGTTAGTTGAAACACAACTTAGGTGGTTTGGTCATGTACTAAGAAAGCAGTTAGAGGCTCCTATACTTAAAGTTGACCATATGGAAGATAGTCCAATAACTAGAGGCAAGGGAAGACCAAAGAAAACAATAGGAGAAACTTTTTGGATGGATTTAACTATTAATAACCTAACCATAGAAAGGAGTAAAGACATAACACGATGACGTCGCTTGATCCATATAGCCGACCCCACCTAGTGGAAAAAGGCTTTGATTGTTGTTTTTTGTTGTAGTCCCATCCCATCTAAAAATACTTCATGGGATTCTTTTTACCGTATTTGCCATCTTTTATAGGTTGTCCTTGAAAACCATCTTTGATGAAATAGTATGTTATATACTCGGCATCCTGCCTGCTTGATAAATTACTTAGTGTGGAAAATCTCGAGCTCTTCAAATTTAAATTGTAAATTAGTTATTTGACAAAAATAACTTACAATGCCATGATTTCTGTCACATCCTTATCATGTACCCCTTCCAGTTTATAGCTGAACCAGAACATAAAAAAATTAGATAACTTTATATGAGGCCAATGTCTTTTATTTGTTTTTTTATTTTTAATCTTGAATGATTGGAATTGATACTAACATATTGTCTTCTCTCACATTTCATTTCTTTTTTATAACATTATCCTTTTTTGTTCTCTTTGCATTTGTGCTAGTTAAAATGAATGTTGTAACATTTTGAAATAGAAATTGCATTTCTTATATATATATTTTTTTCTGAAAGAGTTAAAAAAAAATTAAGTTGACTAAAAGGAAATGAGAATTGTGACTAGAAGAAATCCTTGTCATAATAAAATCTGACCTCAGAATTTGCATCTTCTGAATGCTGTAAATTTCTTTTATATTCGTATTCTAGATCCCATGGTTGAAAATTTACAGCAGCCTGATGTGAGATTTTATTTAGTCAAGCAATGTCTTGAGAAATATAAAATTGAAGTTTTGTTTTTCAGGGGATGCTCGTGGACATGATGTTGGATGGTTGGAGATTGATTCCAGTTATTGTTGTTTTTATTGACCGTTTTCTCTCCTGTCAAAAACATTCTTGGTTGGGGGAGCGCTTACTTCAGAAATTTGATGAGGACTTGCTCCCAAAAGTGAGAATGGATTATAAGTTGGTTTCTTACTTCCCATTGTTCGATAGAATTGCCGAAAATGAGACAATACCTCCACGAGGATTGCTGGAGCTGCTCACAAATTTTATTATTTTCCTTGTGGAGAAACATGGCCCAAATACAGGAATGAAATCTTGGTCCCAGGGAAGTAGGGTTCTTGGAGTTTGTCGGACCATGCTGATGCACCACCACAGTTCTAGATTGTTCCTTAGATTATCTCGTCTACTTGCTTTTACTTGCCTCTATTTTCCTGATTTGGAAGTTCGTGACAATGCTAGGTATTGAACATATGTGTTGTTGAGTCTGTTTACATATTTTTTCCATTGCCTTTGGGTTGGTCTTGTGATGTTCCTTCAGTATCTTCTGTTCTTGAAATTTAAGCTTGTCTGGAAAAAGTTCAAAGGCCCGACTACTAAGTTTACCCACCTTTTCTAATGTTTGGTGTTTTGTCTTTTGTTACTTGCAGAATATACTTGCGGATGCTGATCTGCATTCCAGGGAAGAAGCTTAGAGACATCTTGAACCTTGGGGATTTGTTTCTTGGCATCTCACCGTCTTCACACTCGAGTTCTTTTTACAGTGTTCAGTCACCTCGCCTTTCTCAAAAATTCAAGACATTTAAGAACTTATCATCCTGCATTCACCTTGAGCGTGCGACTCCATTGCTTGTTAAACAATTTTGGTCTTTGTCATTATCAAATATGGGTGTTGGCAACAGCAAACCTGCTTATCTGGAAGGAGTCAGGGACAGTGAAGCCCCTGTTGAGGAAAAGGACTTTGCTGACAGTTCTTATACAAACATTATTTGTGAAACGGGAAGAATTAGCCAGCCAAAAGAGCCACTGCGTGTGATGGATTCTAAAGTTTCAGAAATTTTGAACACATTAAGGAATTACTTTTCCTGCATTCCTGACTTCAGATATATGCCAGGACTCAAAGTTCAAATATTATGCAGTTTGAGACTTGATTCTAATAATTTTAATCGCATGTTGGGAATTGATAACTCTGCCACACCCTTGGAAGAGATAGGTGCCCTTCCTGCTATATATGCTACTGTGCTACATTTCTCATCTTCTGCACCATATGGATCTATTCCATCGTATCGCATACCTTTTCTTCTTGGTGAACTTTACAATAATGTTGATGCATCTCAGAATCTCTCTTTAAGTATTGTTCCCGTTGAAAATGGTTCCAGAGAAGAGGATAAATTTAGAGCTCCTGTAGTGATCGAATTGGAGCCAAGGGAACCTACACCTGGTGTTGTTGATGTTCACATTGAAACAAATGCTGAAAATGGTCAAATCATTCAAGGTCAGCTTCAGGGAATCATGGTTGGCATAGAAGACATGTTTCTCAAGGCTGTTGTTCCATCAGACATTGCAGAAGATGCCATACCTCGCTACAACTTGGACTTGTTCAACGCTTTGTGGGAGGCTTGCGGGACGTCTTCCAACACCGGACGGGAGACCTTTCCATTGAAAGGAAGCAAAGGGGTTGCAGCCATCAGTGGAACTCAATCTGTGAAGCTTCTTGATATCCCTTCAACCTTTTTGATTCAGGCAACCGAGCGCCACCTGGCGTGCTTTGTTGTGAGTGTGACTGGGGAGCCTCTAATTGATATTGTAAGGGGAGGGGATATCATCAAGAACATCATTTGGGATGATGCTTCATATGCTTCCCTTGATGCTGCTTCAGTTCCTAATTTTGATACAGGTCCACTCTTTCTTACTTACAATGATGAATATGAAAAAGAGGGCATTAGCAATGGCAGAAAAAGAAACCTGGGCTGCATACATGTCTTGATATTTCTTCCTCCAAGGTTTCATTTACTTTTCCAGATGGAAGTCTGCGATGTTTCGACTTTGGTTCGAATTCGTACAGATCACTGGCCCAGCTTAGCTTACATTGATGATTACTTGGAAGCTTTGTATCTGTCGTAAGAGCTGTTGTTGTATCACCTACTGGCATTTTCCACATTTGAGTATAGATTATTCTCTCCACCACCCTTTTCAGATGCTGATAGAGAGCTGGCTTTTCGTTAAATCCTTTTTACCATATTGTTTCGTACAAAAGAGGGTAGTTTTTGGCACCCCAAAATAAGCAGTGTACATAACTTTTTGACTAGATTTTCTTTCTGATCATGTAGTCAGTAGTATTGATGATTCTCATGTCAATTTGTATCCTCCGTGCTTTGAAGTAGTTTTGAAAATTTGTAGAGCGTATTCTGATGATCCCTATGACAAGCCTATGGGGATTAAGCAATAATTGTATGTTTAAACTCAGTAATATTTAATTTACTAATAAAAAACACTTAGGGTGCGTTTGGAATAATCATTTCTTGTTTTCATTTTCACTAAAAATCGAAAATAACTTAAAAAATGCGTCTGGTTAGATTTTTTAAATATAATTTTCAAAAAATATTTTTAAATGAGATAAGTTTTTAAAATACCAAAACTGTTGTTTCTGTTGTTTCCTATTCAAAATTGAAAAAGGGTTGAAGTTGAAGTTGAAAACACGGCTAAATCAAGTTCGAGACCTCCCACATCAACTTTGACTATTTTATTGTCTATATATTCTCTTTTTTTTTTTTTGACAAAAATTGCCTAAATGTTATCATGCTGTGTGTGTATATATATATATATATATGTATTGACAAAGCATATACATGATTACAAAGTTTAATAGACAAAGAGAAAAAGCTAACAACACATTATTTAATGAAATTTGGATGCAATTCTTCTCCCTGTAATTCTTATAAGATTATTTTAAAATATATATTTTTGTTTCATTTGTGAAGTAATAATAGAAACTCACATTAATAAAGACCAACTATAAATAGATTAGAGACCAAATTGTTATTAATATTGATAAATTATGAACTTATTTATTAATATTAATAACAATTTGATCCCTAATCCAAATCAAAGCCAAAATACAATGTGAATAGGTCTTTTATAATGGATTATGGACCGAAATCATTTTAAGAGCGCATTATCTCACATCAGCATGCTTAAACAACCCATATATGATGTTGTCATGGTCACATTTGAAGTCACAAACAACATTTATAAGAAGCATTTCTTCATAGATGACGAATATACGGTAGGTTCACCAATCACCAGCTGTTAGAAAAAAATTAAAGTAAAGTTTATTAGGTACTTGTTATGAAGTTTTTTAATCATAAATTGTATTTTTATTTTCTCTCTTTTTTGATTGGTTATGCAATTTTTTATTTTTTATATTTGCTCTTTATTATGATTAATTATAAAAAAATTTTTTACCACGTGTTTAATTTTTATTAAAGAACTTCACACCTAATAAACTTTGATTATTATAAAAAAAAAAAACTTTACCTTGATTTAATCTTCACCAATCCCACTTCACAAAGTAAGGAAGTATCAAACAAAATGGGACCTCACTAAACATCATTTAACATTAGATGTGCTAAGAAATTCAAATCTCCTTCGAGACGTGTTGATCTTTCACCACTTCTAAAGGACAAGAAAACATAGAAGTATACTGTAAAGAACAAAGAAGCATGCAAAAAAAGACTGGAAGAAAAATGGAAGAACAAAAATTAGGATTAACACACCACAAAAAAATAATTCATAAACATTAATAACCTATCGATAAAAAAGAACAAAAAGGGAAAGAGAAAAAAAAAATATAAATTTGACATTTGAGCTCAAATGTACATAAAGAGCTCCACGTGTCCCTCTCCATATGAAATAGCACTTTTTTAAATGAAAAATAAAATAAAAATATCACTGTTGAGCTAAAATGTTTTTCAAAGTGACACCTTATAGAAAATAACCTATTTTTTTTTAAAAAAACAAAAATTCCACAAGTGGGATCACAAGTAGACCTGCTCAGAGGCTGGGTTGTCCATAAGACTACCCAAGCCTAAGCCCATGGGTCAACTACCCAACATTAAGAATTGAGTATGGATAGTACTTGAGCCTTACTCATCAAATACCCATTTTATTAAAAATACTTGAGTCAAAACTTGGGTAGTACCTGGGCCCATCGTAATGGGTAATAAACACATGTAGGCTTGGGCTTGAGCCCAAGCTCACATATGTAAAGCCCATGAGCTTAAGCCCGAGTCCAGCCCAGCCCCACCCATGAACAAGTCTAGTCACAAGGCTCCATTGAACGACATTTGTCCAAATATATTTATATTAGTTTATTCTTTTGAATTATTTAAATAAAAAATAAATTAGATTCTACATGTCATTTTCAAAAATCTTATATGTCAACCTCTTCTTTGAAAAATTTATGTGTAAGCACTAACCACTTCCTTAATTATGCTGCTTTAATATATAAAGGAATTACTCGTATCAATATAGTGAAAGAGTTCTTAATTTATATGAAGTCACTAGAACTATAATGGGTTCATTTCGGTGAGTTAGTCCGTTTAACTCACCTATTTGGTGAATCAGATTGAGGGAATTTAATCTCGTTTATGAATGAGGCAAAAATAACCTAACTCACTTATCCTATTGGTTAAGTGAGCTAACTTGTGGATTAAGTAGGTTAGCCCTTTAAGTTTTTTATTTTGTTTTAATTTTTTAATCACTTAATTATTTTTAAAATAACCTAAATTTTCTTCAAATATAGTTTTAAATGTATATTTCTAAACTTAATACACATGCAACATTCACCTAAATTTAAAGAAATAAAATTCCACTTGTTATTTTATTTAATTTAGGACATATTATTATATGGCTGTTTAAATTGTTGGTTTTGTTTTTTTTTGAAACATAATTTATGTATTTCTAATGTAATATTAAGATGATAAATGTGAAATATTAATTACCAAAATAAATAAAAAAATTCAAATGTCTAAAATTTTTTTTAAAGAAAATTAGATGAATTAAAGTGAGCCAACCCGACTCACCAAGGGTTGACATTTTCCAGTCACCTACATTCAATCAATGTGAATCAACTTGCTTAACCCGTGGCAAGCCAACCCACATGAGCCGGGTCAAACTCACTTTGACACCTTGAAAAGTCTTTTTGTGGTCGGAAGGTACTCTTCATTAAAGCCCGAACGGTCAAGCAGCAGGTTTGGTACACAAATTCAAAGTTGAGAAGTCACAACCCCAGAGGTTTAGATGCCGTCAAGTTTTTTTTTTTTAATTCAAATCAAAGTATTAGAATTAACTAATTTTCTCACCGCATGTCCTCTAACCGGTCACATAATACTTTCTATACCCAAGAACGAAATTCAAACTTCCAACGCTCGGTTAAGGGGGACAAGTTTGAAAAAGAATATTCGTGTGAAAAACTCGAACATACAAAATTTCTGTCGGTATGAAAGAACAAAAAGGACAACTGTTGTAATAATGTCTACAGGAACTAGTAACCATCTTTCACTGAATTATAAACTCCAAGGAAAATGAAGATACACAAATCATTGATTAAATTCTATGGAAAAATTGCAACTTCCTAATTAATAAAATCCATTTGTGTGAATCAATAATACAACCAAATGAGCAGATAACCAAGATTACAGGGGCAATGTAAATATATGGAAATATATAAGATATGAAGCACTGGTTCAGCACCCCCATTGATGAGACTTTAGCCAACACAAAGCTATGGGTTTGTTGGGATTAGGGAATAAGGAGGGGAAGAAGAAGAGAGAAATATAATCTCTTTCCCGTGTTGGGAAAGTTCAAAAATGAAGGGGGAGATATCCTTATTCTTTATAATTTTTTAACACTCCAATTAGGGGTATTTGAGGGATATCCAAACAAAAAAGAAAGGAAGAATGGATTAATCTCCCTTTCTCTTTTCTTCCCTTCCCTTCCCTTCTCCCTCTCAATCTCTTTCGTCCCTCCCCTCCTAATTACTAAACATACCCTGTGCCCACCCGCTGTGTCAATGGAATCAGATTCCGGGACTTTACTTTTAAAATGATACAAGGCTGTCTTGAAAAATAAAACGACGACTTATCTTCTCTCTAGCGAGTTTCTACCTTTGGCATCGTGCTTCTCTTCTCTTGGATCATGAGCTGACTTTTTACGTCGCACCATATCCTCGGCATATCGACGCCACATGACTTCCCTTTCTTTTCTGGGAACCTTGTTATATCGAGGATCAGATTTTAAAAGACGCTTAGCTGTAGACCATGAATTGTAGACAGTTTTCCCCTCATTACTTTCTTGGGATGCTGCTTCAAAAGTCAGGACTTCAGTTAACAGAGCTCTGAACTCTTGTGCACAACGCTACCCAAATCACAGGATTACTGATGTTAGAGTTTAACACATCATAATTCATAAGCAAAAATGCTAATAGTACATATCATAATATGACGTGGCATTGTTAATACGGCCTACACACAAGTAGTATTCTATTCAACACCTAACAAGAAACAACCCATCAGTTAGTAAGCTATACAGTATTTGTTGGACCTTCTACTTCAACCTACGGTACTATTCGTGAATATTGAACCAAGTTGCATAATTTACCGCTAACAATGTTAAATCGCACGAAAATGCAGCTCATATTTCAAATGAATGACTTCAAGTAACCAGAACCAGTCAAATCACTTCTTATTGTAAACCTTTTAGTTCCACCCATATGGGCAAGAAAGAAAAAGTAACTCTTCACTTTAAACTAAAATAGGAACCCAGATATAGTCATCTCCAGAAGTAAGAAATATGTTGACAGAGACTGTTAATAATCTCTTAATATAATAGCAATCCTAGTCAATAAGGTAGAAAAAGTACAAGGTACCGAGTTTGATAATTTTCATTTATAATCTTTATTTGGTCAACCAGGATATCCATCAGAGCGGGCTTGGTGATTAAATCCCATCAAATATTGTTAGGCCCATTGCTAAAGGCGACACTTCCAATGAATGACGCTCCATTCCCATCCCTCCAAGGATCGAACCCAAGAGACGATGGTTAAGGGAACGTAGACCCCTTACCATCTGTGTCACATTTCATTGGTTTTCATTTATAATTTTATATACATGTTTCTAGTATTTATTCCAAAATAAAGATTTTAGAAACCTGGATTACCAGCATTTTTGTTTTATCGAACATTGTATGCAACATCTACTTTGTGAAAAAAAATAGATTTCACAAGCCCTCTTAATCATACTCTTCTATGGACAGTATATCTCACCAAACTCATTCGTTAGGACCAACCTACAGGCATCTTGATTTTTCTCTAAACCACCTTCACTCTCAATCTTATCTAAAACTTCTAACTACTGAGAAACATCCCTCTTTCTAGTCCTAGTGTCTTCAAAATCGTCCTTGTCCCCAATTCTTATTGTCTCCTTCACAAACTTCAGCTTCTTTGTAAACTTATAAGACCTTTCCAGTCAAATAGGGTCTGACCTGACTTAACCCTACTAAACTCGAGAAGAGGGAAATGACCAGACAATAGACCAGAAAAAGTCTCTCGGATGAAATTCAGAAAGAAGTGCTCCAACATACAAGTGACCACAAAGCCTATCTACACAAGAAGATACCACTTACTCGATTAACAGACTAAGTAAATCGAGCTTTTGAGAGGGGATATCTCTCAAATCACACTTTCTAATGAAATCATCAAAACCTCTCATACTTATCCTACAATCCCCTAATATTTTCACAGGAAAGCAAACTACATTAAAATCCTAATTCCTACACCTAGCAGTTGTAGTACCCAGTACTGCAGTAGTCCACCAACACCCCGTACCCTTGATATCCAACAGCTCATGAAGTTAACGTTATTTAATCTTGAAGTTGATAACTGACTTGATCAACATAAGGAACACTGCATTTAAATATAAATATTACTATGGTAAGAAGATATCAGAGATGGTATCCACTCATGTCTATAACAATCTTTATCCACCTAATCACCTCTCATCTTCAGATCAGAATTCCTCTCACAATGTTGACATATTATTCATCCAAGCTTTCATTTAAATGGCATTTATATTCATAAAGATTCGACAAAGTTTAATTAAATGGCATTCATTAGTTAAAAAAACAAAGGAAATAAGTAAAGCACCCAACACTGTAGCAACAGAACATACCAAAGAAAACAAGCATTGCTAGTTTGCTACTCTTGGGAGAAGCAACAGATAAATTTAACTTACCTCCTGAAGCATCTTTATATGTTCCCGGAAGAGCTTTTCAGTGTCAGATGGATCTAGATCAGGATTAGTTGCACGGCCTTGAGGATCCTTTTCTAATTTAGGCTTTGACTCAGTCCATGATGCCTAAGAAATGAGTAAAGCAAATGGCATTATTGTTACCAATAAAATTACCAATAATAATTATTACCAAGCAAATGGCATTTATTACCAAGAAAATGAATAACTATGCAGGAAAACAAGGTAAAATAACTAGCAGGCAATTAATTATTGACCACAGTATATTTTACTCAGCACATTTGTCTGCAAATTTCAGAGAAATCCCTTCTAATCCATTAAATTTTTATTATTTTCTATTGAACCCTCCTAATATCTAACTGCTGTGCAATAGTACAAAAATACTTTTTTTTGGGCAAAAACTATAGGCACTTAGTATAATCTGATCTTTCTAGGATTATGAAAAAAACAAAGTCTTATATTTTTGTGTGTCCACCTAAGGTATAAGGAAAATAGTTTTACCATAGGATCTTTGATTGTCTCCACAAGTAAAGCCTGAAATGAAGTAACTGCCTCCTTTCTTCGAACTTTTAGTCGCACCCTCTCCATTTCCTGTTCTTCTCTTTCCTTCCTTTTGCGCAACTCACGTTCTCTCTCTTTCAGCTTATCCTGCAGATCAGTTTCAACAGTCAAAATCTGTCTTATAATCAACACGCAGACATAGTTTACTAAAAGACATTCAACACTTATTACATTATGAACAAGCTTCTATACCTGCTCCTCCCTTTTTGCTTTGGTTTCTCGTTCTGCTGCCTGTTCTGCAGCTTTTAGTTCAGATATATACTCGTTGAACAAAACATCCCTATCTTCATGCCGCACTGATTTGTATCTTGGGTCATTCCTTAAACTTTCTTTAACCTATAATGCCATCAAATGTGTGTAAGAGAGAATTCATGAGAAATTTAATACATATTATGTTGAAAAGATTTAAAGAAAATAATAATCAAAGCCTTTTCCCACTAGGCGGGGTTGGCTATATGGATAAAATGACGCCAACATGCACTGTCTTTAAAGAAAAATTCATACAAATTATTTGCATGAGTTATATCCCAACTACACAAGTGGCAAATATTCTGACGAAAGATTACCAAAGCCACATTTTGGGACCTTTGTTGAGAAGATGGGAATGTTGAATATTTATTCTCTCGCTTGTGGGAGAATATTGAAGATGGAATCAATTCCATAATTTATGGGATCAGCCCCATGTTTTATGGGATTGACTTTTGTCTTCAATAAGTTTTGTTTTGTTTTGTTTTGTTTTTATTAGGATTAATCAGAGGTTTAAGTTTAAAATTTTTTTCTTTTTCTGATTCCCATGTGTTTGGCTATCCCTAACATTTTAGGGATTTGACTAGGATAGAATATATTTCATTCACCAAGCATAAAAACTTTGTACAATGGAATAGGAATACAAGAGAATGAGAATTATCTTTTTCAGACGTATCTATTTTCCATAACAAAACTTTTAATTTCTTCAGAACAAGATTCACTCTAAAACTCGTTAAAAAGCTTTTTATATACCATAAGTACTAATGAATTGAATCTGATAGAACATAGGCCAACAAATTTTATTAAACATGAAAACATTTAAGATAAGTGCTCCAAAAACATTGTCAGAACAAAAAATTATTTCACTGTTATTCAATGTTCTTCCATACCCTTGACCAACGAGAATTAACATTAATATCTCCCCGTTCATGAAGCATCGACTTAAAACTGGCAGCAGCCGCTGCCCGCATTGCTTGAGCCTTTTCTTCAGCAGCTTTCTTCAAAGGAAGCACTCTGAAACACAATTATAAACCAAGTCAACCAACATGACACTTTGATAGAGCCCCAAGGACGATACTGAATAATACTATTGTTATTGATAACATCCCGTTTAAAGGGTGTTACAAGACCACAGAGAAGGCTGGAAAACCAGCTATAAAGACTCAGACTCAATGTCAACCAAACAGAAACATGACCAGCCGAAAAAGACAGCACCCACTCACAGCAACCAAAGAATAAGAACCAAACCAGCTTACAAGAGGGTTGCACTCCCAATTTCCTTCAGACTTTTCCTCCCGCCTCCATTTTGCTCAACCCTCAAATATTATCCTACCTAATACACGTAGTCCCCACCTGACTTGTTAGTTAGGATATTCCTCTCCCAGTCCCTCTCAGCCGCCCTTTTCCCCTTCTTTTTGTCCATGACTCTTCTAATGCTTTCTAACCACCCCCGCCCAAAGGAGATGAAAATCAGGAATGGGTAAGTCCACTAAACCAAGTCTTCAAAATTCAGATTTTAGCAGCAGCTCATTATCATCCGTTAAGAATGGCGGCAGTGGTTGCAGTTGTGTTGGGGGATGAACTGATTTCTTAAGACGACACATGAAAGACAAGGTGGTTTATTGGCATTCGGGGTAACTCCAAGTTTCCAACCAATAAGCAACCTTGCCAATCTATTCTATGATTTGAATGGCCCATAAAATCTAGGACTCAACTTCTCATTGAGTTTCTTGGCCAAGGAATGCATTCGATAGGGTCTTATTTTAAGATAGACTAATTCTCCCACTTCAAACTCTACTTCTCTTTGACTCTTGTCTGCTGTATTCCTCATGTGCTGCTGTGCATTATCTAAATGCTCTCTCAACTCCCTAATTATAGCATTCCTCTCATCAACTCATTCACATCATCTAATGCTGAGGTATACTTATCCAGAATGGTCAACATGTTACCCCATGTTGAATATTTTAGTTCTGAAATTAGTTTTCCATCACAGGATACACTGATATCATGATTAAATTCCGAACATGGCCATCAATAACATATCAATATAGATCCAATATTTTTAATATATACCTCCCAAACATTAGAAACCTTCAAAATAGAAAAAACCAAATGTTACACGTAACTGTATGGTGTGGCTTACCAACTTGGCTACCATGGTTAGCAAATCATACATCACATGACCAGGAGAACTAAAGAACCAAATAGAAAATATTATGTAAACTACGATAGAGATGTGAGCAGAAAATATACAAATAATTAAGAAAAAGAAAGTGAAATTTCATATTAAAAGCGAAGTAGCACCTTTCATTTAACAACTGTTCCTGATCCTTGCGGTCCAAAGCCTCAAATCGTGGATCATTTCCCCATTTCTTCCGGAAAGTTTGGTAGTCAGTGTTGTGATTGATATCCTAAAAATCAAAAAGATTTATATGCATTCAGAGCTCCATATCAAGGCAGAGATATTTGACAAAGCAACCATAACAAGCATAAATAAGCTTCAAGTGGAAACAATATAGAAACCTCCGAGACTTCATCGAGTAACTGCTTAAATTTCTCTATTGCAGCCTTTTGAGCAGCACGTTTTTCCTTCCGTTCCTCCTCAGCGCGGGTCTTAACGTAATGCTCAAACAAGGACCTTCTTGCTGAATAACTTGGGATAGCCTGCAATTGCACAGATAATCCGCAATAAAAATCCTGCTGATGCCATCCTTAAAATAAAAAGGAAAGAAATGTCTATGAAAGATAAGAATACAGAGAAGGAGCATAAGACCTTCTTGAGAAAAACAGAAAACTCAACAAAATTGACTAAAACTAAAGGCTAAATATATCATGACAAAACAACAATCCAATCCAGTGCAAGTCCATCCAAGAAATCCTGCTAAAAATCTATGAAACCAAACCAATAAGGAAGAAGACATAGAAACAACTGTATCCCAAAATTTCTGTGAAGAAAAAAAAAATTACACAAGTATCCAGCATTACCACTAACCAAATACACCAAATTCTTGCAAAGACAAAACATTTCAAATCCTAATTCTCATTCTTCCCCCCAAATCCTAAATAGTGAATACAAAGTCAATACTCCAAAGTGAATAAAAGAGATATTTAAATCCTAATTCCTAAGAAGAACATAAAAATACAAACTCAACATTAAGCCTTCTGCACAACAATAATCAATAAAGTATATAAAGCCCTAATCAATATTCATGGACTCATGTGAAGATGTGAAGACATGAACCCATGAGGAATAAATGAAATTGAAAAACACTCTAAAAGAAAGCACATTTCATAACTGTAAATTCAACCAATGGGAGGATGAAAAAAAAAAAAGCCTTAGTTCATGAGACATTTTATCCTCCGGTGTTTTGCCTTTTGAAAGTCAATGTTAAAGAAGACAATTAATTTCCAATAGAACAGCATGTGTACCATAAGGATATGAATCCATAATAAAATCAGATGTAATGGTGCACTGTGACAAAATAACATTAATGTTAATGAAAATACCAACAGAAACAAAAACAAATCTACCATATCATTAATAAACAAAAAACATGCACAACCAACCTGTTTACAAGAGTTCCAGTTGAAGGAAAGGCCATTAATTCCCGAACAAAGTAATCTATAATCTTTAGACTCAACAAACCTTAAAACGTGGATCAAATACTATCTTCGGCAGTTCTTTCTCCCACTTTGAGAATGGTGCCACTCCTCGCTCCTTAAGCATCTCCTGTAAATTTCATAGGCCCAAACAAAGACAACAAACTATTAGCATAGCCACATAAAGGGTACATTCAGCAGTGTATCTTGGAGTTTACAAAACAAGCAATAACTATACCTTAAATTGAATGATTCGCTCCTCCTTTGAAGGTCCCTTCTCTTCATCTTCTGAATCTGATGATGTGTCAGAGATGATAGCATCACCATTAGAATCCTTTTGTTTATCTTTGCTGTTTTCACTTTGCAGGCTCTTGGCTATAGATTCAGGTGCTTTTGAACCATTTGATTCAGATCCTGTCTGTACTGATGGTACTGGAATAGAAGAGGGAGTAACAGGAGTTCCTGAATCCTGCAACTTCTTCTTGATCAAATCCAGTGCCGATGATGAACCCTGCGAACTAGAGGATCTGAAAGCTGCAGCATCACGACCACCAGTATTAATAGCAGGAGCATTCAAAGTAACCATTCCTGATCCTCTTTCAGACAATACATTAGCATTTGAAACTGACATTAAATTTTCTTTTGTAGCATCACCATCCTGCTTCTTTTTCAGTTCAGTCACTTCACTTGGAATTTGCCAGCAGCTTGTCTAAGAAAAGAACAAAAGCCAAAAGATGGTATCATAATCTAATTATAAAATATTAACAATATATATATACAAAATATAAATATATATATATATATATTACCAATTCATATCACTAATAAGATCTAACTCTGCCTATGCTAAAATTTGTCTTTTGTAGCTATTCACAAGATTAGATAAAAGAGGTTACATTAGGTAGTCGACAGCCAATGTAAGACTTTATCAAATCGCTATGAGTATGGATCATGAGATCATCGACTTGTATGTGTTAATGCTAGTTAGTTGCTCGAAAGCAACACGTTGTATGGCTCAAGTACAATATCAAATGAGCAAAAGTCGCTGTATCGACATCAAGATATAGTGAAAAATAAGCAAGGGATCCCACATTTTCAGGACAAATGAGGGTAAAGAAGCCAGTCCATATGAGTAGAATCCTTCTGGATGTGGAACATTGACACACTTACGATCAATCAATAGAAATAGTAGACACTATGATTAGGAGAAAGAAAAATGTAATGTTCCTACAAGAAAGCACCATTATTGGAATACCATAAAGATGACAATTAATTCTACCCTATGTCAAATTAAGTGCATGGCAGCAAAAAGTTATTGTTAAAATTCTTGCACACTGCTTACACCATGATTTATTTATTTATTTTCAATATAACTGCTTGAACCACACAATTCACTCCTTTTTCTTTATTTCTTTTACTTTATCGCGTTCTTACCATGTTCTATCAAAAAAAATCCATAACCTGATTTCCAAATTGCAAGATTTCCATTCATATCAATCTATTTTTCAGGTAGAAAAGTATCATTAATCCTATCCAGTTAATTGCATTCTGTACTGTTGTGCATGATAATACTGATTGTCAATATATTAGTTAATAACAATAAATTCAGAGTGAGAAACAAGAAACAGAATTTGATACAGCAAATAATTTAGAAAGGCTCAAGTAGAAACAGTAGTAATAAAGCCAATAACAGGGTCCAGTCATTAAAAACTAAAAACAGGTCATTCACCCTCACCAGACAAGTAATCAAGGAAACCAACAAGGACAATGTGGTAAATGACAGTGACAATCCACTAGAATTGTGAACAATAAATTGTACCTTGGTTCGATTGTTGTAGTAATATTTTTTCCCATCGCTAGTGGTGACCAACACCCAATCAGTACCAGGCAAATTGACCCTATTAGAAGGAAACATGAAAAAATAAAATAAAATAATATCTTTTGAAATATTTATATTGGTTTCCAGTTAATGAAAAGCTTCTAAGACCTCAGAAATGGGAAAAGTGGAAAGCTTCATAAAAGAAAGTGTATAAGCAGAAGACTTGGGAATTAGAACACACAGCAGATACTAGATATAACTATCTTTCAATACATATAGCAATATAGCAAATATATAACACAGAAATTGAAGCGAAAATTAAAACATAAAGGTCACCTAGCCCATGCACGGATGCACCCAACCCATGCATGAATAATGATTATCTAACAAATGTCCTCTTACTATTGAGCAACATAAACAAGCCATACTCTCATGTTAATTTCTTCCAAGTATATTTTGTTTGTCAGTTCAACACTAGAAATACTGAGCATCCCTCTGATTTTTCTATTTGAAACATCAAACCCTTTCTCACCCGTGTATCCAATTCCTAAAGTTAAGGACAAAATTATCTTAGGAGCGTTATGGCTGCAGAGATTTTTCACAATCTTCATGGAACCCTTTTGTATTGTCACATATAGAGTTTAACATTAGCAAATCAGCATATTAACACTGCTGGCAACAAGAGGAAGGTTATAAGAACTTCATTTCTCTACAAACAAACAGTCACTATCAAGTAAAAATCAGCTTCAAATTTCTATTAAAAAAAATCGACTTCAAATGCAATATGACTATCAGATCTTGAATACTACATGCTGAAAAAAATCAAGATTACAACTACTATAATGAAATAAATAAAATGCTTTCATATTAAATTAAAAATGAAATACTAATGTATAACTATTAGATTACAAAGAATGGTGTATAGAAAATAAGAGTATATTTACAAATGAACAGTAATTATTAGATCTTGAAAAACATTTTATCTTTAAGAATTACTGCTGAGAAATACAAGTCATCTTAGGATTAGGAATTATTATTTATTATTATTTATCTTTTATTTTTTCGTCATTTTAAATTCCTAGTTTTTCCTTTATTTTACATTCCTAGTAGGATTAGGATTCCAAGTATAATTAGGGTTATTTTTTCCTCTAATTTAAACCTACGAAAACTATAACTTCATTGAAACATTGGAATATTTTTCTTCTAAATATTCAATATGGTATCAGAGCCTACTATGATTCACCAATAGTGATCGTTCTTGTGGCTGTTTCCTTCCAGCCTAATCCTCAATATTTTCATCTCAGGTCTGTCATTACCCGATGCTTTCCCAATGTTATCTTGGAACACGCAGCCCACCACCGTCGCTTTCGCCACGCACCACCACACACTGTCATTGGAATTCTACATCCGTCCCATGCGCCTGCGTGTGCACGATTTCTGACTTTGTCTTCTGCCATGCTTGCCGTCAAAGTGATCGTCAGCCTGCCCTCGTCTCGTTGCTGGAGATGGTTGGTCATTATCCTATACATTTACTGGCCTTCATTGCCTCTGTTTTATCTTAAACCCACTCAATCCTTGATTGACAAAGCCTACTCAGATTTTCTTCATAATTGGCCTTCATTGCCGTTTTTTCTGAAACCCACTCAATCCTTAGTTGACAAAGCCTACTCAGATTTTGTTCTTAATTGGCCTTAATTCCCCAGCTACCAGAACTTCTTCCTTCAGCCTTCATCGCCGAAATCCTCTCCTCAGAATTCCAATGTCCTTCATAGACAAAATTTATCCATTCACTAACCCTCCCCTATTCGACTTCAACCCATTTCATTAATTGTCCTTAATTGACGAACGAAGTCCACCATACTTTCGCCCTCTGTAGAGAACTCGTCCCATGTTCCATAATTGACAAAACGAGACAGCTAAACCCATTCACTCTTTGTCCTTCAACTAATCTTTCTTAATCAACACTCGTTCTTGTTGAACGCAAGAATCAACTCTCCACAGTCAAACCTTGCTACAAGAAACCCAAAACTCAAACCAATCTCTAACATCTGAAGATACCAGTTCGGCTCAGAAGATTAAAGAACTTCTGAATGTTCAGGCTTCACTAAGGCTTGATCGAAAAAACTATTTTAAGTGGTCTCAGTTTGTTTGTACCTATCTCAAAAGCAGAGGAAGGCTATGTCACTTACTTGAAATAGCACCTGTGAAGGAATCATCTTCCTTCACTGCTTGGTATGAAGAAGATTCCATGATTATGTCCTAGCTATGGGATTCCATGGAGACTTGACACCTGTATGTTGAGTGCCAAGGAAATCTGGGATTTCACTCACAGGACTTATTCCAAGTCTCAGGATGTTGCCTGAGCGTATGTCATCAAAACAAAGATTGTTGCCATGAAACATGAAGAGAAAACTGTCACAGAATATGCAAATATACTGCAAAGTTTATGGCAAGAACTGGACCACTATCAAGTGTTTGAGATGAACGACCTTGAGGATCCTCTTATCTTGACAATATTTATTGAAAAAGACAGTATATGATTTCTTAGTTGGATTGAATACAGAATTTGATTTGGTCAGAGTCCAAATTTTGGGCAGAGAGGAAGTACCTTCATTAAATGAAACCATATCCCTTATACGAGCGGAGGCAAGCAGAAGGAATGTCATGCTTGAAACCCAACTGAAGCCCCATCAAGAGGCATCCACATTAGTGTCAAAGGAACAGCAGGGAAAGGAGAGAAGTAATTTTTCTAAAGCACCAGACAAGGAGAATAAGGATGTTTTATGGTGTACATACTGCATAAAGCCAAGGTATACAAAGGAAGAGTGCTAGAAATTACATGGTAAACCCCAAGCAAAGAGTGGGGAAACAGGGGAGGAAAGCAAGCACAAATAGCAGAAAAATCTAGATCTGAACCCAAACAATTAGAGCAGCAGAAAGATTCAACAATGATGAGATTGAAAAACTAAAAAATCTGCTAGGCACTCTTGAGAAACCTTCTGGAGGCTGCTCTCTAACTCTATCGGGATCAAGCCTCAAAGAGGAAAATTTGATATTTGGAATTGCTAAAGAAGGGAATGGGCACTAACTTAAGGATGTTTTGACAAAAGTGTTACCTAATCCAGGGTTTCATAACTGTATGAGCAAGCTGGGAATACATCTATTCACCATCTTAAGGGGGTTGTTGAGAAATAGAAGTTATATTAGGATTAGGAATTATTATTTTATTTTACGTTTATTTTAGGATTCCTAGTATCCTTAGGGTTATATTCTCCTCTTATTTAAACCTGTGTAAATCATAACTTCAATGAAACATTAGAATTTTCTTCTCCTAAATATTCAACAATTCTGGAAAAATATTTCCTACAATCTCAGGTGATATAAAGCAGATCCGGGGAACCTGCTAAGCCTGCAGTTGTCATAGCCTCTAGAGTTCTTAAATTGTAACTTCAACGTTTAGATTCAAGAATGAGTACAATTTAAGACATAGGCATTCCTCTTCAGCCAAGAAACAATATGATGGGATTCGCTGAATAATCCTGTTCTTGAATTAAAGTGAACCTCCTAAGAGAGAAAAATACAAGAATCACAGCAACCAGAAAGCAAAACAGTAGCTAAAGCAGTAAATCAATGCTGAAAAACAACCAGAAAAACGACACAAAACACACCAGCAAGAACACTTAAAGAAAAGAACAAAGGTTGGCATCCGAGTGGCTAACCACTCTCCCAAAACCTGTCCCAAACCTTTCCTGCTTTCCTTCTCTGCCATACCCCCTAAAAAATATCCCCATGCTACTTGAGGTACCCACTAGCATCTTCTCCACCCAAGTTCCTCTCACTCTTCTAGAATAATCCTGTAACAGAGGTACCTCCTTCCTCTCCTTATTATTCTTCCTCCTTTTATTTTGCTTACTAATCAGGGGCTTATCACAATAGTATCCCAAAAACCACACATTGCCACAATGTCCATGTCCTACTTCTTATGGGTGAGCATCAGTTGGGTTGGAGCAGGTTCGTGTGGGTTAGTTGGATAGGGTAATCAGGATCGAGTCGACTTTTTTGAAACTGAACCTGCCCACCTAACCCAATGATATCGGATTATGTTGAGAGAATAAAGGTAGATTTCACAAGTTCAAAACAGTGTGTTGGAGTTTAATAGCTTTTGAAAATTTCAAAATAGAAAAAGATGCTCAGCAGCAATTCGGTGGCCATGAACATAACAGCACAGGAAATGAGGAGAAAGAAAAACTAGAAATAAATGACTTAAACTCAACTGAAGGTCCCATTCATTCTAGATAAATGATTAAGCCAGCCAAAAGGGAGAAAAAAGAATTAAAAGGTAAAGCAAAAAGGATCTAATCTAACTCATATTCCTACAAAACTACTCCAGTACAAACAATTAACTGCTAATCTAAACAAATTCCCAATCAGTAGTATATCACTTTAAAAAGCTCTATGGTCAAAACTGTTTTGCTTCTGGGTGAGCCACCACTCTCCTTTATTTGTTAAGCTTAATACAACTCACAGCAAGGTTTTAAACAACAGTCTGCAACAACTGCAATTGAGGAAGCAATATTACTGTTGCGGTGAGTTCCACAAACACATCATATCACTATTGCAGTCCTGATGTAGGAACAGTTAGGATAGAGAGAAATGATGAGGGAGAATGAAAGGAACAGGAAGAATAAGAAATTGATGGGAGAAGATTGAAACAGGGAGAAGAGAAAAAAGGGAGAGAAGAAAGATTAAAGGGGGAAGAGGAAAGAGAGGAGAGAGAGAAAGGAGGAGTAGAGAGCCAATCAGAAAATAATTTTTTAATTCCCAATAGTCTGACTTACAAGAAGTAAGATGGCCTTATATAGGAGCTTCAGAATAATTTAATCCCTAATCAATGAATTTTCCTAATTCAAATGACATCACTCAACAGTAGAACCCAAATAAAATTACTTTAATCAAAACATAATTCAGTTAAAAAAAATTGATGAGGTGAAAATGTTATACTAATTTAATCCATCTGAAACTTAAAAATTCCTTTAGCATTCTTAATTAATTTGCGCATTTAAAATCAGAACTTAGGGTTAACTTTATAGCCTGATTTGGTTTTTTTACTCTCCTCTTCACTTCACCCTACTTTAATGAAATTAATTCTACATGTACTCTATTATATATATATTATCAGAATATGCCATTAAGAAAAGTAAAACCCAATTTATATGTTTGGTATTTTTTATTTAAAAAATATTTTATTTTATATTTTTAGTGAATAACAACAGGTCAAAACAAGTTTTTTGCATTTTTTTCTACTTTTAAAAATTTTAAACAATTTTTTAAAAAACAGCTGCACTAGTTATTAAAAAGGACAAAACATATGAAATTTTTTAAAAAGAATAATTTTGTCTTCAGGGAACAAAAGCTATATACTTACATTGAAGCTGGAGTTGGCTGCACAGAAACTTTATCAGGCTGCATACACATGCAAAATATAAATAAAAGGAAAAATAAAATAATCCAACAAAGAAACATGAAATATACAAGTAATCTTTGCATATGCAGTATATAAAGATATAAATATTAAGGAAATGTATATATTCCACAACCTGCATGAGTTTGTGTGTTTTTGAACTCCCCTCCCACCCCAGCCCCTGACCCCTCACCAGCCTAGTGATAACCTCTCTTTTCTTATAGACATGTTTAGGGGTAATTAAACTAGTTTGCCCTCTTTCTTCATCTCATATTGCCCTCTTTCTTCTCTCTAGCTCTCCCTTTTAGATCCATACAAACCCTGACTCTATTTCTAATTACATTAAACCGATTCAATTCTCATCATTCAGTATTACAGCAGATGGTTTACTAATAAATAATTAACACTTTGACATAAAAAACCCAGGGCCAGAGCTTCAACACAACCATTTTGAGCAGCTTATGAAGAATTAATAGATTAAATGCCAGAAAACTATTTTCAAATCATTAACGTGCCATCATATGATTATAAAGGAACTTCTCATGCAACGAGAGAATCTAAGACATTTTTTTCAACAGAAATTGCAAATGCAAAAGAGATGACTTCAGGAAAAATTCCGCTTAGTGCGTATAGTACCTCCGCTTTAAAGCCAGCCGGTTTATCGTAAGTTGATTCTCCTGTCAAGGCATTATAATAGTAAACAATGTCTGCTTCAGTTTTGTGGGCAGTCCAGGCATCTAATTGATCATTAAGGGCATCCTGATTCTGAGTGGCAGTAGCATTCATCTTCTTCCTGTCATCTGCACAATAACAAAAACCACAAATTAAAAGAAAATTATTGCAAAAAACTTGAGCTAATACATAATACTTGTCATTGAAGTAGTAACAGGGTAGTAAGCATACCGGTATGCCCCGAAATTACTTCCATCGGCAAACCAGTAGTTCCCCTCTGGTGATGACTGATTGCTGAAGCAGAAACAGAAGTGGAACCTGTAGCCCCCACAGGAGTAACACCAGGAGGTTGAGAATCAGGAACTGGAACAGCTGGGAGAGTAACACCATGAGCTGGAAATGGAAAGGGAACAGGAACAGCAGAAGAATATGGTAGAAACGGTGGCCTAGATATACCACTCATCTGTGGGGGCTGTAACCAAAGTCCCTTCACTGCCATGCCTGGCACAGATGGATAGGGAAAACCCATATTGGGACCAACAGGATTTGATGACATGGGTGCAATTGGCATATTTTGTCTTGGTACTGTGGATGAGGAAGAATCAGCCATAGATGATGGAGCAACAGGGTTGGGGGATATTGACGATGCTGATGATAATCCAGGGGGACCAGGAGTTCCAGGCATTACGCGATGGACAGGAAAAGATGGAGCAGTTGGCATCCAAGAAGTAGCTGGACGATAGTTGGAATCTGAGGACACAGGCATTGTAGATATAGAAGTGTAAGGAGGAGCAGAATGTGGAATACTTGATGCAGAAGATACTTTATCAGCATCCTTTGCAACAGAATCTGACTTATTCTGCAATAGACAAAGACGAAACTATTATTACAGGGCTAATTGCATGATGCCAATGTTCATCAGCCAATACTCATGATCTTGACATTAGATTGCCAGACCCACCCATATCCAAAGTTTGATACAACATTATTTTAAGTTTGACCCAGCTGCATGAGTGGCTATATTATAAATGAAACACTTAGGCCCCATTATGTGTTCAGGTAGGTCCACTTACAGTTTTTTTACATAGAAAAAGAAATATTATTAATAAAGAGAGAACAAGAAGTCCTCTAAGAAAAGAGAAAAGAAAAAAAAAAGTGAAAAGTAAAAAGAGCAAAAGAAAAACCAAAACTCTAGCTCAACATAGCCTTCCAATCCCTATGGAGATCCATAACGGAAATAACTCTAAACATTCCATTCGATGAAACCCACAGGGAAGACAAAAAGGTAATTCTATCCCACAGAGGTTCAGGTAGGAGGAATTTATTACTAAAGACCCTAGCATGAGGTCCACATACAGATCATCTTTACAAATTATAATTCATTTTCAATACAGATTTGCAATGCTGGAAATGCTGATTAATATCTTTTTAAGAGAAGAGAACAGAGATTCTTTGCTTGGCCTAGCAACAAAATGGTTAACAGCTACTTATTTTTCATAATAGTACTTATTTTGAAACAATAAAGTGTTTGACCAAGCGTTTACAAAAGTGAAGCTGCTTCTAAACGACAGCACACAGCAGAAGCAATTTGTCAGTTGTGAGAAAGAAGAGAGAAATTGGAGCTTCTCCTTTAAAGCAGAAGTAAAAGCAAAATAACTAAATTATTAAAGTAGTGTAACATGTATCAATCTTTCTAAGCATATGATTGGCTTGGACTAATGTTGATCATTGTTTGGTTAGTGATCAAGCTGAGAAGGTGAGTGTGGAGGGGGTTGGGGGGGCCAATCCACGTGCTGAATCCTTTTGGGATCTTGCAATATAGAGGATTTCAAAAAGGTTAGAAAGCTAGAAAGGCTGAAAGGGGATAATTTCTCTCTTGGTGGTAGGATCACATTAAAGTAGGCTTCTTAATCTAGTATCCGTATTCGTTTGTATTATCTCTCCTTGTTTATGATTCTGGTTGGGGTGGCAAATAAATTTGAAAACACTGAAGGATTTTTTGTGGTGAAAGGGGATGGAGGAATGGGTCAAGGTAACATCTCCCTAGTGGCTAAATGGCACTGGTAATTTCCTTTAGAGCCTACTTCTTTGTGGCATAGATAAGGAAAATATAGTATTCAACAAAATGGTTGGGATGCTAATTTTTGTTTGGTGCTACACATGCAAGTCGTTGGAAGATCTCCCAGTTATATAATTCCTTTTCTTCAATGCTTTATCCTCATATTGGAGAATGGAGATGGTAATGGTACTCATTTTTAGTTTTAGGAAGACCATTAAATTGGTAAATCTTCTTTACTTGAGCTATTTCCATGTCTTTAAGCTCTTCATCTTTAGAGTAAAAGAAAGATTGAGGTCCTAAAATCTAGCACAACTACATGCTGCCAATGCCAAATAAGACTATCTATGATCTATCCTCCTTAAAAAAAAGCAAACAACAAAACAAAGCATTTTCCCACACCTGCCTCCTAAATCAAGTTAAATATTTCACAAGCTATGGTTTCATAGCAACCAAAATTTTCTAATTGCTCATAATCCTAGAATTCATGTTGTTTTATTTGACTATAACCTCAGCAAACAAATAACATGTAACCTGAATCAATTGGTCGTCACACTAATCAAAACACCTAATTTTCTACTTCAAATGAAATCACTAGTGTTCATGATGCTACATGGAAGTCGCATATTAGAATCTAAGAATAAGGTGCTGAAATTTTTTACTATGGACAAAGGGGAAATCAATCAAGGCATGTCTCAATTATGTATTGGTCGTATTAACCTTATATCATTATGATTTCTTCTGCCTGGATTTTTATGTAGATGCAAATTTAACACTGAATACTAAATTAAGTTGTTTACCTATCACGGTTTTAGTTTAACAAGCTTACATTTCACTTTACACAATTATCAACTGTTTACCTTGGCCCAAAAACAAATTATCAACTCTTTACTACAAGAAACCTAAAGGCCTCATTCTAATGTGTTCATATGATTATATTTATATGTCAAAGAGACTATTTGAAAGGGCCATAATAGATCAGATCAGACCAACAAAAACCCCGCCTGAAGCTCCAAAACCAGCTTAGAATGTGAAACAAGTTGGCCAATTTGAAGCACTTTTGAACTTGGGAAGATAATTCAACCAAGGTTTGATTAGTCAAGGAGCTGGCCTAAAACTATTGAAACCAGTCCATCACTAGACAGGATTTCTTGTTAATGTAGAGTGCAAGTCTTACTGTGCTAGATTGTGAATGCTGATCAGTAGGAAAAACAACACTTGGGGAGATATTATAGGAAAATGAAGGCACAGCAGATGGGGAGAGACCAGGAACTCGAGGTTGAACAACCATGGGAGATACAGTTGAATGCGATTTCATCACCTGCATTGAAAGACGTAAATAACAAGCATAGTTGACAAAACCATAGAGTAGAAGCCTTCAATGATTATAAACTTTATGACATATAATAATTATCATTAATAATAAATAAACACATTCAATGAAAAGCCAAATACTGCGAATGTAAACAAACAAACATGTCTGTACTAACAGAAAGAATTGATGTCGGTTGAGAATTCCCAGAAGCATTTGCACTCTGATGCACATTGTTGTAAGACACTGACAACACTGGAAATAAAAACCCAGTTGCATTAGTGAATTTTGTGCATGTACTTTCTGGCATTAAAATTAACTAGTGGTACCAATTAAACCCACAAATACAAGGGGTGCATATACCTGCACCCGGTGGTGTAGATGCAGAATTTGAGGTTGAAGAACCCACAGATGTTTCTCCAGTAGGTTGACCAGATACGGGGATTTGAGAAACTGGTGGTTGTGCTTCTTGGGTTAACCAAGCTGGAGATGCCATTACTAATCTGCATAATAAGAAATCCAAAACATAATAAACAAAAAATTCAGTTCAAGATGGTGTGCTAGATTAGGATAAATACAACACCCTTAAAGATTTACTATATTGAACACCTTAAATTAAATCACATTTTCTAGCAAAAATCTTGTCGTCAACAACACCCAGGTTTTAGTCAGTCAAAAAATACTAGAAATCGAAGGAAGTGTTCCACTCAAGGAAAGGAAAGAACAACCAAAATCGCCTTTAAAAAATATCATTGCTATTTCCTTATCATAGATCCCCTTGCAGAGGTATATTGCTTAAAAACAAAACCAAAACACTCAAATAAAACAACAGAAACACAGCACCATCCAAGTCAGGGAGAATAGGAAGGAAATCGAGTTAGTGATAGGTAACCCTGCGATGATAGTAATCATAAAGATAAGAAATAGGAAGGAAATTTGAGTTAAAATTGGCGGGCAAATTCCTTAATCAATCAGTAATAGAAAGAAAGAAAAGAAATCAAGTCAGGGAGAAGAATATAAACGGCACCATTGTTAGAACTTAGCGAAGTTTAGCAACCAGAACAGTTGTTTCACTAAGTTGTAGCTGTCAAGTATTCTTAATAGTCAGAGACCTATCACATTAGGCAAACAAAAACACAAACTTCATACGTAGATTTTACATTTTTCAGTTTCTTCTGCCATGTAGCCCTCAAAAATTAACATAATGCTAAGCAGAACCAGAACCCTAGGGCCCCATTTGTCTAAAACGAAAATTCCTAGTGAGGAATTGAATAGTAATAACGCAGAAAGGCTTAATTAGATAGAAAACATGGCGAAAGGCGATGAAGCTCAAATAAAACATAAACTAAATGCAGAACCCAGGAACAATATAAATATTTCTCAGAAACCAGAGCGGGAAACTAACCTACATACATGAAAACAAACAAGAGGAGAGTTGGAGTAAGAGGGCACCAAACCAGGTCGTGAAAGAAGCAACGCGCGTGAGCTGGATTATGGAAGCAATAGAGAGAGTGAAAGAGGGTTTAGCTTGAGAAGTGTTTGTATCTTAGCGCTTCTGTTATTCTGATTTCGAACATCCGGCCTCCGGAGCAGAGAAATCAAGTGGGTCGCCCGACGGACTCGCGATGGGTAAGGCCGGTCTGGAATTGCTTATTTCTAAATAATTTTTTTTTGGCTAGATTACTCTTTTGTTATCCACGTCTGCACGAAATTTAATATTGGTCATCAACATTTCAAAAAGTTATTTTAGGTCCTCAACGCTTTTTTTTAATCAAAATTGGTCCTCTAACGTAACATCCGTCTGATTTTGCCATTAAATGCTGACGTTGAAGGCTTATGTGGTACACCCTCTCTCTTATGTGTCATATTTAAATGACATGGCACTCTCTCTCACTCTAACTCAGCGAAACGACGCCGTTTTGATTCAAAACAAAACATTTAAATGAATCAAAACGACGTCGTTTCGCTGAGTTTGAGTGAGAGAGCGTGTCATGTCATTTAAATATGACACGTAGGAGAGAGGGTGTACCACATAAGCCTTCCACGTCAGCATTTAATGGCAAAACTAGACAGATGTTACGCTAGAGGACCAATTTTGACCTAAATAAAAACGTTGAGGATCTAAAATAACTTTTTGAAACGTTGAGGACCAATATTAAACTTCGTGCAAACGTTGAGGACCAAAAGAGTAATTTGGCCTTTTTTTAAAATGAGTTTGAGAAAAAGTGTAAGACAAGGAACCTTTGGGCATATTCTTTACGCAAGAAGGGAATGGATGTTCTGTGTTTGATAGTAAAATTTTAGAATGGGAATGAAAATGATTAAAATTACCACTCTACTCCTTATATTAAAACATTAAAAAGAAAAATATATTGAGATTATGTCAAATCAAATGGTATAATAGACATTTCACATTGTGCTCGGAAATCAAAGGGAATTAGTCGGGCCCATCTATTTCATTCTTTTCTCCATTTCCTTTTCTAGTAAAAGAACATGCCGTTTGTGTTTGATAAAGTGGGTTAAAATGTATTTTTTTTAAAATAATTTGTATTTAATAAATCTATATTAAAAAATACTTGGTTTTTGTATCAAAATAATACTTTTCAATTTCTTATTATTATTATCACTTTTGAAATTTTATTTTTCAATATATACCGATCGCACTGTTCACGGTCCAATTCGCCCTTAGGGACGGCAAGTTGGGCATTTTTTTATTCCAATTTGCCCTCCCTAATGGCGAGTTGGGAGGCAACGCCAATTGTTCCCAATTCGCCGTTAGGGAGGGCGAATTGGCCTTACTGGCCAGCCAAGCCCATGTAGCAAACTGACGTGCCCAATTTGCCCTCCCTAACGGCGAATTGGGAGCCAGAAGGGAATCCCCACTGTTGACTTGACACCTCACTGGACGTTGCAGATTACGAAAAAGTTGACCAAGTTTCTTCACCCCCAATTTGTCGTTGCTAACGGTGAGTTGCGCTTATGTTGCATGAAACCCATACATAACCCCTACTAAACCCTAAGAAACCCTACGAAAAACCCTAGAATCCCTACCCAATTCGCCGTTACCAACGACGAATTAGGTTAAAATTTTTCACTTTTCCCAACTCGCCGTTGCTAACTGCGAATTGGGTCTTGATTTGAAAGATGGCATCGTAGCTAGTGACCTACTCTCCTGCATGACCTTTCAATCAAAGGTTATGCAGAGGGTTAGTTTAGGCATGAGAAATGCTCCATCTCCTTCCATTTCCTCCACTTCCTCCACCATTATATATACACATTTACCATACCCCACCACCCCCACCAATCTCCAGCTTTCTACCCCACCACTACCAGAAAATCAAACTCTCTTGTTAAAGCGATCATCCTACTTAGCGACAATGATGAACGATGGATTCACCATATGTATTTATGAAAATGCCAACATTTGCAAGGAGGCCAATGGAGTGGCATTTCGTGGCAACAACTATCCAAAAATGACGACCATCGATAGACACATTAGCTTTGAAGGGCTAATGCAGCTGGTGCATCAGAAATTAAGATTACAACACTACCAGCAAGTGTCCAACCTAATATACAGGATGCCTTTTATGAGCGATTGTGTTAAATTTTTCCCCTGCAAATTGATGGACGACGGTAAGGTGAATTCCAGGATCACCTGTCACGCTAATTGTCTTCCATGTTAACCCATGCCGATCATAGAGATTTGTACAAAGATAACCGCAGTACAATAAGAATCCGTCAACGGAGACTACATTCTTGAGGCGCCTCTGCAGACCGTTGTCTTAAGAATTTTGCGGAAGTCAACCAGTTGAAGAGGAAGACGAATACGAAGGGGCAATCACAGAAGTAAAGCGGCTGCTCAGCATACCAACAGCGGCCCCGAACGACGACATAGGGGATGAAGAATATGAGGATCAATTAATGGGTAATAACATTGAGGACGGCGACTACAAGTAAGAGGATCCCAACAATTACGAGTGAGAGGATCCCTACCACTACGAGGAAGTCTACGTGAGCCACGTCGGCAACTCTAGCATGACCGAATTTCGGCCCACACCACAACAATCACAAATAAATCTTTCTGGCGTGCGACGAACGCCGTACGACGGAGATATCACGGACATTAGAACTTGGACAAAGGATGAAGATCTTAGGAGCGGGTTGGTCTTCAAGGACAAGGAGGCCGTTCAGGATGCTTTGAAAGTGTTCTCACTTAAAGGCCATGTGGACTACAGAGTGATGCGCTCCAGAGAGAAATTTATCAAATGTGTCTGCACCACGCGACGAGTTGCAAATGAAGGGTTAAAGCAAGTTACAGGGTCGATCTTCAGCTGTGGATGATTTCGAGATACAGTGGCCCCCACAACTGTGCATCCACCGCAATCGCGAAAGACCATCCCAAGCCCGATTCTGACATGATAGTGGGGATAATAGTAAACTTGGTTGCAAATAAGGCAGATATTCCCATCTCACTGGTGGTCGAGACAGTGAAGAAGGTACGAGGCTTCACCGTCTCGTACAAGTCTATGGGTGTCGGACGCCCGTGGACTTAAGTTGCCTTTCAGCAAGCTACTTAGGAAAATTTCTCACTTGTTTCCTTTTGTCAAACGAGCCCGTTTGCAAGTGGGTTTGGCCATCTTGGTCGGTCGTTCGATTGGAGAGGTTTCATGTATCTCTGGATTTACTTTGGGAGAGTAGAGATGTCGAAGATGCCACGTGTCTTGATCTGGGCGGCTGACTGCTTGACAAGTTTTTTAGCCGTCTCTGCAGAAAGCACGCGTCTTTTCGAGGAGGAGGAGTCATTGTGTAGAGGGGAATTTTCGGAAGTGCCCTCTGGGGGTGTGGGGAGGAAACTCAAAGGCTAGGGGTATTCTGGGATGCTTCTTCCCTGAGCAGGCTCGTCCGCGGTCTGTGGCCGATAGGAGACTTTGTGAGGAGTTGCTTTTTGAAGAAACGGGCTACTGTCACCGCCACGTGTCATGGCCTGATTAATTTTCATGGCTTTGGGTGACTTGTAGCCGTTTTTCTTCATTTAATGCGGGTGCGTTTCCGAGGGTTGCCATCATTAGCCTTGGTTACGGGCATGCAAAGTACGTTTAGAGCTTAGGTGGAGGCTTGGTCTGGGGCGGGCGGACTCCTGGTTCTTTACCCTTAGAGAGTTTCTCGCGTGATTCTTTGGGACCAAGGCGAGCGACCTTGATGGCGCTAGTTTGTCGCGTAGTATGCTCGCGCTAGTTTTTAATCCTTCATGATTTTTCCAACCCCGTGTGGCGTCAGGAATTTCATAGTGAGCTGTGCGGTGGACACTACAGTTCTGAGTTTGTTCAGGGACGGTCGCCCTAGGATGGCGTTGTACGCCGAAGGTGCTGAGACGATGATGAAATCTACGTCAAGACTTGCCACCTTTGGTAAAGTGGCCATAGTTGTCCGGGCTGATATGATTCCTTCTGTAGGAACTTGAGCTCTAGAGAACCCTATGAGAGTGCCAGGAAATGGCCTCATGTTAGCCTCATCCAACCCAAGCTTCTTAAAAGTGTTGAAATAGAGGACGTCCGCTGAGGATCCTTGGTCTATTAGTACTCGCTTGACTTCGTAAGTGGCAATGACTGCGGTCACTACCATTGGGTCGTCATGGATTGGTCCATCAAGATTTGTGAGGTCGAACGTTATAGAGTCTTCCTTAGATTCTTCGCTTCTCTTCATATGCTTCAGAGCATAATCAAGGGCGAGTATGGAGCGTTCCACCCTTTTCTTATTTTGCGGTTGCGAGGTGGTTCCTTTTTGCAATCCACCTGCAATGACGCTGATAATCCTGCAAGTAGGTGCTTGGTCGCTAACCTCCCTCGGGTGTTCTGTATTAGTTCTGCTATCCTCTTTGATGTATCTGCCCAATTGTCCTTTACGGATCAGGTCCTCAATCTGATCTTTCAAGTGAATATAGTCGTTGGTGACATGTCCGTAGTCTTTGTGGAACTGGTAATACTTGGATTTATCCACCGACTTTCCGGTCTTCCGCATCTTTATTTGTGGGGGAAAACTGAGCATGTCCGAGTGGTAAATTTCCTCGAGGACCCCGACATGTGACTTGTTGAGGGGAGTGTAGCTGGTGAACCGTCCTCTAGGAGGCGTTCGAGGTCACAGTGGCGAGCGCTTTCTGTTATTTTTCTCCATAGGATTTTGGTTGTCTGTTGTCGTATTCTCCTTTTTTTCCCCAGATCACTCCAGGTCGGATCAATTTAATAGGAATTTTCTCATTTTATCTTTGGCAATCTGGGCGTTCTCCTCTTGGATGAACCATTCCGCACGGTCCATTAGTTCCTGCAGGGTAGAAACGGGGCACCTGTTGAGCTCCCCGTAAAACTGTGAACATCGGAGGCCTTGCTTAATGACGAAGATTGCAACAGCATCTTGGAGGCCTCTGACTTGGAGCGAGAGTTTGGTGAAGCAGACTAAGAAGGCTTGTAAGGTTTCCCCTTCTTCCTTATGGAAGCCGATAAAGGAATCTTCGTTCTTCTGGTGTTCCTTGCTGCTGGCGAATTGGGTGAGGAACTTCTACGCCAGCTGTTCGAATCTATGGATCGAGTTTGTGGGCAGTTGTGAAAACCACCTCAGAGCTGCTTCCTTTAAGGTCGAGGAGAAGACTCGGCATTGATGACCGTCCGTCATGCCGAGTATTGACATAGTAAGACCCCGGTGGATAGTTTGGGATAGGTGGTCGCGGGTAATCAGCGGGCGGGCGCACTGCTTGCCTGGCGACCATTGTTGGCCCAGGTGGAATTAATGGCGAGGAAGCTGGTACTGTTAGCGATAGTCGTGCGAACTCCATGGGCAGAGTTCCGAATTGTATTATGGGCAAGCCGGTTGGGTTATTGGAAGGGCCCGCAGGTGTGTTATACGGTGCTACCGATTTTTGAACGCCTATGTTTGTTTGGGGGTGGTTTCTATCCTCTTCCCATTGTTGTTGATGTACGGCTGCTATCTCTGCCTTGAGTCGGGCTACCTCCATCTCTCGCGAGGTCCTCGTCGGTTCTGTTATCTCTTGGTTGCTAGCTGAAGGGCATGGATTGTGCGGCATGCCGTAGGGATACTGAGGGCATGCTTCCTCCCTGGCTGCTGGTGTCTGGACCACAATTCTGCAATAGCAACTTGCGCCGTTAAGGTGTTCTGCTGCTGGGTTGTGTTCGAGCTGCCTACTTCTGCCGTGACAACTTTAACTGTCCCCTGTCTATTCCTTGTGCTGAGCCTTAGAGCGCTTGCATCGATCGTGGCCGTTGGGACATTTGAGTCGACCATTTCCAGATTTTTCCTGTGTATAAATAAAGAATGCGGGTTTCTGAGTGTTAGGCGGGTACTCCTACTCCCCGAAAAAAGAAATTTCGTTTAGCGGCAGAGAGCGCAAGGCATTGGGTCTAAGGAAGACCGCAGTGTGCGCCAATGTAACTGTCATTTTTGGTTCAGACAATTTAAATTTGTAAATAAGGACCGCAAGGGGTCTTGACCTTGGGGGACTTATCCTTAGGTGGAAACCTAGGTGCCTACGTACCCTTACGAAGGGATCAAAGTCCATGATCCATGATGTAGTTCGTCGTGATAACGTCCGTGAGAGCCGTTAGGCAAGGTAGTTACCTGTGTGGGGCCATGTGCGGCTAGGACGTGTGTAAGGTACTCCGGGCGGGCGAGCCACTCGTGTAGGAGGTTGCCTTAGATTATGAGAGAGCAAGGGTCTCTTAGAGCTATTGGGAGCTCCGTTGGTGAAGGTCTCCGGGATGGAGATACGCCTGCTAATGGTGGAGCTAGGTGGTGCCGTAGGCTAAGCTCTTGAGTTAACTAGGAGGTGTATTGCATAAGGAAAGCTAAGTCTAGCTTTTGTGTAATCAGAATTTGTGATACTTGCCTCTTTTTTCAATATCCATGAGTCCCCCAGGTGAGGGCCTTTTATACCAAGTGTGGAGGAGGACGTGGTCGACCCACGTTCCTGCTCAACGTGGGTCGTTCCACGATGCTTGGAGGTTTTTCCCACGTCCCTCGGACGGGAGCCTAGAAGGATAGACGTGGGTACCGGCCACACAGGTGGTCAATGAGTGGTGCCACGGGTCATCGGCGTGAGCCACTCCGGGGCTTCCATAATCTCAATGCCACGTGTACCTAGGGGAAATATTCCGGAGTTACAACTAATATTATTTACTAATAACACAATTTTTACTATATTAAAATTAATTATTAGTATTATTTACGAATATTTACTATTATTATCAACTAAAAGAATTTAATAACTAATAATATTAGTTTTATAATAGTTATTTACTAATCAACATCATTATTTCTATGTATAACTAAGCAAAAAAATAAGGATATCATTACCTAAGCATGCTGAATATGATGACACAGCAAGAGACGGTGATCGACGTCGGAGAACGGATGTTGCAACTCCACCATGCATGCATGCATGATGATGAGAAGAAAGGAGATGACTGGAGATGATGAGATGAGGAGAGGATGATGTGAGTGTGGGTGAGGGAGACATGAGTGTGTATGAGGAAGAGGAAAATGAGGGTGTGACTATGTATGAGGATCAGGAAGAGAAAAATGAGACTATAAGTGTGGGAGAGGGAGGTGAGTGTGAATTAGAGTAAGAGAGTGGGAGTGTGAGTAAGTGAGGGAGAGGAAGAGGAAGAGAATCGATGAAGGTGGACGGTTGGGGCGGGATTTAAATGGAGTGATTTTTGAACCCCCAACTCGCCGTTAGCTCGTTAGCAACGACGAATTGGGGGTGAAGAATCTTGGTCAGCTTTTTCGTAATCTGTAACGTTCAATGAGGTGTCAAGTCAAACAGTGAGGATTCCCTTCTAGCTCCCAATTCGCCGTTAGGGAGGGCGAATTCGGCACGTCAGCTTGCCACGTGGGCTTGATTGTCCAGTAAGGCCAATTCGCCCTCCCTAACGGCGAATTGGGAGCAGTTGGCAACTTGGCGTTGACTCTCAACTCACTGTTAGGGAAGGCGAATTGGAATAGAAAAAATGCCCAACTCGCTGTCCCTAAGGGCAACTTGAGGCGTGAGCAATGCGTTTGGCATAGATTAAAAAATAAGATTTCAAAAGTGATAATAATAATAATAAGAAATTGGAAAGTGTTATTTTGATACAAAAACCAAAAATACTTTTTATTGTAAAATTACAAAGAATAGCATATACAAATTTAAGTGTTATTAATATTAGAGTATATACACAATTTGGCCCCTAAAAAATTTTGAAATTGACATTTTCATCCCTGAAAGATTTGGTCTACCTAACTTGGTCCCTGAAAGATTGCGTCGTTAGACAATTTAGTCCTTCTGTCTTGTCCAGTTAAATGCACTTAATGGAATTGCTGATGTGACACATTAAATGCACATGTGGCTCGTTAAGTGCTGATGTGGACTTGTTTACGTGGCAGAAAATAAGAGCATATACACAATTTGGTCCCCGAAAGATTCCGAAATTGACATTTTCGTCCCTGAAAGATTTGAACTGCCCAACTTGGGTTTTGAAAGATTGCGCCGTTAGACAATTTGGTCCTTCCGTATCTTTGAATTGATTTAAATTATTATGCTTTCCAACACAACACACAAAGCTATGTTGAGGACAAATATGCTAACTTAATCCTCTGTCACTTTAGTTCCTTTTGGAGGCAAAATATAGTATTTATCTTGACCTAGAAACTATTTATCTTGATCATGAAAAGTACTCTTATAGTATGCTATTAAAAAACAAGCTCATTATGAAATTTTCCTATTGTATAGAAAATAAGGTAGTGATTTTTACAGTTGAATCAGCTTGGAGATCTTAATTAATGATGCTTATGTTTGCACCTTTCAACTCTCTGTTCAAGGCTTTTCAATTCTTATATTAGTTGTCATGTTTAAAAGGTAAACATTCTGGTTCTATATCCATGCACTTTGATGACAATAATGAATCTTATCAGTACTTTTATCTCTTGCTCTACGAACATAAGCAATGTGGTAGTATCTTGGAGGCATGTTCGATCAAGTCATCCACTTTGATATAATGTCCAAAGCAATGATTATCTAACTAAGCTAATTGTTATTTGCATCCAGTCAAAGTTGTATAAGTGATTTCTATTGATGCAGGGAATTAGCCTCTCTTGAAATACCAATAGAAAAGCAACTAAAGGTCAAATATATATATATACACATATACACATATGCCATTTGGAGAAGATACAAGAATATGTATTTGCCAACACTTAGCTAAGATAATATGTATATGGACTAAGAAATTTCCATATTAATCTATATTTTTGAATTTTTTTTAAGTTTTTTCAATACGCAATAAATTTCAATTATGCACATTTAAAGTGGCAAGAGATTTCACATCATCCACTCGTGGGACCAAGATGGGCAAGTTATTTCTAAATGTCATTTAACACATTATCTTGCTTCAATTCTGGTTGCCTTATTCAAGTCATATGGCTTTTACCTTCCAATTGGTTGTGCAGGTATCATATTGCAGAAGTTGAATGTATACATTATATTTATCTCCAAAATGAACTAAAGTGACAGAGGATTAAGTTCACAGCAAATTTGTCCTCAACATGTTTGTTGGCTTTGTGTGTTGTGTTGGAAAGCATAATAATTTCAATGAATTCAAAGATACGGAACAACCAAATTGTTCAACGGCACAATCTTTCAAGGACCAAGTTGGGTAGTCCAAATCTTTCAGGGACGAAAAATGTCAATTTCAGAATCTTTGAGGGACCAAATTGTGTATATGCTCTTCTTTTCTGTCATGTAAGCAAGTACACGTCAGCACTTAAAAAGCCACATGTCCATTTAACATGACACGTCAGCTTCCGTTAAGTGCATTTAAATGGACATGACGGAAGGAATAAATTGTCTAACAGCGCAATTTTTTAAGGACCAAATTAGATAATCTAGATCTTTCAGGGACGAAAATATCAATTTCAGAATCTTTCAAAGACCAAATTGTGTATATACTCTTAATATTATTAAATAGATGAATTGTACAAATACTTATTATTCTTAATTTTTATTACATAAATGAATATGAATATTTATGATTTATTAAATAAATAAATATAAAATATTAATTTGTTGATTAATTTATTAAAATATTAAATAAAAATATTAATTGTAATTATTATAATTTTTTATTCATGATTTTTATTTTTATTAAATATCTGTTATTTTATTTAAATAAAAATTTATTATTATTATTGCAATCACATAATATTCCATCAGGCGAAAAAAAAAAGCACATAATATTCCCTCTTAGTGATATGTGGCATCCTCGTCTCTCACGTAACAATCAACCTGCGTATACGTGGCGCCATTCGATTGCACCAAGCCGAGCATAATCCCATGTTCTCCCCGGAATTCTCCCCGAGAAGAGATGTGAGGCAGGCCTCGATTACCAGAACATGAGGGCGCTCACGTCCTCCCTCACAGGCTATAAATAGCCTCCCCCCATGAACATTAAGGGACATATCACTTACCTCTAATACATCACATATACATACATTCGCTCCGACAAATGTTCATTATTTTCCCAAAGATTCCAACCAGTAATTCCCCAGTTACTACCCGACTATCAACCTTCACTAAGCATAGCTAACTTCCTTCTACAGGCGACCAATTTCGCCTGCTCTAGCACACGTTCTAGCCGCACACGGCACTTACAGGTATAACCCTTGCCTAATGGCTCCTATGGACGTCCCGTCATCGAATTACATGGACTTTGATTCCTTATCAAGGATACGTAGGCACCTAGGTTCTTCACCTAAAGACAAGTCCCATAAGGTTAAGACCCCTTGTGGTCCTTAACTCTGCTTAAGAATGCTCTATGTCAAAAATTAGGAATATTACAGTAAAAGACGCTAATATGTGTACATAGGTGTCAATATAAAAATGGGTTTTTAATATATATTTTGTGATAAAATTGGATTTTTAAGTAATTTTATTATTTATAAAATATCAGGTATTATTACGAATATCTTGGTTGATTTCATGTCAAACCAGGACTATTTAATCACTTGGAATTCGAGCATAAGGACTGAATTAAAGAAAGGAAAGTGCAGCAAGGACCAAACTGAAGATTCAGAAAGTAGAAAAGTCAACCTTGGTCAAGTAAGGTGGCATAGTTGAATTCAAATTTCAAATTTCAAATTTCAAATGGAGCAGCTTCGAAGAGCCTAAATAGATTTCGGATCTTATTATTCGAATTTTGTAGTTCAAATAAATTATGAAATAGTATTATTTTACAACAAGTAGTATTATCTTTACGAAAATATTATTATTTCTTAATTTGTAATTAGAATAGGATTCTCCATGTAATGCTTATAAATAGAAGGCAGAAAGTCTTAGTTATGTATCCTAACTTTCTTCTAGACTTAGCTAGCCTTCTGTCTTTTAGAACATGAGTAGCTAAGCCTGCTAGGTTGTCCCTATGGTAGTTTATGTAATTTGCTTGAGCTATGACTTTATTTTTAGGAAGTTATTTAGATATTTACATACAGTTTATCAACCTCCAGTCATGGTTCTAGGTCCCATCGGTCAACGGGTTTAGGATTCATGATTGGATTAAATAGACCTAGCGATCGCAAGTCGGGTTGATCGACTCAAACTAGATACCACCTTTTTGTACTTATTTTTATAAACGTAATTTGGTTTTTCAAAATTAAATTTGTTTCTCTAGTTTTCATACACCATTTTAATGCGAGTGCAACATTCTAGTTTTGATGTGTACCTTGGTCCTATGAGGCGGTCGCCGGGATTACCTTTGGATGAAAAGGTCCAATATGGTGTTTCTAAATACTTCTATTTATCTTTCAAAAATTAGCAGGGATAACAAACTACATATACCTTGAAAGGGCAATTTAATTTTCTTAGTTATTCTATTTTCATCTTATTTTGACAACTTAATTATTTACTTGCTTTTCTTTTGAAAAACTTCTTAATCTTTAACCCGATTTGATAATTCTAAGGACATAGTTATTCAGGAACTACTGAAGATTCCACGTGATTCGACCATGAGATTGCACTATACTACATTCTTAGGCTATGCTTGGTAGAAATGGATGGATGGGAAGGGAAGGGATGTAAAGTACTGTAGAGTAAAAGAAAGTACTGTAGAAAAAAATGTGTTGGGAATGTAAAAAATATGATGAGAAGTGTGTTTGGTATGTGTAACTGTCGTTTTTGGTTAAGACAATTCATAATGTAAAATAAGGATCGCAATGCGTTGTAACCTTGGGGACTTGTCCTTAGGTGATTATCTAGGTGCCTACATACCTTATGTAGGGATCAAAGTCCACGTAATTCGAAGAGTGAACGTCCATGGTGGCCATTAGGCAGGAATGTTACCTGTAGTGACCGTGTGCGGCTAAGACGTGTATATGTTGTCCAGACGGACGAGCCACCTGTTGGAGGTATCTTGTAGGTAGAGGGAGAGAGCAAGGGTCTCTAGATATCTCTTAGAGCAAGAGAATGAGAGTATCCTGTTAATGGAGTGAATATGAGCTGATGTTTATTAGGTAGACTTCAGGTAACGATGATCTCATGGTATGCTTTTGTGTTGCGAGCATTGTCTTATTCGCTTCTTGGTTGCCTGTCTCAGTCCCCCAGGTGAGAGGGATATTTATACTCGGGGTAGAGGAGAACGTGGTCAACCCACGTTCTGGTGCCTGGGGCTCTACCCGGTGCCTGGGGAGTTCACCCACGTCTCTAATGTGAGAGAGCGCGTGGGTGATTGTGGGGAGAGGCCACGTTCAGGGTCATCGAGCAATGTCACGTCTCACTGATCAGTGGTCCGGTTAACCTTTCTAGAAGGCCAGTGCCACGTGTCCTTAGGAGGGTATATTATGGAATTACCATATGTAAAAAACATGATGTAAAGTTTATTGGGATGCGTAATTTTACATTGCAAGTATTGTAGAGAAAAGCTACCAAACGTAGCCTTAGGTATTTATTTGATCCTGACTTGCGATGAGTCAAGCGGCATTATTTTTTGTCTAAAAACGCCCTCATCATTGGACTGTGTTCGAGGCGCCTGCTTATATTGTTATTATTGCATTGGCCACGGGGACGTTCTGTTTGTTCCTCTAGCTATGCCGTGGCATGCTTGGGTCTATCATGCTGGTTGTGGTGTTTGTGTCAGCCATCTAAAAATCTTGTAATCACCTACAAGTAGGAAAAAGGAAGGAAAACCCATGCTTTTGAATAACCATGCATTTCTACTCTCGAAAAAATGATTGTCGTTCAGCGGCAATATGCGCAAGGCATTTATGGTCTGGGAGAACCGCGGTGGGTGCCAATGTTAGATTCATTTCTAATGGGGTGAAATCTATAATAAATATGTAAAGACCGCAAGGGGTCTAAACCTTGGGGGACTTGTTTTGGGTTAAGACCTAGGTGTCTACATACCTTGAAGAGGGATGAAAGTTCACGTGGTTCGAGGAGAGGGAGGACATCAATGGTAGCCGTAAGGCAAAAAGGCCGGCTTACCTGTAAGTGTTGTGTGCGGCTAGGACATAGTGTGAAGAGTGAGCAAGGATGTCACCGAAGATGGAACCGTGATGGTCCTGCATGTGGTGGAGGTGTTGACGGTTACTTGAGTAAGACATGATGAGGGTGACAAGAACTTGAGAGAGTTATAAAGAGTTATGGGAAGAAAAGTGTTCAAGCTTAGTCAATGAGATATCTAATGACTTGAGTTTCTGTGTGAAAGGCCTTATATAGTCTCTCTGTGTAGCTAACGTGGGCTGTGAGCATTTCTCCCAGTGGGGTTGTTCAAGTGTGGCACGTGCACGCCACACGTGTTTAGGGAATGTTCGTACTAACATATATAGTTTACAACGTTTTAATAATTAATAAATCGTCTAATTTGTTATTTGAAATTACATTTTGTCTATTTTTGGTGTGAATGAACCAATATAGCCATTAATAAATCATTGTAATGCAAGAACAACAATATACGACAGCCGTTCATTACACAATGCCCAAACGTTTATATTTTTGTATAACGTTACACCTATTTGTATACAAGTTCTTTTTCAATGTTATAACTCACATATGTATTAAATAATTTAATTATTTTTTCTTTAAAGATTTTTTTATTATATTGATTCAAAATAAATATTTTTTTTGTTGGATAAACATCTATAAATAACTCACTTACATGCATTACGCGGGTCGAATACTAATTTACTACAAAATTTTAAGTATGACCTTTTGTGTTGTTTTTAAACCCAATTTAAATAAATAAAAACTTTGAAAATTAAATTTCCTTTTAGTTTCAAAATTGTTTTCTGAAAAAGAAAATTACTCAAAAAACTTTGTTTTTTCATAATTGATTTTACAAATTAATTCACCAAATTGTTTAAAAAACTATAAAAAATAGTAGGTCAAAATACCAAATTGATCCTCTATGTTTCACTCAAGTTTCATATTGGTCCTTTATGTTTTAAAAAGTCTAAATTGGTCCTTTATGTTTGCAAGAAGTTCCAAATTGGTCCTTCCGTCCAATTCCGTCTATTTTTTCCGTTAAGTGCTGATGTGGCATGATGAGGTGTCACACTCTCTCTCCTACGTGTACTACTTAGCTGACGTGGCCTTAGTTAAACTAAAATGAAACAAAATAATTTTTTAAAAGACAAAAATGTAATTTTTTCATAAGACCTTTCCCATCTTCTTCTTCTTCTTCCACGGTGAACCCTTGTGCAGAAGCCCAATCGTCTTTGCTTTTTCTTAATCTTCCACTCTTCAGCTCTGCCTCTCTGAACTCTTCCATCAGCTGCGTGAAACCGTCGTAAGATTTGGCGTAATCTGGAAGCTGGCATCGGGTGTGGGGAAGGACCGGGATGTGCACAGTTCATGTTCTGGTTCGGATATGGGTCGAGGTGCTCGGATGGATTCAACGAGGGAAGCGACGAAGATACTGAATCCGTCAAAGACAAGTTTGGGGATGCCGATGCGGAGGGTGAAGTCAGAGATCAAATGTTTCAAAGCTTCAACTTCATTATTTATCCAAAGTAACATTCTTTTTTCTATTTTTGTTTTAAAAGTATTTAGCATATGAGTATGGTATGAGGGGTTCATGTCTAGCTCTTGTAGCTAGAAGAGAGAATAGACTAAGAGAAGTTGCAAAAAAAAAAGCCATGTTTGAGGGGTCACCACCATTGTTGCAGATGTTTCCAGAGTTGAAGACTGTATTCACAGTAGCAATGAGGAAGAAGAAGATGAAAAAACGAAAAAATTACATTTTTGTCTTTTGAAAAAGTATTTTGTTTCATTTTAGTCCCTGATTTTAGTTTAACTAAGACTACGTCAGCTAAGTAGTACACATAGGAGAGAGAGTGTGACACCTCAGCACGCCACATCAGCACTTAACGGAAAAAATAGACGGAATTGGACGGAAGGACCAATTTAGAACTTCTTGCAAATATAAAGGACCAATTTAGACTTTTTGAAACATAAAGGACCAATTTGAGGTTTTGACCAAAATAGTAATAGTTTCCTCAAACATTCTCGACAAACATACTTACTCATGAAACATATATAGAATTGATAGAGTTGAAGTACTACTATAACTAGACTCGAAACAATACAGAGAAAACCAAGTTATTTTTTCGAGCAGATCGAAAACACGCAGTTTTCACCATAAAAAAACACACAGTTAATTAAGTGCAATATATCCTTTCACAGGAAATTAAAGAGCCAAGAACTAACACAAATCTTTATCTCCATGTTCATCACAATTCACAGCAAAGCATCTGCAAAGTCATGACACATCAATAAGAAAATATAGAATCCCAAAATATATATATATATATTGAAGAGTTATATTGGTTCATAATATCTGCTTTTTAAGGTAAATGTACACAGATAAAAAAAAAGATTAATTCGCCTAAAAAATAGAGAAATGAGATAAAAAATAGCAAATTATACTTATTAAATTATTCATACTTAATCTTTCTTCATTAATTTTATCTTGGGAATATGTAGGAATAAAATTGTAAGAAAAATAATTAATATTTTCTTGATTTTGTAAAATATTAGATATTTTGAAACTAAATAAAAACTTTTAATAAATCAGATATTTTGAACCGAATGGAGTAATATGTAAAGAGACGGGGGAGAAGGAAAGATCAGCAATAGCAAATTGATATAATATAGTTATTAACTTATTAATATTTAAATAGATAGCTTAATTAGTCAATTTTGTTAAGTATCTACTATTAAGTTTTTAATAAAAAAACCATGTGAATGAAGTTTTATTTAAAAAATTTCTTAATTCTAACTTTTAAAATATAATATAAACTAATAATTATTATATTTTAAAAATAATAAATTAAATAATAAAGATGTCAAAATCACACTTCTCTCTTGTAAAAGATTAAAAAAATCTACAATTTTACCATTTTGTACTAAAACACCCTTATTAACATAATTAATTTTCTAAGATAATTATAAGCTTTTTTTTAAAAAAAATATATTATTATTTCCCTATTCTTAATTTACTCAAATCTAAAAATAATTACTTTTAATTTTTTTTTATATTAGATACAAATAATAATTAAGGATATTTTAATCAAAATGAGTGAAATTATAAATTTTTTTATTTCTCAAAAGACGTTGTGTAATATTTTAAAATAGAAAAAAAAGAGAGAGAGTAGTAGTTTACTCTAAATACTGTATAATTATGGAGAGAATTAATTATCATATAATATATATATATATATATATATATATATATATATATATATATATATATATATACTGCAAGGGTATTATAATATATAGATGTGTGTTAATTAGAATGAATGAATATATGAATTACCATGGTTGTGGGTGATGATGGTCCCTGAGAGAGTCTTGAATATTGGGCTGTGCGAGCTGGAGGTAAGGGTGAAACTGCAGAGGAGCAAGTTGAAGGATGCTCCCAGCAGCAGCAGAAGCAGAAGCAGATGCTTCTTCTTCGTAGAATGGGAACTGCACTTCCATCATTTGCTGCTCCACTGGCTTTGCTGCCTTCTCAAACTCCAACACCGCCCTGTGTTCCTGGATCTTAATCATCCACCATGTGCATGCATGCATTCATTCATGCACGTAATTAATCAATCTATATATATATAATCAACATGCATGCATGCATGTCACAAATTATTAATCACATCGATCCTCTGTATGGATCAAGCGATGCTAACTGATACAATATGGTTATACTGATGTGATGAATGACCGACCCTCTACGTCCGAGGGATCTTGTTGGTCCGTCGTCGTAGCTGTCAACATCACCAAATCATGCATTACTCCTAACGGATTACCGTTACACAAGTGATCCAGCCTCACCTCAAATGACTATACTACTACTACTCCTGAGGGAAGCCTATAAATATCTGATCTACTCTACTGAATGACTGAATCTATGTTGAATTTCCCTTATACTCCATACGACTCATACTGACTTGAGCGTCGGAGTCCGGAACAGGTCACCGGAGCAACCTAGGGAGATTATGAGATTCATCACCAACATATTATATCTTTATACATTTATATGGTTAGGTTATTTATTTATAACTAAGTCTCTCCTAATGTTTTCTTTTTGGTCTTCCCCTACCGCTAATTATTGGGCTATCATTCATTTGGTCAACTCTACAAATTTATTTATTTGTAATTTAATTAGAGAAAATGGAGTAAGTTCTCAATTTAATTTGACCATCTACTACTGTACACTTAAGTTCAATGATATTCCCTATAATCTTCCCTGAACAACTGAATTTTGTTATACTGACTGGCATGAATTTAAGAAGAGTTATTCAAACAGAGCTAATATACACAGCAACAACAACAACGACACCAACATGTCATTTATATAGTTAGGTAATTTTTAATAGTTAAATTTATCCTACTATATAGTTTTTCTTATTTTCTTTCTTTGGTCTTTTTCTATCTCTTGTTATAATAGATGGTGTATATAATATGCTTATTTATCTATATATTAATTTGGTTGTGGTTATTTTCTTGTCATTCATGTCATAAAATAGTTGTTTAATATATTATAAAATAAAATAAATAGAGAATGTGAGGAGATGAGTGAAAGAAAGTGACGATATAATGAGTATGGTATAGTTACCATAATAATGGGGAAGTAAATAATACTTTAATTTATTATTTTAAAATTTAACTATTGTTTTATATTATATTCCAAAAATTAAAGAGTAAAGAAAGAGCATGCATATATAATATGATTATTTAGCAAATAAAGTGGCTCTAGTTATATATGTAGTGTCCAGAAATTATATGGAGGAGGCTTTTGCAAAAGATACAATATAATGGTGCTTTTGAGTTTCAATTTGGACACAAAACATATATAGCCACTCCATCATCAATATAGTATTTTTCAAGTGAAATTAATTAATTACTCTCTATTTTACCACCAATCCAAATTCTAATATATACACACACACACGCACAGTTAGTTAATTATTTGCTTACCCAGTGGGACAAATTGCCGTTTTCCTCTTCCATTATTCTTTCCTGAACAGAAAAGAAAACAGATCGATCAAAAGAATAATTTGAATTGAATGTGGTGTATGTGTGTGGAAATTAAAGAGAGATAATCAGAGACTTATTATTATTATTATTATTATATATGTGACCTTTCTTCGAAGATTATCCAGCTGCTGTTGCAAGAGATCATTCTGCATGGTCAGTCCAAAAGCAATGTCAAGCAGTTTTCAATCTTTTTCAAATGCATAATTAACCGTGAAATATTAATATTGTAAATGGATAGATAATATATATATATATATATATATATATATATTAATTACGTGCATTGCAAATATATTAATTATTTAGTAGCTGAATTATTAACACGCTGATTTGATTTGAGTAAAGTTCTAGTAGTTATTTTATAACAAATGGCTCGTTTGGTACGGAAAATATGATGGGAATAGGAATAGAAATGAGAATACGATTGTTTAGATTACGTTTGGTACTAAGAAACAGTGTTTTAAATTGCGGTCCGCAATGCGTATTGCGGCCGCAATATTGTTGTTGCGGCAGTTGCCGCAACCGCATCACACCGCAATTGCAGTGTGATGCGGTTTCACATAGAAACCTTGCTAATTTTGTGACTTTGTGACCGTTTAAGAAGTTGAAATATGGATGTAGGATGAGTGAATGTCTATGGAAGAAAAAGAGAAAAAAATAGAAGGAAATAGTATGTATTTGATGTATTTAATGTTATAATATATGTTACAACTTTAAAAAAATTTACGGCCGCAGTTGCCGCAACCCGCATTGTAACGGCCGCAGTACCCGCAACCGCAGTAATTGCAACGCAACCGCAACCGCAACCGCGACCGCAACCGCAATTTAAAACCTTGCTAAGAAATGAGAATGGAATAAAAGTGGATAAAATGACTATTTTACCCTCGTATTAAAATATTAAAAAAAGTGCAAAAACGTAATTTTATCACATAGCAAAAAGTAAGGCATATTTGATACAAAGAATTTGTAATCTAGTCCTAATACTTTTCCGAGTTTAGTTGTTGTTGATATAAACTCAAAGTATGCCAAAAAAATTAAGAAAAATGATATTTTGAGCAAAAGAATTGAAATAAAAAATAAAAAGAAGAAACTTATATCTATATTATCATGACTGCGAGGTCTTTTCCTTATTAATTTTTCAAACTATATATATTATATATAAAATAAAATAAAATATGCAATATAAGTAAGGAAAATGAGATAGAAAAATTAAAAAAAATAACAAGTTCAATAAAAAAAAATAACAAGTAAGTTAAAACAGAACTTTCCATAAAAAATCAGAACTGTAAGGAATAAAATAATTATATATATTATTTAATTTATTATTTATAATATAATAATAATTATTTTATATTATATTTTTTAAAAAATAAAATTCTTGGATTATTCTGTGATTAACTATTGTAGAGTATTTTACATCAATATTACAACCTTTAGAAGCTTATTCACATATCATACATGCATTCAATTTTTTAGGGGCATGCAACAACAAAATGTTGAGAATTGTTGGATTTTAAATTGAACACACCTTTATAGTCTTTGTAACTTTATAAATAATTCCACATATTTTAACTTAATATATCAATTAGGATTTTTAGACATATATATCACGTGCATCGCACGAGTCATGAAACACTAGTCAAGTCTACATACCTTACGGTTTCGGACCTTGGTAATAGAGTTCTCAAGTTCTTGTTCAATTTTACTCAGTTCCTCATACTGTAATGAGTTCATGCCCTCTCCAATGTACCTTTGAATTCCCAATTCAAGACGGAGAGTCTCCTGCCTTAGCATTGCCATTTCACTGAATAAATCTTCCTAAAAAAATCACAAATTAAACAACAGAATTATTATTTAATTTATATATGCATGTATATATTAATTAATTGCAAGATAATTAATTAATTAATTAAGAAGTAAAATATGTATTATTGTAGAGAGAATAATTAGCCTTTTTTAATTATATTGTACCCGGGTGTCATGCTCAGATATGCGAGCTCCGGTAGCTCTCTGATATCTTTCAATAATCTGCTCCATTCTGATAAATTAAGTTTCGATCAAGTTAATTAATAACTAATCGTTAATAAAAATCTCGAAAACTTATAGTATATTTACCAAATTTAATACACCAACAAAGTAGTCATTTGACTAGTCTTTTGGAGTTCAATATTTTTGGCAACATTGTAACTTTTTTTATTTCCCACAGGTACTAGAGTGTATATATATATAAGCAGGATCCAATAATATAATACTGCTTCAGAAATGCATCAAATAATTATCAAGTAATTCAAAGGGAAAAAAACATTTCTAAATAGAAAAAAAATTGATGAAAAGAGAAGAGGTATAATTAGATCATAGCCAGCCAAGCTTGGAGATTGAGCAATATTTCAGAGTAAAAAATTTCACTAGCTAAGTATCTATCACTTATGCTTGGAACGAAAAATAAAATGCCTCTTCAGAGGTTTGAATCTTATATATATATATATATATGGATTATGGACAACAAAAAGAGACATGGTTGAAAGTGAAATCTATCCACCACATCACATGCTTCCTGAACAAAGACATTTGCACAACAATATTATCAGATTATTATGAAATCATGAGATATTATATATATATATATATATATATATATATATATATATATATATATATATTGTGATCTCTCTGTCAGAACAACCAAAGTGAAAATCCAAGGTACTCAAGTGGGTCAACCTATAATAAAATAACTTTCAGAAATAAGGAAGCCTTAATTACCCATAGGCCTAAAACTTCACAATGTCCCATAACATCTCTCTCTCACACAGATCCAATTCGTTTTCCTGTAATTTCAATGCAATTATTTTTAAATAATGCACATTTTTATTTTATTTTTGAAGTTATAATATAGACTCACGCCAATAAAGACCTACTATAAATGAATTAGGGACCAAATTATTAATAATATTGACAAATAGCATTACTAAATAGTTTTGTGAGACTGTTTATCAATATTAATAAGTGATGATATTCACCAATATTTATAATAATTTGGTCCCTATAATGCTTTCATGGTGGGTCCTTATCAGTGTACAGCTCCTATTGCAACTTCAAAAATAAAGTAAAAATATGCATTTTGAAGTAGTTGCACAGAATTCACACAGGAAAACAAACTGCACCAGATCCCATTTCCAAAAAAGCGAAACACAAATATACAAACCCTAGATAGATTCAACGCCAATAAAAGTTTTAGGAGGTGAAGATATATAGATAGATCAATTATTGAAATCATCTCCACCTCTGATCTATATATCCATGATCCAGATTCTAGATCTCTTTGAAATTAATAAGTAAAATCATTATATATACACATATAGAGTACATACCTGAAAGGTTCAGTGCAATATTGAAACATCTTTCCAGTGGTTGAGAAGATGATGAGACCAATTTGGGCATCACAGAGAACAGAAAGCTCATGAGTCTTCTTCACAAGCCCAGCTCTGCGTTTCGAGAAGGTCACCTGCCTTGTGGTGGTATTTTGAATCCTCTTGATCTCAATCTTCCCACGTCCCATCTCCAAAATAATAAAAGAAGGAAAAAAAAAAAGAAAAACCCTAGCTTTCTTTCTCTAGTATAATTTCCCCCCTATATTACCAGTTAAAGGAAAAAAAAAAGAAGAAAAGAAGAAGAAGCAAATTAAAAGCAAGTTATAAATTAAATTTCCACTCACAAAAACATGCAGCAAAAATTGGTAATGCACAAGTAAATATATATATGTATGTATAATCTGGCTTAGATTAGGTTGGGAATGTAAATTTGGGAAGAAAAGGCATAATTAAGAACACAGGAGTTTTCTTGATTGGGAGGTGGAGGTTTTGGAATAATTAGGGAATTTAATTAAAGAAACGCCATTAAAGAAATATATAATGTGTGTTGAAGAAGTGGGATGGATGGAGCTTGCGTAGTATAGTACTGGTATTTTAGGAGAGTTGAGAGAAGAAGAAGGTGCCAATAAGTTCAAAATGTGCATACCTCAAATATCTTCCTTTCCTTTTCCTTGTGAGAGTCAGAATAACTTGGAAAACTGGACCTATATAACTCCTAAATTTAATTAATTTCTGGAACCCATGTGAAGTTTCAAAACTACCCAAATAATATCTTTGCGCTTTTTAATTAGCGGAGGAAAAAAAATTAAATATGAAGGGATTTGCATAAAAATATGCACCTTTAAAAAAATATATACAAATTTAGTTACTTTTAAGAATTATCTACACAAATATACAATTTTTACTGTACACGATCAAAAACGTTCTCAGTGAGAACGATTATAGGGTCAAATAGTCAATCCTATAAATGTCCTCAGTGAGAACGTTTTTTTTTTTTTTGGAATAGGGGCACGTTTGATCACTAGTTTTAAAATCTCTCTCAATAAGGACGTTTATAGGGTTGATCCTCAATGAGGGCGTTTGTAACGTTGACCATTTGACCCTATAAAAGCTCTCATTGAGAGCGTTTTCCTTGTTATGAATTCAAAAAAATGCCCTCACCGAGAATTTTTTAATCGTACATAATAAAAGTTATATATTTTTGTAAATAATTTTTAACTATGACTGAATTTGTTATATTTTTCTAAAAGTGCATATTCATGTACAAATCCTTAAATCTAAATCCTTTTTTTTTTCCTTTTTAAAAATCATGTTAATTTCGAAAACAACAAGATTTAAAATAAATAAAAAATAAAAAATATTTTGGGATATATATATCTACACAGTTTTAATTAGGAAATAATATTTAATTAATAGACGCAAACATTTAACATTATATTTTTCTCTTATAGTGAAACTGGTAACTACCAATTTTTTGAAGAAATCAAATTATTTAGATACAAATTCTGAAAACACAAAAAAAAAAAAAAAAAAAAATTGGGGAGGATGCGAATGTCATTTCCTTTTGACGTGGGTTGTCTCTTATATATATATATTGCAATACAGTAGCACTAGCTGTGCCTTGCAGGTCCGAGGAATGCATATATCGTGTGTGAATCTGACAATGTGGGGCCCACTTCATCAAATGGCTGTGTATGGTTTTGCAATTTGTGGCCATGACACTCATTGCTGCGGCATGTATAATTTCTCTTTCTCGTTTTTTAAAAAAAAAGTTTAGGAGAGGACACACAAACCGGTATTCCACTAGAGTCAGAGAAATTTTTTCAATTCTTTTTAGTGTTTATAAGAAGGAGTGAGTCTATAATATAACTTGTTGCATATGCATACAATGTAATTGCAGCCGATAGGATTGTGACATGTGGGTGGGTAGGATGACTTGAGATGCAATGCAATTTTCTACGTGTCACAATCCTATCGGCGGCCGAAATTGCATTGTATGCATGCATAGAATAAGTTGCATCATAGACGGGCCCTATAAGAAGATTTATATATTATTCACCAATAAGACCTTCAGATTGATTATAGGATTCGAGCCTCGTCTTTGTGGAATAAAAACTGGAAACCTAACTAATTATATCCCTGTTCATTAACATTACAGGTATAATTTCTGAGTCAGTACCTCTAATCAAATTTTTTTTTTAATTATGGGTATCCTCTATCTATCTATTTTAACGATCTAAGCAAAAACTAAATCTCATTTGAGCCGAATAAGATCACAAGGGCAACAATACTCTCTGAACCAAATTTTAACACAGCTGCATTCTCAAAGCTCAAACTCAAAATATTTGATTAAGCTGAAATAACTCCTTAGTAATTGATCAACGTTCCAGATGTTCTGATCAAAATTGAAAAGTAGAATTATTGTGTGAATTATTGGGTGGCATCCCATGGTAATAAAGTGGAAAGGGCATGCCCTAATAATACCCACTACAAAAAGCATGAATAGGAGGAGGAAGTGGTTGAACTTGATCCAAACCGCCTTTGAATTTTGGTCCCAAAAGCGAATTCTGAGCTTCACCACATTTATAGGACAAAGCCGAGAATGTTAAAATTACTAATAAAGGAAAACCCAATATCAATTTTGGAAACAGCAAAACAGTCACAATCTCTCTATGCTATAGAATAAAAGCATATGGTTGCAATTACTGAGTGGCTTATGACCGACCAGCGACGACCAAACGCGTCAATTTCAAATCTTCAACATAATGCCAAAATAATGAAAAATGTTATGACACGTTCTTTACGCAGAAAAGAAAAAAGAGAAAGAGAATCAGTTTAATGTGTTTGATTGTAAAAATTTGGAATAAAAATAGAATAAGAATGTATTAAAATTACCACTTTTACTCCTTATATTAAAATAATAAAAAGAAAAAAAAAGTTATGATTATATCAAATCAAAGGGTATAACAGACATTTTGTATTTTATTTTTATTAAGTCTGGCGGTGGAGAAAAAAGAAAGTAAAAGTAGGTGGGGTCCTGTGGGCCCCACCTACTTTTTTTTCCATTCCTCTATTCTTTCCATCTACCGAACGTGTACTTATTTTGTTTGGGGTTCGTTTGATAAGATGCAGCACAGTAAAAAAATTACGGTGTTTTACGATTTTTTTAAAAATTTACATCATATTTTATACATATTAAACACATGTTTTATTATACTTTTTCTCTCTGTCGCTTTCTTTACTTTTCTTTATAGTACTTTCCTTTATTCTATAGTATTTTACTCTTTAGTACTTTCTTTACAGTACTTTACATTCGTACATTTATACCAAGCGTACCCTTAATTTTCACGCTTTGCATGTTACATTTATATGGGAGCTTTTATTGTGCAAATTGGGATCCCGTGCAAACTTGGTGAACGGTCCAGAATGCATCATGTATATGAAGGTGAGATTCACTTATTTGCTTCATTAGTCCCTCATCTTGAATTTAGATCCAATAAAGTGTAAAGACATGCATGAAGTGCAGAGCCAGACCGTCAAATAAAAATCAAGATTTGTGTCCGTACTGTAACAGTCTCATTTAACGACTCATGCTGTGCAATTTACGTACTTCACTGGATCTATACTTTAACATATCCGGATTCCCCTAATATCTTCAATTCATTGCAATTTTCAAAACTTATGACATGTGGTAGATTATATGGCCCAACCAAAACGCAACATGTGACGAGTTTGTGCAAATTGCAAGTGGGGAGAGTAATTTGGCAAATATAATACTCGACGCTTCCTTCTCATTAAGCCATCAAGGTATTTATACAGAAAAAAAAAAGAAAAGAAAAAACTACTACCATAAAGCAACAACAAAGCTAACGGAAAAACAGAAAAGAAACAGAACTAGAACAAAACGCTCCGTTTAACTTAAGGGAAACAATAGAAACGCTAAAACGCTGTCGTAAGGAGAACTAGCCGTTGAAGCAGAACAGAGAAGAGTAAAAAACAAAACATTGACTCTTCTCTTCTACACCCCCCCTCAAGTTGGAGAGGGGTCAAAGATCACACCCAACTTGGGAATCATACTCTGAAACTGAACCGGTGGCAAGGCCTTGGTAAAACTGCTAATTGGCGTTGTGAGGGAATGAATTGAGGTGAAATGAAACCTTCCTTATGTTTGTTCCGAACGACGTGACAATCTATCTCGAGATGCTTAGTTCGTTCGTGGAACACGGGGTTGGAAGCAATATGAAGAGCGGATTGGTTGTCGCACCAGAGAGGGATAGGAAGAGGTATCTCAACTCCAAAATCCAGCAAGATATAGGAAAGCCACTGGAGCTCGCAAACAGTGCTTGCCATGCTACGATACTCGGCCTCACAGGAAGAACGAGAGACGGTATTATGCTTTTTAGTCTTCCATGAAACAAGACAATCACCTAAAAACACACAGTACCCTGTGAGAGACTTACGAGTGATTGGGCATACAGCCCAATCATTGTCACAAAAAGCATTTAAAGTAAGAGCAGAAGAAGACTTGTAAAATAAACCCAATGTGCGGGTTCCATTAAGGTAACGTAAAACCTGAAGGGCTCCTTCCCAGTGAGCTACAAGAGGATTAGAAACATATTGGCTGAGCTGTTGGACAGAATAGGAAATGTCGGGTCTGGTAAGACTTAAATAAAGCATTCTACCAACAAGTCTTCTGTATTGGTGTACTTCCTGGAAAGGGGCAGAACTTTCATCGAACTTATGATTCTTAGGCATGGGCACCTTGGCAGGAGTTGCCTCCAGAAGTCCAACATCACTGAGTATGTCATGTAAGTACTTCTTTTGTGATAGAAAAATCCCTGTAGGGGATCGAAGTATTTCGATGCCCAGAAAAAATTTTGCATAGCCCAAGTCCTTAATAGTAAAGGTATGATGAAGAAACCTCTTAACTTCAGCAATATCAGTTTCATTAGTGCCTGCTAGAAGGACATCATCTACGTAAACTAGAAGGGCTAAAAAAGAATTAGTACTTTGTTTAATGAAAAGGCAATTATCATGCTGAGACTGAATGAAACCAAAGAGCATTAATTGGGAAGTAAATTCGTTATTCCACTCTCTGAAGGCTTGTTTAAGCCCGTAGAGAGATTTCCTTAGCTTACAAACTTGATGGGGCTTTGCCCCTAAGTATCCCTCAGGAGGGGTTATATAAACTTCCTCCTTAAGGTTGCCATGTAAGAAGGCATTATTAATGTCTAATTGATGGATAATCCATCCTTTTATGCATGAAAGAGAGAGGAAGACTCTTACTGTCACCATCTTAGCCACGGGAGAGAAACTTTCAAAATAGTCAACTCCCATGGTTTGAGTATATCCCTTTGCCACGAGTCTCGCTTTATACCTATCCACAGATCCATATGCTGCGTATTTGACCTTAAATACCCATTTGCTTCCAACAGCTTGTTTCCCTGCTGGAAGATCAGTGACTTCCCAAGTGTGGTTATCTTCAAGTGCTTTGAGTTCCTGATTCATGGCCTCTACCCATTTATTGTCTTTTACTGCTTGTAAATAGGTGTAAGGTTCTTTGATTTTCTGAATGTTTGCCATAAATGCTTGGTACATGGGAGCCACAGTGTATTGAGATTGATCTGTACTCTTGAGTTCTGAGGTCTTAGAAAGGCAAACATAATCATTCATCCAACTAGGAGGTTTTCTATGTCTTGTACGGGTTCTTGCTTCTGGTATTTAAGGTGCTTCTATTTGAGCATCGTTATTCCCAGAAGTAAGTGGTACGCTTGGATCAACAACATGGACTGGAGAATTTGCAGATTCATCTTCACATAATTCTTCATCATTCACTGTCATAGGTAAAACATGTGGCACAGTAACTAGTTCTTTGGGCTGAGTAAGCAGATATGGAAAAACATTCTCATAAAATACCACGTCTCTAGAAATTAGAATGCGCTTGGTAGTCATATCATAAAGTTTGTAGGCCTTTTACCCACTAGGATATCCCAGAAAAATACATTTGAAGGCTCTTTTATCGAATTTATCCTTATGTGGAGTTGTGTTTGTTGTAAAACACATACATCCGAAGGTCTTAAGTCTGTCATATCCAGGTGTGTGGCCTTGTAAGAGTTCATATGGTGTTTTCCATCTCAATGTGGGTGTTGGTAGTCTATTAATGATGTAAGTGGCCGTTAAAACAGCTTCTCCCCACAGTTCCTTTGGCACATTGGAGTGGAACATCAATGCCCTTGCAATTTCCAGTATGTGCCTATGCTTTCTCTCCACAACCCCATTCTGTTGTGGGGTGTAGCTACAGGTTCTCTGGTGTAAGATTCCTAACTTAGTGAACAAACTTAAACATTGTTGATTAACGAACTCAGTTCCATTATCTGTCCTAACTATCCTAATAGAGGATTTGTATTGCTTCTGAGAAGCCTCAAGAAAAGTCTCTAACGTATTGTAAACCTGGGTCTTATTATTTAATAAAAAGGTCCATGTAGCTCTAGTGTGATCATCTACTATAGTGAGAAAGTAGTGAGCTCCTGTTATTGTTGGGACTTTATAAGGACCCCATAGGTCCACATGTAGTAACTCTAGCCTACTTTCAGATCTGGTTTCACTGAGAGAGAAGGAAAGCCTAGCCTGTTTAGCATTATGACAGGCCTCACACATTGTCTTTGCTACATCTAGAATTGAAATCCCATTTATACGTTTAAGTACATTAAGAGAAGCATGACCAAGTCTAAAGTGCCAAGCATTGACTATCATTTGATTGTTTGAATCCTTTACAGTATTACAACTCTTATTAATGTGTTGATCATTCAAAGAAGAACTATAATTGTCTTTCACAGAATCATTAACAGAAATAGAAGAGGAATTACTACATCCATGTTTTTCTAAAGAAACAAGAGATACATCATTATTCTGATTGGTAACATTCAAGTAATAAAGGTTGCGAACAGCTGTCCCTTTGGCCAGAACTTTCTCACTCGTCTGGTCCTGCAACACACAGGACCTGGAGTTAAAAATGAAAGATATATTACCATCTTTGGCCAATTTATTAACAGATAAGAGGTTGTATTTAAAGGTAGGTATGAATAAGACATCCTTTAAGACTAGATTTGAAGTTAATGTGACTGTCCCTATGCTGTCAATCACCCTTTTACTTTTGTCAGGCAAATGTACTACCCTAGGATCGGATAGGGACCTCATATCTTGCATCAGACATTTGTTGCAGCACATATGTGATGTGGCTCCAGTGTCTATTATCCACAGGTTATTATTTGTTAGATTAAGGGAATTTCCGAGAACATTACCTGCGAAGTTGTGCATATTGACAAAATTCACCTGTTCTTCCTTCCCCTTTGTCTTGTTAAGTCTCTGGACTTCCTTCATCAGGTAAGACACCATGTTTGCTAATTCTCCTTTTGTGCTTGATTCAGATTCTTGAACCACTGGTGTATCTGGAAGCCCTTCACTGGTTAGATTGGCGGCCTGCTTCTTCTGCATTGGACCCTTCTTCTCCTTCATTTCTTTCCACCAATCTGGGTAGCCATGCAGCTTGAAGCAAGCATCCCTTGTGTGACCATTGACTTTACAATGATCGCAGTACTTGTCCTTCTTGGAGACACCACCCCTCTTGCTAGGTCCAGTATCGTTCTTCCCTTGAGAAGATTTAACCATCATCGCACTGCTACCTTCTCCAGTACTATAAGACAGATTGACCTGCCTTTGAGTTTCTTCAGATATAACCATTGCATACGCCTTATTCAAAGAAGGAAGAGGGGTTGAATTCAAGATTTGTGTTCGAATGACATCATAAGTTGAGGTAAGTCCCATAAGGAACTACATCAGCTTCAGCGTATCATCAAGATCCGCCACCTTTTTCTTAAGATTGCATGTACATTTTCCGCAAACACAAGTTGGCAGGGGCATGAGTCTCCCCATCTCGTCCCAGCACCTGTTAATCTTGTTGAAGTACACTGTGACGGTGTCCGCACCTTGTGCCATAGAACTCACATGCCTTTGAATGTGATAAAGTTGGGGTGTGTTGTCAACCCCATATCTTTCCTCCAAAGTATTCCATAGAGCCTTGGAGGATGTACAGAAGACGAACGAATCAGAGATGTCTTTAGAGATAGAATTTGTGATCCATGATTTAATCATGGAATCCACCTTCTTCCACTTCTTGTATTAAGAGGGATCCGTAGGTGGTTCTATAGAACCGTCTATAAAACCAGACTTGTCCTTCGCTTCCAAGGCAGTCTTAATCCCTATACTCCATGCCCAATAATTTCGTCCATCAAGAACTGTAGCAGTGAGGGCCATCCCTGGATGATCTGAACTGTGAAGGTGAAACATGCCTTCATCAGGTTTCGAGGATTTGCTTGAATCTCCCATGCTGCCTTTCCTTGATGTTACGGACAATCAAGATTCTTAATCTTCAAGAAAGAAGACTTCAAGAAGACCTTACACTTCTCTTGAGAATTTCTGAAGAGAATAACGTCGATCACTAAACCAGTTGCTCTGATACCATGTGCAAATTGCAAGTGGGGAGAGTAATTTGGCAAATATAATACTCGACGCTTCCTTCTCATTAAGCCATCAAGGTATTTATACAGAAAAAAAGAAAAGAAAAAACTACTACCATAAAGCAACAACAAAGCTAACGGAAAAACAGAAAAGAAACAGAACTAGAACAAAACGCTCCGTTTAACTTAAGGGAAACAATAGAAACGCTAAAACGCTGTCGTAAGGAGAACTAGCCGTTGAGACAAGCTAGCCGTTGAAGCAGAACAGAGAAGAGTAAAAAACAAAATTTTGACTCTTCTCTTCTACAGAGTTGCACAAATTTGCTCATAACACCTGTTTGCATAATAGAAAAGTCCCATTTATATGCATATTTACACTTAGAATTTGCTTCACATACATCACTTATCTATAGTAGGGGTGTTCGGCGGGCGGTTTGGGCGGTTTTTGGTGAAAATTTAGTGCACCTATCGATTTAAGTTGATAGCGTCAAACCAAACCAAACCAAACCATAAACGAGCGGTTTTGAGCGGTTTGGTTTGGCAGTTTAGGACTTGTATATCATCAAACTTACATATTTAAATTTATTAATAAAAAATATAATTTTATTCAATATAAATAATAAAAAGTATTGTAATATTTCATTTACTTACAATATACAATCAACTTAGTTCTAAAATTAAATTTTTAGATTGACTAAATTTAATCTAATATTTTAAAAACAAATTTTAAACTTTATTATTTAATTAGACATTTTAACATAAATGTACATATATATACATTTATATATATGTGTATGCGGTTTGGTTCGGTTTTTCAACATACCAAACCGAACCAAACCAAACATTGATCGATTTTGTTCGGTTTGTGCTAATTCAATTTGATTTGGTTCAAGTGCGACAGTTTTGTTTGATTTTGTTCGGTTCTGAACACCCCTAATCTATAGTCATGTTGCATAGACGACAGACAGTAAGAATAAACAAAATGCTCATATCCTATTCGTTGAATTAATAATTGGGTTTCAATTACTAAACACGGACTCAAAATTGTTTTATATAAATTATTTAAATAATATTTTTATATTACAGAAAAGATTATTTGCATGTGTAATATATATATATCTATATTATTTTAAATATAATAAATATTTTATGTGAGAAGAAAATAAATTAGTTAATTAAAAAAGAAAATAAAAATATGATGTGAGAAGATCATAGGTAAGAGAAAATAAAAATAGTGATAACTTCTCAGGATTTCATTTATTATTTTAAATATAATAAATATTTTATTTTATATTTTAAAATTTTGAAATAATTTAATATTTAATTTTTTATTAATTTAAAAGCAAACAATACGCACGGTAAAATATATAATTTAGTATTTAATTTTTTATTAATTTAATAATTTATAATTTTTTATTAATATTAAACACATAGGAAAAGCAGACAACACACACGGTAAAAATATATTTTTTTATACGTGCACATATTTAAAAAAGTAGATTACACACATAAGAGAAGCAGACAACACGCACGGGAGTGCGTGTTGGATGCTAGTATATATATATATATATCTATATTTATATGGCTGTGGACCCTTCCCGTCAACGGTCTCTCAAAATAAATATTTACTAATTTATTAAATACAAAAAAAGATGGGAGGATGTGGGAGTGGGAGGGAGAGAGAAAGTAAACATAGTGGGTAGTTAGTGTTGAAACAAATAACTTCCCATAATTTAATTTATTATTTTACAATATAATAATAATTATTTTAGTTTACAAATTTAAAAATTATCAAATATTTAACATTTTATTATTTTAAAATATAATAATAATTTTATATTATGTTCTTAAAAAAGTAAATTACATGCACGGTACGTGCATGCAAATCCTCTAGTATATATATATGACTGTTGGGTCGATCTCCTAGTGGGCAATCTTTTAAAATAATTATTTAAATAATAAAAAATAATTAAAATATATAATATGAGAAGATATAATGGAAGAAAGAAAATATCTATATATATATGGCTTTGGATCTTTTTGGTTATTGGGGTCACAAAATAATTATATTTGATAATTAAAAAATATGAAATAAAACATGATTGGAGAAGAGATATGAGAGAAAATGAGATCATGGGTAAGGTAATTAATAAAGAGAATGGATCCAGTGCTTGGCTCTTCTATGCATTAGTATGTTAGACTGACTTTTTTTCATAGTTTTCATCATTTTTTTTAATTAAATTTTAGAAATTATAAACTTTTTCTAAATAATATCTAAAGTATGAAAGATATAGATACAAAAAAAATTTAAACTCTACATAAATCGAGAAGTACTATGAATTGATTAGGGACTAACTTTTTAGTCCCTAATAAAGGTGATCCCTAAACCATTTCACGGGTCCTTATTTGTGTGAAATTTTTTATTTTTTTGTGTCTATAACTCTTATTCTTTAGAAAAAGTTTTCAATTTCTCAAGTTTAAATAAAAAAGTGAAGAAGACTATAAAAAAAAGTCGGCATAGCATACTAATGCATAGAAAAGCCAAGCACCGGATCCATTCTAGTTAATAAAAGTGGTGAGAGAGAAATTAGAAATAAAAGTAGTTATTGAATTATTTATTAAATTTAAAAAAATAATATTTTTATAGTAAATTTTAAAAAAAATAATTGCATGCACCTTGGTGCATGCGAAGCCTCTAGTATATCTATATATATATGGTTTTGGAGTTTTTGGTGTCACACAAGCAAAGTGTGACACCAAAAAAATAACTTTCCCCTCAACTTTTCAATAAATAACCAACTTTTCATAAAATAGTTATATTTTATAATTAAAAAAATACAAAAATATAATATGATTGGAGGATGTGGAAGAGAGAAAACAAGTATAATAGGTGGTTACTAAAAAAATGGAGAAGTGCAAAACTTCTCATTTTTTAATTTTTTAATTTTAAACTATGATAAAAATTCTATTTAAAAATTTTTAAATGATCAAATATTTAATTTTTGATGTTTTTAAAATATAATAACTATTTTGTATTATATTTTTAAAAAATTTAAGTACTTCATTGAATATCTTATTCTATCATATATAGAACTTAACTTGTATTTCTAATAGTTGGGTCAGAAAAAATCTACTGGATTGCTAAAGCTTCAGCAAATAAAGCATCTTCAGGGGCATGAACTTGAAACACAACAACAGTACTTCATTCTGTCGCATCCAATTTTGCAGCATCCTCATTCAATTCACCTTAAAATGAGCAGGAGCAGGAGGACTCAAGAAGGAATAGAGGACAAATGATACAAGTCACATTGGGGAAGTTAACTTTAAGGGTATGTTTGGATTGGGGATTAAGGGGGAGAAGGGGAGGGAAGGGGAGATAATCAAGATATCTTCCCTTTGTTTGGAAAGATGAAAATTGGAGGGAAAGATAATGAAAGATCAATTATTAATCCTCCATTATCCTTCCCCTTCACAAATTCAAGATACCTCAAACTGGAGTATTTTGGAGGAGGTATCAACACCCAAACAAGGAGAGGACATATGGAAGGTTAACCTTCCCTTCCCCTCCCCTCCCTTCTCCTCTAATCTCTCCCCTTCCCTTCCCCTCTTAAGGATTAAGAGGAGGATGGAAGGGAAGGGGAGATAAATTTAATCTCCTCCTCTTGTTTGGTAAAATAAAAAATTAGAGAAGAGATAATGGAGGATTAAAAGTTAATCCTCTATTATCCTTATACTTCACAATTTTAAAATACTCCAATTTGGAGTATTTTGAAGGATATTATAAACGCATTTACAAAAATGTCCCTCTTATAACCCTTAGATGCGTCTCCTCATTGCCACTTTTCGCACTTACTCTCTTTCAATATAAAAATAATTGTTTAGTCCTCTAATATTCTTCTTCTCATATTTTTAATTATCCAAACAAGGGGAGGATTAATGGGAGACTAACCTCCCCTCCCCTTCCCCTCTCCTCTCCTTCAATCTCCTCCCCTCCCTCCCCCTCCCCCTCCCAAAATCCAAACAAACCCTAAGGAAATGCCTTACAAGGCTTTGGACTCTCAAACTCCAACAGTTAACTTTTGAGGGTTGGTTCTCCCAAGCCCAATGACTTGTACTCATTTGGAGCTTTAGATTTTTAGTTTATGCATTAATTATGTCCGTTGTGTTAAAATTAATTAAGCACGTACTAAGTTAAAGATTACGTATAATATGATGTTTTAAAGTGAAATTTCTATTGCAAGCCGAGCCGAGCCGGCCGCTTATTTTGTAAAAACGGCAAATTCTTATTTTGTATGCAAAAATATACGACAAATTAAATACAATATTAATTATAAAATTATATCTAACACTCTTATACTAGTAATGAAGGAACCAAGATACATTTTCTCAAAGAGTATATATAAATTTAGTAATTGAATTAAATTATTAAGTAATAATTAATGACACGGTAGTTAAATTTTGAAAAGTATTGTTCTGTTATGGAAGGATGGGAAAGAAAAGAAAATTATTAGAGATAGTTCTATCAGTAAATATGTAAAATTCCTAGAGGAGCTAGAAATAAATAAATAAAAGTTGGAGCCCTTGTCATAAAAATAAAATAATTTGGGTGTAAAAATAAAATGTAACGCTAGATTCCTGAGTTAATTCAAGACTTTGTATTTATGCATGCATGTCGTATAACCGTTTATGTATTTCTTTTTTGAACTGAAGCTTTGGATCACGTACTATGCAATAATCCAGTGCGGCCCCATTGCTACTACCCAATCAGAATGCGATTCCAGAACCTACCTTCACCCTCAAAATGTGATGTATAATATCAAATCGAAAAGAGAGAGACAAAAATAATAAAGATGGGACCTACATGTGGGACTCACCATGTGTATTTCTTTCTCGATTAGATTCATTGAGATGCTTCATATATATCAATTTTAAAATTTTATTTAACAACTAAAATAGAAGTACTTTTTCTTAATCTTTAATTAGATTGTCCATTTTAACAATTTTTTGAAAAATAAGTTATGTGCAATCTTTTGTATATAAGATATTTATTGTAATTAGGTTCTCTAAGATGCGATAATAAATCGTTCTAAAAAAATGAAAATAAATATATTTGATGATATTTCTTTAATAGATATATAGCTAGATGAATAGGTAATAGATTATATATAAGACAGAAGTAAATGTTTATTGGATAAATGTAGGTAATAGTTTCAAATACTTTGTATAGGTCCCGTATAAAAAATATAATATATAGTAAATAAAAATATATAATTTTAATTGACTTTTTAATAGGAAATTTTTAGTTGTATTTATTTTTATGTGAATTATTGTTTTTACTTTATGCCAATTAATTATATGAGATTTATTTTAATTGTAAAATGATTTATTTTTAAGCAAATATTTTTTACCAAATTTTTATTGGATTGATATTGAGAACTGGATTTATTATAAGTTATCCAATTACAAAATTCTTAATATGTATTATTATTTATATTATTTTTATTAGAGAATCTGATAGATATAAGAAATTGTGCCTATATCTAACCCTCTATTTTTTTTTGTTTTTTTATTAATTTCGTTTTATAACCTTTTTTATGGGCGTTTTATACCCTTTGAAACTTTTCAAACTATAATTTTTAATTATTAATGTTTTTAAAATTATTTAAAAAGTAATTTAATTGTCTTTCCGTATATATATGATCAAACAATAATAATTAGAGACTATAAATATAGAATTAAATTTGGCCAAATAGATACTCTTGGTCAATTTTTTTTTTTAATTTTACACATTATTCAATAATCCTCTTTTTCGTTTTCGTTTCTCTATAAACATCATAGCTCTACACTACTATCGTCATCCAGCTAGCACTGTCAAAACGGACCGGAGCCCGCGGGCTAGCCCGGCCCGCCCGCTAAATGGGCGGGCTTGGGCAAGCAAAAATAGGCCTGTTTAAAAACGGGCCTAAACGGGTTGGCCCGTTTAAGCCTGCGGGCCGGCCCGCTAAAAACTTTTTTTTAAAAAAATAATATATATTTGTTTAAAATATGTATAAATATATATATTTTAGATAATTTTATGTGTTAAATAATAATTTTATTCTAATAAAGTATATAAATAATTTAAATAATAATTAAAATTAATAAAATATTAATTTAAAGTTAAAAAATTACTAATTTTTAAATAAATATATAATTTTATAATTAATTTTAAAAAAAATATTTTTTAAAAAAATAAAAAAATTGGTCCGCGGGCTAGCCCGTTTAGCCCGCGGGCCATTGCGGGCGGGCTTGGACATTACTTCCCAAGCCCGCCAAATAAACGGGTCGGACCGGACCCGCCCGTTTAACGCTTGCCCTTCACGGGCCGGCCCAGGCCGTTTTGACAGTGCTACATCCAGCAGCCACTATGTCATCATAAACGACCATTCTCTGTCGACCACCAATCTACACCGTCATTGAACCATCTACCCTTGTTAATTTGATTAATAAAAAAAAGAATTTAGTGAGAATTTAGTGGTGGCTTCAATTAAAGAAGTGGTGGTTTTGGAGATTGAATTGAAAATTTTAATGCTAAAAAAAGGTGAAATTATAATCTATTACTTATTATAAAGCCAAGTGTCACTTTGTGGTTAAATTGCTTTTCATATTTTAATTTCTACCTTTCATCTTTTACTCATATATCATTAAAATTAGCATTCAATTAATATATTACAACTTTTTGAAATCTGTGCAATTATTTAAAAAAAAATCCGTGTATTTACTTTTACTATTCACCTATGACAAAAAAAAATTGTACCCATTTTACAACTTTACCATTTATTATATTCTGTAATTAATTCAAGCTAACAATGCAATAACATTTTATAATAATTTTGAAGATAAAAAAATATCATAATATATAAATGAACTTAGTCCGATATTTTTATCATGTGTCAATGTCACACTACCTAAGCCATAACCCTTATTTATTTTTACAGTGTTAGTGATAAAAGTATGATTGTTCATAAAATGAAACGTTGGGTGCATAATTGACCGCAACTGAACATTATAAACATATTTGACCAAATACTTAAACGTTGGGGTTCCAAAGACATTTTTTTTAATCATAAATTATATTTACATGAAGACAAAAATTTTTGTATTTATCATTTGTATTTAGTGAAAATTAAGCCAAATTTGCTCAGTAAAGTGAGAAATAACAAGATTATTGTAAAGGAAAAATGTTGAAGTTGATGGAATGATGCCGTTTATGAACTTTAACATTTTAAAAGATTTTTATTTTGCATAATGTCAAAGTGTTGGTTAGTAAGTGAACATATATATTTTTTTATAAATGTAAGTGAACATATATTTAAATTTTTATAATTGTTTATAATTAATTATGTAATTACAGAAAACAAAATGGTTAAAAAAGTTTGATTATCAAAGGAAAAATATATTAATAAAAATTTAGAATAGTGTTTCATATTTCTATTTTGTTTATAGTCTGTAAGAATATTCTAATGAAAAATGTAATTTTATAGATTATTTATAGTCTACAAAATACTTTAAATTTATAATTTCTTCCATGGTTCTCTTCTTCTTCTTCTTCTTCTTCTTAGTTGGGGCATTATTTAAGCCACATAAGCAGACTAATGAATTTGTGTAGACTTGAAGAGGTTAAAGATATTTGAAATAGATAACTTATTAGTATTTGATATTCTTTTCTAATACTCGTGTTCGTGAGTTGTGACACTATTTAAGCAATATATATGCTAACTTGTGAATTTGTGAGAGATTTGAGAAATAAAAAATAGCTTCATACAAACAACTTAGTGTCTTCTCTTCTTCTTTTTCTTCTTATAAGGGACTTGACTAGTAAAATAATAAGATTAATTACTTTCAAATAGAAACTTAATTTGTATCTATAATTAATTTGTTTGCTTCAATATATTGTCAATGACTTTCGAAGTCCCTATCACAACAATAGCGCTGTGAATAACCATTGTTAATTAGAATAACATGAAAAATACTACTATAGAATAATATAAATATTTCACTGTTCTTTTAGATGAGAAAAGCAAACAAATTCACAATATATTCAAACCAAAAGTACTTTAATTAAGACACATATATATATTACATATTCTAACTCATACTGATCATATACCTGCAGATAGAAATTACATAATAGCACATTAACTAGTCCATATATATATATCTCAAGAGTAATTTTTATACATAAAACCGATAAAAGAAAGCAACAAAAATCACTTCATATCACTTTCTTCGATAGCCTCACTTCTTTTCTTTTTTGGAGATGGAATTAAGAAACAAAGCCCAGAGGCTGTACACACACGAGTTAAATTGAAAATATAAGCTTATATATAATAAGCTTATCAATGCTGTCTCCTCACTTCTCCTGCATGCACCAGCCACAATCTATCAATCGTTGGATCTTTTGGAGATTTGTGTCAAAATACTTTTTCTTTTGAAAATATAAGATGACATAGATCTCAAGAAATATCCAACAGCTTACAACTGGTGAGTTTGAGCTATTGATAGCTCCAAATACTCACCTTAATAGTTAAATTGAAAAGGAAAAACAAATTAGTTATATATTTTAATTTATATTTTACCATGTGTCATTACTTATCAACAAAAATTAACCCAGTTTTTTCCCATGCGGCAGTAACTTCTAGCCGAGTAGAGTACATTTTTCCTTCAGGGTTATAGTAGTACTGCAAAAAGATCTAGAAAGTTAATTTTCCATGTATATATATATGCACACCCAAATCGAGTTTTGTCTTTAAAAAAAACTTAATTTCTACAATTTGCATATGAAAATGCATACTTGGAAAAAAAATTATGCGATATAGATGATAATGCATTTTAGGAATTTTGTAATTGGATAACTTATAATAAATCCAATGCTCAATATCTATGCAATAAAAATTTGGTCAAAAAAATATTTGGTTATAAATAAATCAGTTTACAATTAAAATAAATCTCATATAATTCATTGTCATAAAGTTAAAATAATAATTCACATAAAAATAAATACATCATATTTAATCATATATATATTATTTATACGGCACATATACAACGTATTTAAAACTATGACCAACATTTAATTTATCCAATAAACATTTACTTTATTATTATATATAATCTATTATCTATTCATCTAGCTATATATCTATTAAAGAGATATCACCAAATAGATTTATTATCATATCTTAGAGAACCTAATTATAATAAATATCAAATATACAAAAGATTGCACAAAATTTTTTTTTCAAAAAATTGTTAAAATTGACACTCTAATTAAAGATTAAGAAAAAGAATTTTTTCTAAAAGAAAAAAAGTACTTCTATTTTAATTTTTAAATAAAATTTTCAAAATTGATATATTAAGAAGCATCTCAATGAATTCAGTCGAAAAAGAAACACACATGGTGAGTCCCACATATAGGTCCCACCTTTATTGTATTTTTCTCTCTTTTTTTGATTTGATATTCTACATCACCAGATTCGAAAGTGCATCTCTTGGTCACACAAATTTTCCTTATATGAACAAAACATGTGAAGCATTTTCACATTTTGAAGGTGAAGGTAGGTTCTAAAATTCCATTCTGATTGGGTAGTAGTAGTGCAGCCGCACTGATTTGTGTAGTACATGATCCAAAGCTCCAGTTCAGGAAAGAAACACAGAAATAGTTATACATGCATTTCATAAATACATGGTTTTGAACTAACTCGGGAATCTAGCGTTACATTTTAATTTTACACCAAATTATTTTATTTTTAGGACAAGGGCTCAAACTTTTATTTATTTATTTCTAGCTCCTCTAGGAATTTTACATATTACTAATAGAACTATCTCTAATGATTTTCTTTTCTTTCCCATCCTTCCATAACAAAAGATATTTTTCAAATTTTAATTATCGCGACATTAATTATTACTTAATAATTTCATTCAATTACTAATTATTTACATATACTCTTTGAGAAAATTTATTTTGGTTCCTTCATTACTAGTATAAGAGTGTTAGATATAATTTCATAATTAATATTGTATTTAATTTGTCGTATATATATATACAAAATAAATTTTGTCGTTTTTACAGAATAGGCGGCCGACTTGGCTTGGCTTGGCTCGACTTGCAATTTTTTATTTTGTATAGTTTGCATTAGAAATTTCACGTTAAAACATCGTATTATACGTAATCTTTGACTTACGCACGTGCTTAATTAATTTTAACATAATGTACATAATTAATGCATAAAGTAAAACTTCAAACCTAATTATAATTAAAGTAATTTGAAAATTTTTCTTTTGCATGACAAAAATAAACATACTATAATATATATGGAAAAAAATTTAAGTGCACTTTTTATATTTTTGCCATAAAATTTTCAATAAAAATCAACATGTGTATATTTATACAAGTTTGGTTCTTTTAAAGAAAGAAATTTACATATTTTTATTTTAATTAGAATCTGATAACAAAAAGATAAAGAATTGCGTGCATATAAGTCTTGCCCAAGTATATATTTAACTTCATAAGGGCAAAGTAGAAAACATTTTTTTATGGAGTGCCTCTGAAACAAATAAATACTGAATTAACTCCACAAATTTGATTTGTATAAATAAATATCAAGATATTCTTTATATATAAATATCACAATGGAGACATTAATTTCATCATATAAGGAAGCTAAACATAACATTATACTTCATTTCTTTCTCTCTCTCTCTCTCTCTCTCTCTCTGAAGACTAAACAGAACTCAACAATGGCTTCTACTGCAACAACTGGTGGCAACCAAAAAAACAACGATGACCAAAGGAGAAACAAAAGGATGCTGACTGCGATAACTTCGCTGATCTCGTTGGCGACTCTTGCAATCATCTCCAAACGCCCTCGCACGCGCATCCACCCAGGCACAATCTCCTTGGATCGTCGAGGAACGCATCATGGAACATGGAAGAGTCTACATGGTAGATTTTTTCATTTACAAATATCGAAAAAAACATTTATCTGATGATAAAAAAATGATTTGGTAGAGAGAGGTCGAGCTCTAATTAAAAGATCGATTTGTCCTTTAATTAATTTGATTTTGTTTTTCTATTTTTTTAGATTAATTAATTTCACTTCTTGCTCTTAATTTTTTGCTTGATCTGCTAACTTAGGGTTTGATGATTGAATTCATGGAAAACCATTCATATATATATATATATATAGGGTTTAAATGAATATGTAAAACTAGTAAAAAAAATGAACTTATACTCACTCATTGTTAATTATTCTTAAATTTATAATTTGAGAATAGCACAACTCATTATATCTCATAATTATATTGTTCTTTTTTAAAATTTTTCTCTATATATATTTCATTTTTTATTAGAGAATAATATAAATATATACAAAAAATATTGCCTATATCAAACCCTTTAAATTTTTTTCATTCTAAATGTTTTTATTGATTAATTTCGTTTTATAACCCTTTGAAACTTTTCAAATTATAATTTTTAATCATTAATGTTATTTAAATTATTTAAAAATTAATTTAATTGTCTTTCTGTATATATATGATCAAACAATAAAAATTGGAGAGTATAGATATAGAAATAAAATTGACCAAATAGATACTTTTGTATGTTGTATCAATAATAATTTGATATATCTATATTTATATGGCTGTGGACCCTTTCCATCAATGATCTCTAAAAGTAGTCATTTAATTAATCAAAAAAGAAAATAAAAATATGATGTGAGAAGATCATAGGAGAGAGAAAATAGGAGAATAGTGGTAGTGATAATTTTGTTTTTTAAAAAATAATAATTATGGTAGTTATAAAAAATAACTTTTTAATCTTTAATTTATTATTTTACAATTAATAATAATAATAATTTATTTTATATTTTATAAATTAAAAAAAAGTTTGACATGCGCGTATGTGTATATAATATACAGACGAAATATTTACCCGTATATAGTTATAAAACAAAAAGAAATTACCCATATCTAAAAACTTACTTGAATTTGCGTTGGCTGATCCCCTTACAAAAACACTCGAACACTATTGTTCGCGATCCACACTTTCAGCTACAACGCGTAATAAGATGCTATTAATGTTTGGAATGTGAGTAAAAAATTGGTGGAGCCATCCAAATCTATGAAGCTGCAATATGAAAACCATATCCAGTGTATTTTTTATAGCTTGATTTAGTAGGATGTGAGAATCAAAACCACCCTTGAATAATTGGTCCATATCCTGCAAGATAAAGTGATTTTAAAGGATTAAACAATAGTTAATTATGAGAATTAGTAGTTATTATATGATCATCAAAGATGTCATAATGATAAGTTTCAAAGAATCACAATTGTCATATGAAAGACTTAAAAGAGGTTTTTGCTTTAACATCTTCAAATAGAAAAAATACCTTTAAAGAGTTGAACCAGGCTATAATTCACGACAATTGCAGAAATCAATGGTTTTAATTTCTCTTAGGAATCATGCAAATCTAGAAGGCTATAAATAAATAAGAAAGAGCTTTGATATCACTCGTAAGAAAGGAAATTCGTTAGAGTTCTAATAGTGAATAGATATGTGTAGATCGTCATTAGGTGAACCTTACATTTATAAGGTTGAAAAGAGAAGGCGTTAAACATACATGAATCAGTTTTCAAATGTCTGTTAATGCAAGCCCATGAATGGCGTGAAGGATGACGAGGGTAGACGAAAATGGAGGCTTTCTACGTTTTCGTTCAACTAAGTTTATCACATGCATGTTAATGCAGACCCATAGATGGCGTGAAAGATGACGAGGGCATGAAAAACAGAAGCAATTTTCACGTTTCTCTTAAATGTGATGAAGATACATGAATTGATTTTTAAATATTTGTTAATGCAACCCTATGGATAGCGTGAAGGATAACAAGGGCACAAGAAAAACAAATTGAAGTCAATAATTACATTTCCATTCAATGTATTAAAGATATATGAATCAAATTTTTTTGAATATTTTTTGATGCAAACAGATTGATAGCGTGAAGGTTGATGAGAGCACAAGAAAACAGAGGTTTTCACGTTTCCCTTCAACGTGTTGAAAATACATGAATCAATTTTTCATATGTTAATGTAGGCCCATAGATGGCATGAAGGATGACGAGGGCAAAAGAAAACAGAAGCAATTTTCACGTTTCTCTTAAATTTGTTGAAGATACATGAATCGATTTTTTTTGAATATTTGTTAATGTAACTCTATGGATTCAAACAGGGTGAAGGATAACAAAGGTACAAGAAAAACGAATAGACATGGGAATGAGAATGTTGTAGAGAATGTGAATAGTAATGTGAATGGAATAAAGTGGATAAAATGACCATTTTACCCTTATATTAAAAGTGGGAATGAAATAAAAGTAGATAAAAAAATAAGAACAAAAACATAATTTTATCACATTATAAAAAAGAAGGTGTTTGATAAAAAAATATTGTAAGAAATATTTAATTATAAGAAAAATTACATTAATTTTCACAAACAACCAAACGTGCCCATAAACTTTTTACGTTTCCATTCAACATATTATAGATACAAGAATCAATATTTCCAATTTTGTTAATGCAAGCCCATTATATGGCCTGAAGGATGATGTGGGCCGGGCACATAAACACAGAGGCAGATTTCAAGTTTTCTTTCTATGTAACATCCTTTTTTGACTTTTTTTATTATTATTGGAAGCTGGAATTAACAAACAGAAACAAAATAGAGTTATTCAATGTAAATGTGGGAGTAAACGAAAGAAGTTATATTGCCCCCCTTTTTTTTAAAAAAAATTATACTTTAGTAATACGGCCTAATTTCAATTAAATGTTCTTTGATTTTATTTTTGTCAATCAGGTGTCTTGAGATTTGCACCGTTAATAACTTAGTGCTTCGTAGTTTAGTCTGTCAATTTTTTAATAGAAATGTACGATGTGCCGTGCATATAATCCTAAATTAGGCCAAACTAAATGACACTAAAATGTAATTTATCCTTTTTTTTTCTAATCTATATTTATATGGCTGTGGACCCTTCACGTTAATGGTCTCCCAAAATAGTAATTTAATTAATTAAAAAAGAAAATAAAAAGATGATGTGAGAAGATCATTGGAGAGAGAAAATAGGAGAATAGTGGTAATAGTAATTTTGTGTTTAAAAAAATAATGATTGTGATAGTTATAAAAAAATAATATTTAATTTATTATTTTACAATTATTAATAATTTATTTTATATTTTGTAAATTAAAAAATTTTGACATGTACGTAAGTACATGCATGTGAAGCCTCTAGTATATAAAAAAATAAACACAAGTATTATTGTCACGACCCCCGTTTAGAGGACCGTGACTGGCACAACCACAGGGAATATCCCTATGCCTGTAAGCCTTATCACCTAATTGACAGAATATCTATTATTGAAAACACATCCACATGCAGTATAATACCATGGCTACACCGAAATGGTGACCTATCCTAGGCAAGCAAATCCACGGCCAGTGCCGCTTCAGGATATAGATATAGGGAAACACACATAATATATAACCTGTGTACTGGCTACACATTCGAAGATGCTGTCTATCCTATTCACATGCAACAGATATATGTGTATATATATATATATTTTGAAAACAAATTTGCCCTGTATCGCAGTATAATTAATCTTGATCTTTAAGGTGTATGAAGCTGACAATTCTAGATTTAGTAATACAGTCTAATTGGGTACGTCCACCCTTTACTTTATGATACAATAATAAAGTAAATTAAATTACAATTACACTTTATTCACTCACATGAACAAGTTTTGGGTCTTGGAAAGTGTTGCTCAATCCTCGTTCCACCGAGACTTCTTCCACCTGTACATAACTTGTCTCTGTGTGTAAAAAATGAGGTGTGAGTCTTAACCTCGCGACTCAGTGAGGACTCTCCCATCCCCGGCGCAAGGCGGGTACCTTACCGCTGGGACTGGGAGTCATACACAGCCACATGCACAAACAACTAGTTACTGTGAGTTAGCATGCATTATTGGTGATCACACAATAACAGAAATTTTACCCAAACACTCACATGCATTTAGCAGATATAAGCATGCAGCAGTTTAATTCACATGATCACTCAACAATTAAACACGTAACATATAGTTCCGGCTTTTACTTACCGGTCTTCTCACGTTCAGCATATCTGAATCAAAAGAGATATTGTGATGACGTAATCCTGTACGTCACCACTCCGCTGCACAATCAGCAATAATATGCAAACACAGACAATTCTTTAAGTACACGCAAATACTATAACATACATCTACTTAACCTCCCCCACTCTGGGGTATTTACTAGCCACTACATGGCTTTTCTACCTCGAACCCGTGCACTCGGGTTGCTGACCACCACGTGGCAAAGCATACTTAACCCATTCACTTGGGTACTGGTCACCTCGTGACAATTCTGTTAATCAAACAATACTTAACCCCTTCACTTGGGTACTAGTCACCTTGTGACAATTCTATTAATCAAACACAATCAACTTCTATCTATCAAACAACTGATACGTAGCCACCACGTGGCACGTCCTGACCCCTTGCTGCGGGGTAATAGCTTGAGTCCACTCGTCCATTACCCAACCAGGCCACATAGCGGGCACGACACGACGTCTCGAAGCATGGCCACTGACACACCCTGGACCAACTCCACAGGATGATTTCTCTTTTACTAGGCTAGGCTCACGGTTCACCCGTAGGTTCCTCTCTTGTCTCCTTACCTTAGTCTCACATATTAATAGGATTCTTTGTATCTTTCCCGAAGGATCAACAATTCTTCTCCTTATTAATATGTACAAGTATTCTCAACAGGATATAACTCATATACCCGTCCAGATGCACTCTCTGAGCCTCAAGCTATCGTCATAGCAATATAAATCCTTTCTGACCCTATTGCCAGGATAGGGCAATGATCATCGTCATGGTGATTATAAAACTGAGGTCCCAAGTGTCATCTGACGTTGTTCTAGTCGATGTCTCACATCGCTAGCATAACCAAATCCGAAACCCACCAATAACTCCCTTTGCATGATTTTAATTTAAGTCACCGCCGTGACGAGTTTTCAAAATAAAGTTTAACCCTTCCGTACAAGGACTCTTGCCACCGTCGTGGAAAAGATTTAATAAAATATTCATCATGCCTCCGGAATGTATGAGTTGGATTTGTAACACACCAATCATAACAAACAATTTTACTCTACTCCTATGTCTTCCTATCCAAGCTAATTTCCACAACCTATTTTCTAGTTGTTCCATTCTTTTAGCATTCTATACCTCTAGCTAACACATGCCAGAAAAGCAGAGAATATGCATACTCATGTAATCCACATAAGCATACAACCCTAGGAGCAGAGATGAAAGAGCCCTCACCTTGGTCACTTTACTTAGCATTCCCTTTGAGCACTCTTGTCTCCAAGGAAGTACTTGAATCCTATCACATACAACCAATTCAATCCATATCAATTTTCATACATCAACTTCTATTTCACCACATAAGTCCTATCACATATAATCCTTTCCACCATATTCTAAATTCATAATTACATAGCAACTTAAAACTACATTCAAGGCTAACCCAAAACCCCTTATTAAGCTAAGGTCATCATTTAGAGTTCTTTTTAAGTTAAAAACAATTTATGCTTAAGTAAACAAGTCTTGCCACTTGCTTACTCTCCAAGCTCCTTCAATGAAGGATTTTGCCAAATATGGAAACTCCTCATTTTCACCATGGGTCCACACATAAAAAAAATCCAACCATTGGGCAATCTCTCATTTCATTTAAAAAGTGTAAGCAATTCATTTGGAACCCAAACAAACCAACAATTTTTTTGTCTAGGATTTTGTTTGATCTTTGAAATGACACTTAAAAGTTGGTTAAACTCATTTTAGTTGAAGGAAAAGGAACCATTCAAATTAAGGAAGAAATAACAACTTTTCAAAAACTAGAAACTTGTTAGTGTGTAAAACAGAACCGCTAAATTTCGAGAAAATTCCCAGAAAATCTAACCGTTGGACTTTTTAGTAAAAATACAACTTAGAAAGATTAGGATGTTAGCTTTCATATGGCTTTGGAATCACTCAAATCCATTAAGTAACGAATTCAGAAAACACATTTAAACAGAGCAATATCAGATTCAAAACAGCATGCAACATTTGGCAAGCTTCATTGAAATGGTCATATCTCCTTCCATACTTAACGAAATTATTTGATTCTTCTTTCTAAATCAAGCTTAGAGATAAAATATTCTAATTATAAATTCATTACAGAAAGGATTTGAGCCATTTAAGAGCAGTAATTTAAAAACAGTAGCCAATCATACAAAAATTCCGCATTAGTTTAGAAAACAGAACCGCTGAATGTCGAGTCAATTTCCAGAAGATCTAACCGTTGGAATATTTTGGAAAAATACAATTTAGAAAGCTTAGGATTTTAGCTTTCATATGGATTTGGAATCATGCAAATCCATCAAGAAACAAATTCAGAAAACACGTTTAAACAGAGAAAGGTCAGATTCAAAAACTCAGTTTTTGACAAAAACATGTTCCACGAATTTTTTGTGTCTTATACCATCAAAGATTGTTGTTTTTAGAAGAACATGATGAACAAACTCAAACCCTAAACTCAAATCTCTAACCCAGCAAAATCTCAGCACAACCAATAATTAAAATATCCAATAGAAATGTTCATAACATCAAGAATGCAAAGTTTGAGCCTCCATTGTTCATAAAATCAAGAAATGGTGAGGATGAGAAAAATTATAGATGGAGGAGATTACTAAACCTACCTCAAGAGAGTAAAACAAGATGAAGAAAAGGTTGGGGGTGGCATCCTAATCCTTGCTCCGGCTCGCCGGATTCCGGCGAGATTCTCGCCGGATTTGCTCCCTCATCCAAGCCCTAGCTCCCCCACTCTCTCCTTTCCTTTCTTTTTCTTTTCTGATTGTGTGTGTGAGTGGCGTGGAAGGGGTGTAAGTGGGGAGAAACAAGTTTTATCTTCACCTTAGTCCCTTCATCCTCCAACTCTATGTTTTCCTTCGTCTTAGTCCCCGGTTCCTTTTAACTTTCATACTTTTTTTTTCTATATATATATATATATTAAGTTTTAAATTCCCAGCCCCGGAATAAATCCTTCTTTAATTCTCAAAAATTTTTTTTTTAAAATAAATCATTCTTAAATCCTCAAAATTTTCCGGGGTATTACAATTATAAACCTAGAGAAAAGTTCTGTATTATCATATTACTGAACTTCGGTGCATCTCTCCAATCATGTAGTGTCATTTGTTAATATTAATAAAAATTTACGTTAATAAGGACTACCTTAAATGGATTAGGGACCAACTGATTAGAGGATTGTACTGAAGTTTAGTGCTACGTATTACTGAACATCGACAATACTCATTATCAAGTTAGGATTCTTCTCCAAATTGTAACTTCTCCACATGATCAATTGTCACATGATCAATTCTCTCTTTATAACCTCAACATGAAAGCACCCTTAATAGTTTATGTAACATTCATATACACATTAGTGTGCTTAATAGTACATTATGGCGCATTATGATGTCCTTAATGTTACTCTATATTTAGAGTTCTATAAATAGAAGGATATAGTACACAAGGATGAATAATTATAAATAATAATTTTGTGCATCTCCCTTATATTTTTTTTGGTGAGCCTCTAAATTCTTAGTTTTACTTTATTTCATAAATTTAAGGTTGCCTAGTTTGGTGAGATGTAAGCAATCCATTCAAAAACTACTATTGCCTAAAATAATGGATCATAAATTATATAGATTTAAACATTAATCTAAACCTATATAAGAAATGTTTGTTGGGCTTGGCCCAAACTACTTGTTTATGTGAGAGTACATGTTTTTGGGACTGAATTAGTGCCTAAGTTAGATATTAAATGTATGTTTGGAACTCCGATTCGTCGTCGAATTGTTGATTGTTCGAAATTGAAAAAAATGAGTTTTATAAACCCCAAACTCTTCCAACTTCGAATCCGGCCAAATCCAACGATCTAGCCTCGAATCTTAATCCCGATGAGTGTTCAAGAACATTTTAGAAACATTATTCTACCCTTGAATCCGCCCAAACCCGGATTCTCAACTCAAATCCAAAAATGAAGAAAAATGAAGAAAATGGGAACTTGGAGAGAATCGAGCGTTGTACTAACCTTAACTCGAGAGATTGAGACGAGGAAGATCTCCGGCTCCTCCTCCAACTCCGGCTCGCCGGATTCCGGCAAGATTCTCATCAGATTTGCTCCCTCATTCAAATCCTAGCTCCCTCTCTCTCTCTTCCTTTCTTTTTTCTTCTCTACTTCTCCTTTCTCCCCCGTGACTCCATCCCTCTCTCTTTTTCCCTTTTATTTTCTTTCTTTTCTTTTATTTAATTAAAATTAACATATAATAAATAATAATAATAAAATCTGAAAATAAAAATAAATAATTAAATAAATAACTAGCATGTATTTTTAATTTAATCCATTTCCCTATTTAATTTAAGTTTCCAATTTCTTAAATCCTAAATTGATCAAAAAAATTATCTTCTACTTCTTTTCTTTCCTTTTTTTAAATATTTTAAAATTCGAAAAATTCTCTCCGGTATTATAATCTTTGAAAAAAAAATTTCCTTTCCGGTTTCTTTTAACTTTCATATTTTTTCTATATTCTTTTTAAGGTTTTGATTCCTAGCCCCGGAATAAATCATTCTTTAACCCTCGAATTTTAAATAAATCATTCTTTAATCCTTGAAAATTTTCGGGGTATTACATTCTTCCCCCTTAAGAAATTCGGTCCCTGAATTTCATCTCCTTCGTGGGGTTGTTGGCTTGTTGTCATTCCTTGGCTCAATTTCATCTATAGTTTCTCTCTACGTGGAAGTTTTACCGTTTTACCCTACGGTTCATCTTTCTTTCCTAGAGACTCAAGGTTTCTATCTGGTCTCTACATATTCTTTCTGTGATCGTTTGCATTTCTAGTTTTGTAGTTAACCACCCCTCCGTGAGGTGTTAACCGACAGAATCCATCTGGTCTCTACTATTTTTGCCACATAGGATGCCGCGTTGGCAGAAATGTAAAACGTTAGGGGTACAATTGACAGAAAAAAATGTTTTGCCTCCACGTCAGCAAAAACTGTTAAATATTTGATGGTGTTAGTGAAAAGGGTGACATTGGCAGAAAACGTAAAATGTTAGGGATACAATTGGCAGCGAAAAAATGTTAAGGGCGAAACTGACAGGACCCCAAACGTTGGGGTAAGAAAGGTACTTTTGCCTAATTTTATATTATACTTTAAATAATATTACTAATTTAGTCCCTGAAAGATTTTTTTCTCAATTTGATCCTTTTAGTCTTTAAAAGAAGTCACATATACATTGACAAAAAAATTAAAAGGACTAAATTAGAACAACAAATATTTTTTAGAGATTAAATTAAGCATTTTCATCTTTTAGGGACTATAAATTGGATCAATTTATATCCTTTATGGACTAAATTGATAATTCTCTCTATATTTTAACACTTATATATGTGAAGCATCTAATATCTATCTATCTATCTATATTTATATGGTTGTGAACCCTTCCCGTCAATGGTCTCCCAAAATAACTATTTAATTAATTAAAAAAGAAAATAAAAAGATGATGTGAGAAGATCATGGGAGAGAGAAAATAGGAGAATAGTGGTAGTGATAATTTTGTTTTTTAAAAAATAATAATTGTGGTATTTATAAAAAAAATAACTTTTTAATCTTTAATTTATTATTTTATAATTAATAATAATAATTTTAAATTACTTTAATTTTCATGTGTTTATAATTAGGCTTGGAGCTTTAGATTTTTAGTTTATGCATTAATTATGTACGTTGTGTTAAATTAATTAAGCACGTACTTAAGTTAAAGAATATGATGTTTTAACGTGAAATTTCTATTGCAAGCCGAGCCGAGCCAAGCCGGCCGCTTATTCTGGTAAAACGGCAAATTCTTATTTTGTATGCAAAAATATACGACAAATTAAATACAATATTAATTATGAAATTATATCTAACACTCTTATACTAGTAATGAAGGAACCAAGATACATTTTCTCAAAGAGTATATGTAAATAATTAGTAATTGAATTAAATTATTAAGTAATAATTAATGACACGGTAATTAAATTTTGAAGAGTATTGTTCTGTTATGGAAGGATGGAAAAGAAAAGAAAATTATTAGAGATAGTTCTATCAGTAAATATGTAAAATTCCTAGAGGAGCTAGAAATAAATAAAATAAAAGTTGGAGCCCTTGTCATAAAAAAAAATAATTTGAGTGTAAAAATAAAATGTAACGCTAGATTCCCGAGTTAGTTCAAGACCCTGTATTTATGCATGCATGTCATATAACCGTTTATGTATTTCTTTTTTGAACTGAAGCTTTGGATCACGTATTACGCAATCCAGTGCGGCCCCATTGCTACTACCCAATCAGAATCCGATTCCAGAACCTACCTTCACCCTCAAAATGTGATGTATAATATCAAATCGAAAAGAGAGAGAGAAAAAAATAATAAAGGTGAGACCTACATGTGAGACTCACTATGTGTATTTCTTTCTCGATTAGATTCATTGAAATGCTTCATATATATCAATTTCAAAAATTTTATTTAACAACTAAAATAGAAGTACTTTTTTCTTTAAAATAAATACTTTTTCTTAATCTTTAATTAGAGTGTCAATTTTAACAATTTTTTGAAAAATAAATTATGCTCAATCTTTTGTATATAAGATCTTTATGGTAATTAGGTTCTCTAAGATGTGATAATAAATTGTTCTAAAAAAATGGAAATAAATCTATTTGATGATATCTCTTTAATAGATATATAGTTAGATGAATAGGTAATAGATTATATATAATAAAAAAGTAAATGTTTATTGGATAAATGTAGGTAATAGTTTTAAATACTTTGTATATGTGCCGTACAAATAATATAATATATAGTAAATAAAAATATATAATTTTAATTGGCTTTTTAATAGGAAATTTTTAGTTGTATTTATTTTTATGTGAATTATTGTTTTTACTTTATGCCAATTAATTATATGAGATTTATTTTATTTGTAAACTGATTTATTTATAAGCAAATATTTTTTTACCAAATTTTTATTGGATTGATATTGAGAACTGGATTTATTATAAGTTATTCAATTACAAAATTCTTAATATGTATTATTATCTATATTATTTTTATTAGAGAATCCGATAAATATAAGAAAAATTGTGCCTATATCTAACCCTCTAATTTTTTTTTTGTTTTTTTATTAATTTTGTTTTATAACCTTTTTTTAATGGGCGTTTTATACCCTTTGAAACTTTTCAAACTATAATTTTTAATTATTAATGTTTTTAAAATTATTTAAAAAGTAATTTAATTGTCTTTCCGTATATATATGATCAAACAATAATAATTGGAGAGTATAAATATAGAAATAAATTTGGCCAAATAGATACTCTTGGTCAATTTTTTTAATTTTACACATTATTCAATAATCCTCTTCTTCGTTTTCCTTCATACCATCATAGCTCTACACTACTATCGTCATTCAGCCACTATGTCATCATAAACGACCATTCTCTGTCGACCATCAATCTACACCGTCATTGAACCATCTACCCTTGTTAATTTGATTAATAAAAAAAAAGAATTTAGTGAGAATTTAGTGGCGGCTTCAATTAGAGAAATGGTGATTTTAAAGATTGAATTGAAAATTTTGATGGTGAAAAAAGGTGAAATTATAATCTATTACTTATTATAAAACAACAACCACAATTGACAAGTGTCACTTTGTGGTTAAATTGCTTTTCATATTTTAATTTCTACCTTTCATCTTTTACTCATATATCATTAAAATTAGCATTCAATTAATATATTACAACTTTTTGAAATCTGTGCAATTATTAAAAAAAAGAAATCCGTGTATTTACTTTTACTATTCACCTATGACAAAAAAAATTTTGTACCCATTTTACAACTTTGCCATTTATTATATTCTGTAATTAATTCAAGTTAACAATGCAATAACATTTTATAATAATTTTGAAGATAAAAAAATATCATAATATATAAATGAACTTAGTCCGATATTTTTATCATGTGTCAATGTCACACCACCTAAGTCATAACCCTTATTCATTTTCACAGTGTTAGTGATAAGAGTATGATTGTTCAAAAAATAAAACGTTTGGTGCATAATTGACCGCAACTGAACATTATAGACATATTTGACCAAATACTTAAACGTTGAGGGTACCAAAGACATTTTTTTAATCATAAGTTATATTTACATGAATACAAACATTTTTGTATTTATCATTTGTATTTAGTGAAAATTAAGCCAAATTTGCTCAATAAAGTGAGAAATAACAAGATTATTGTAAAGGAAAAATGTTTAAGTTGATGGAATGATGCCGTTTATGAACTTTAACATTTTTAAAGATTTTTATTTTGCATAATGTCAAAGTGTTGGTTAGTAAGTGAACATATATATTTTTTTATAAATGTAAGTGAACATATATTTAAATTTTTATAATTGTTTATAATTATTTATGTAATTACAGAAAACAAATTCAAAATGATTTAAAAAGTTTGATTATCAAAGGAAAAATATATTAATAAAAATTTAGAATAGCGTTTCATATTTCTATTTTTTTATAGTCTTTAAGAATATTCTAATGAAAAATGTAATTTTATAGATTATTTATAGTCTACAAAATACTTTAAATTTATAAATTAATTGTGTGTATTAATGTTGAGTGAATGGTTTAATCATAAAGGTTAATAATACAATTATTCAATTTATTTTACCTTATTCATTTAAATTGTATGATGAAAACTATTACAATACCACTTATTAGATTGTTCGTTTTCACTTGAGAGCAAACCACCAAAATTTGTCTTACAATACATATATGCCACAGTAAATGAGATTAAAAATAAAGTATTTGATTTAAGTTTCTTTTCTTACGCTTTTATTTTTTTTTCTTTAATTGAAACCATATTATTAAATTTTCTATTAATAAATTATTTTATTTTTTAAATTAAATCAGACCATATCAAGGAAACCAATAATTTGATCAATATATTATTTATAATTTAAAATTAATTTTTTTTTGTATTCATATGAGTAAAAATTAAATATAATTATTAATTGATAAACTTTTAAAACAATTTGAATAGAAATATCCCGTGCAAAGCACGGGTCGCAATCTAATTTTTGAAAAGATAAAGGACCAAAATGGATATTTGATCATTTTATTTTATAAAACTATCAAATTTATTCAATTATATACTGTGGTAATAGTATACAAATAAATATAATTGATTATTAGTAATTTAATAAAACAAACAATTAATTTAATTTATTTATTTTATTAAATTTTTATTGTTTATATTAAATTTTGGATGAAAAATAATACATGGTAATTAAGTGATAACATAACAAACCACAAAGAGGTCATGTTTCACATTTATAATCACGGGAGACACATTAATTTTAAACCAAACTATAAAATGGTAAAATGTTATATTCTAAACCACACGAGGACAAACTAATTTTAAGCTAAACCAAAAGGGAGCAAATTGTAATTTACCAAAAATTAAATTTTACGGTGCTAGATGGTAATTCTAAGGTAATAATAACCAAATGATTTTTTATAATTCCGACATGCATAAAAAATTTATTTGATCGGAAATTTGTAAATTTTTGTCAAAAAAATAAACTGAATTTGGGGTTGATATCAATAGTGATTATTATTTTACACTTAATCAAAAATTCAACAACGGAATAAAAAACTAACCAAAAAGAATCATTTTAAAACTAGTTATAAAAAAACTAAATTACATAGTAGTAATATATAACTTTATATTTATAAACGTGGGGTTGATCTAAGTGGTAAGCAGTTTGGTATTGCTTAAACAGGATCTTGTGGATGCAGCTATATTCCCGTTAGGAGACTCTCTCATTATAGCCAAGTGCACGATGCGGATCAAATTCAGATTAACAGTGCCTCGGATACTAGGCGGACAAGAAAAAAACTTTATTTAGGAAGCAAATTGTTAATGTAGTTAGAATCTAAGATATTAATGACGCATTATTGTCCCCTTATTCTATACCATGGAAATTAATTATTCTTTTCTAACCTTTTTATTATTTTTTAGGTAAAATATATTTGGTACCCGTTAACGTTTGAACTTTTGATCAAATATGCCCCTAGCTAACATTTGATTGCGTTCAATTATGCCTCCAACGTTTCATTTTTCGAGTAATCTTATCCTTTTCATTAACACCATTAAAAGACATAACGGTTGTGACTTACGTGGCGTAACACCGTTAAATAAAAACTTTTTCCATTGTTGAAGATGAGTCAATTCGCCAAGTTTCAAAGCAAAACGATGACAAAAATGATGCTTCTAAGGTGACGCTCTGTAAAATTTGAAAGATAAAGAGTTAGGCGCGTCATTTTTTGCTCTGAAACTTGGCAAATCGACGCATGTTCAATAATGGAAGAAGTTTCTCTCTAACAGTGTCACGCTACATAAGTCACAACCATTATCAATTTTATAAATGGTGTTAGTGAAAAGAATAAGATTGTTTGAAAATTAAAACATTGGTGATGTAATTGACCGCAATCAAACGTTAGAGACATATTTGACTGAAGGCTCAAACGTTAGGGGTACCAAAGATAGTTTACCCTTATTTCTTACTATTTTCTAATAATTTCTTCCATGGTCCTCTTCTTCTTCTTCTTCTTCTTCTTCTTTTGAGTTGGGGCATTATTTAAGCCACATAAGCAGACTTATGAATTTGTGCAGACTTGAAGAGGTTAAAGATATTTCAAATAGATAACTTATTAGTATTTGATATTCTTTTCTAATACTCGAGTTCGTGAGTTGTGTGACACTATTTAAGCAATATATATGCTAACTTGTGAATTTGTGAGAGATTTGAGAAATAAAAAATACCTTCGTACACAACTTAGTATCTTCTCTTCTTCTTCTTATAAGGGACTTGACAAGTAAAATAATAAGATTACTTTCAAATAGAAACTTAATTTGTATCTATAATTAATTTGTTTGCTTCAATATATTGTCAATGACTTTCGAAGTCCCTATCACAACAATAACGCTGTGAATAACCATGGTTAATTAGAATAACATGAAAAATACTACAATGGAAAAATATAAATATTTCACTGTTCTTTTAGATGAGAAAAACAAACAAATTCACAATATATTCAAACCAAAAATACTTTAATTAAGACTCAGATATTACATATTCTAACTCATACTGATCATATACCTGCAGATAGAAATTACATAATAGCACATTATATATATATATATATATATATATATATATATATATATATATCTCAAGAGTAATTTTTATACATAAAGCCTATAAAAGAAAGCAACAAAAACCACTTCATATCACTTTCTTCGATAGCCTCACTTTTCTTTTTTGTTTTTTTCGTAATTGGAGATGGAATTAAGAAACAAAGCCCAGAGGCTGTACACAAGAGTTAAGAACCCATTGAAAGAGCTTACCAATGCTGAGATTATATATAATAGCCTCACTTCAATTCTCAAAGATTATATATAATAAGCTTATCAATGCTGTCTCCTCACTTTTCCTGCATGCACCAGCCACAATCTATCAATCGTTGGATCTATTTGGAGATTTGTGCCAAAATTGTCACGACCCCCGTTTAGAGGACCGTGACCGGCACAGACACAGGGAATACCCCTGTGCCTGTAAGCCTTATCACCTAATTGACAGAATAGCTATTATAGAAAAATACATTCACATGCATTCACATGGCTACACCGAAATGGTGGCCTATCCTAGGCAAGCAAATCCACGGCCAGTGCCGCTTCAGGATATAGATATAGGAAAACATACATAATATATATATATAACCTATATACTGGCTACACATCCGAAGATGCTGCCTATCCTATTCACATGCAACAGATATGTTTATATATATATATATATTTTGAATTTAAATTTTTCCTGCATCGTGATCTAATGGATCCTGTTCTTTAAGGTGTGTGAAGCCGACAGTTCTAGATTTAGTGATACAATCTAATTAGGTACATCTACCCTTTACTTTATGATACAACAATAAAGTAAATTAAATTACAATTACACTGTATTCAGCCCACATGAACAAGTTGTGGGTCTTGGAAAGTATTGCTCAACTCTCGCTCCATCGAGACTTCTTCCACCTGTACTTAACCTGTCTCTGTGTAGTAAAAATGAGGTGTGAGTCTTAACCACGCGACTCAGTGAGAACTCTCCCATCCCCGGTGCAAGGCGGGTACCTTACCGCTGGGACTGGGAGTCATACACAACCACATGCACAAACAACTAGTTACTGTGAGTTAGCATGCATTCTTGGTGATCACACAATAACATGAATTTCACCCAATCACTCACATGCATTTAATAGATATAAGCATGCAGCAGTTTATTCCACGTCATCAATCAGCAAGTAAACATGTAACATATAATGCCGGCTTTTACTTACCGGTCTTCTCACGTTCAGCATGTTTGAATCAAACAAGACGTTGTGATGATGTAATCCTGTACATCACCACTACACTGCACAATCAGGAATTATATGCAAACACAGACAATTTGTACATACACACATATGTTAAACATACATCTACTTAATCTCCCTAACTCTGGGGTATCTACTAGCCACTACGTGGCTTTTCTAATTCGAACCCGTGCACTCGGGTTACTGGCCACCACGTGGCAAATATACTTAACCCATTCACTCGGGTACTGGTCACCTCGTGACAATTTTGTAAATCAAACAATACTTAACCCATTCACTTGGGTACTAGTCACCTCGTGACAATTCTAATAATCAAACACAATCAACTTCTATCTATCAAACAACTGATACGTAGCCACCACGTGGCACGTCCTAACCCCTTGCTGCGGGGCACTAGTTTGAGCCCACTCGTCCGTTAACCAACCAGGCCACATGGCGGGCACGACACGACGTCTCGAAGCATGGCCACTGACACACCCTGGACCAACTCCACAAGATGGTTTCTCTTTTACTAGGTTAGGCTCACGGTTCACCCGTAGGTTCTTCCCGTGTCTCCTTACCTTAGTCTCACACATTAATAGGATTCTTTGTATCTTTCCCAAAGGATCAACAATTCTTCTCCTTATTAATATGTACAAGTATCCTCAACAGGATATAACTCATATACCCGTCCAGATGCACTCTCTGAGCTTCAAGCTATTGTCATGGCAATTTAAAACCTTTCTGACCCTATTGCCAGGATAGGGCAATGACCATCGTCATGGTGATTATAAAACTGAGGTCTCAAGTGCCATCTGACGTTGTTCTAGTCGATCTCTCACATCGCTAGCATAACCAAATCCGAAACTCACCAATAACTCTCTTTGCATGATTTTAATTTAAGTCACCGTCGTGACGAGTTTTCAAAATAAAGTTTAGCCCTTCCTTACAAGGACTCTTGCCACCGTCGTGGAAAAGATTTAATAAAATACCCATCATGCCTCCGGAGTGTATGAGTTGGATTTGTAACAAACCCATCATAGCAAACAATTACGCTATACTCCGATGTCCTCCTATCCAAGCCTCCACAACCTATTTTCTAATTCTTTCATTCTTTTAGCATTTTATATCTTTAGCTAACACATACCAGACAAGCAGAGAATATACATAGTCATGTAGTCTACATAAGCATACGACCCTAGGAGCAGAGATGAAAGAGCCCTCACCTTGGCCGCTTCACTTAGCATTCCCTTTGAGCACTCTGGTCTCCAAGGAAGTACTTGAACCCTATCACATACAACCGATTCAATCGATATCAAATTTCATACAATTTCCTAGTTTCTTTTCTTATGACTTCTTACATTTATCCAACCCCCAAGTTCATTTACTTGGCCTATAGTCATCATTTGGTGTTCTTTCTAGATTAAACACAATTTAATACATAATTAATTAATCTCACAACCTTGTTCACTCTCCAAGCTCCATTAATGGAAATTTTGCCAAATATGGGAAGTCCTAACTTTCATCAAGAGTTCACATATCACAACCTAACCATTGGGCATCATTCCAAATCATTTAAAATATCTAAACATATAATTTAAAGTTCATACATACCAACAGCATCAAGGAAATCCACAATTTCCAAAATTTTCTCCAAATTCGTAGGTCATGAACCATAGAGTAGAAATCTCCATAAAACTCAATATTTGGATGATCTCTATGCTCAAAAATGATTCTAAGGTGGTATACTATTGATAGATAATTCATTTCTAACAAGAAATCTATGATTTAAGTGGTGGAGACAAGAATTTAATGCTTACCTTTGGGGAAGTCCGAATTTGGAAATCCATGGAGGTTGCCCAAACTTGTTAATGCTTAACAATGGTGGAGGGAGCTTGATGAGGCATGGAATTGGTGGGAGGAAGCAAGAAACATGGTGAAAAGTGAAGGATTTCTTCACTTGTTGCTTGCCCTAAGAGAGCTTTAGAGGAAGAGAAGAGAAGAAGAAGATGAACAAAATGAGGAAGAGTGGTGTGCGTGCTCTGGTGCTTATTATTGGGTTTGAGCAATTAAGGGTAGTTTGAGCAATTAACAACTTTTGAGGTATGGTGAAATAGAGTTTTTATTGGATTTTCTTAACTATATTTATTTGTATGTAAGAATAGGAAAAGTTTGAAATTTTTGGCTAATCATAAGCATATTAAAAACATTTGTTATTGAGTGTCTTGCATATGAAAATTTCTTATCCAGTATAATTTTTATTTTCGAAAAATTGTCAAGTTTAAAATATAAGCTTGAAATAATTCATATGACTCATATTTAACCCAATTTATATTTTTCTATTTGAATTTCTTATTTATTTTAATTTCTTAAATTCTCAAATCTAAAGCAATTAAAATCTTAATAATAACCCAAAAAAATCTTATTTCATTCCAAGAAATTATTTTTATTTTATTTAGTCAAAATGTCCAACCTCAACATCAAAATTCTATCAATTTCATATTATCCCATCATTTCTTAACTAAGATTATTTATCTATATATATACATATTTCTATTTATTTACTTGTTTATATATTATTTATTTATTTATTTTTAAATTTCAACTCCAAATGATGACCATTATAAGTCTTACTATATATTTGACTTGATTCCAAAAATACCCCTCGAGTATTACAATCTTCGAGAAAAAAAATTCCTTTCCCGTTTCTTTTAACTTTCATACTTTTTCTTTCTTTCTTTTTTAAGTTTTAATTCCTAACCCCGAAATAAATCATTCTTTAATCCTCGAAATTTTTTCGGGGTATTACAAAAATATTTTTCTTTTGAAAATATAAGATGACATAGATCTCAAGAAATATCCAACAGCTTGCAACTGGTGAGTTTGAGCTATTGATAGCTCCAAATACTCACCCTTATAGTTAAATTGAAAAGGAAAAACAAATTAGTTATATATTTTAATTTATTTTTACCATGTGTCATTACTTATCAACAACAATTAACCCAGTTTTTTCCCATGCGACAGTAACTTCTAGCCGAGTAATGTACATTTTTCCTTCAGGGTCATAGTAGTACTGCAAAAAGATCTAGAAAATTAATTTTCCATGTATATGCACGGGAGTGGATCCTATGCTGTACAGCATAAAAAAGTAAAGAGAGAGAGTGACACATAAATGGGTCCCATAAATAAGTGGGACCCACATGTGGGACCTACTATGTGTCACTCTCTCTCCTTATTTTTTTATGCTGTTCAGCATAGGATCCATTCTTGTATATGCACACCCTAATCGAGTTTTGTCTTTTAAAAAAAACTTAATTTCTACAATTTGCATCTGAAAATGCATACTTGGAAAAAAAATTATGCGATATAGATGATAATGCATTTTAGGAATTTTGTAATTGGATAACTTATAATAAATCCAATGCTCAATATCTATCCAATAAAAATTTGGTCAAAAAATATTTGGTTATAAATAAATCAGTTTACAATTAAAATAAATCTCATATAATTCATTGTCATAAAGTTAAAATAATAATTCACATAAAAATAAATAGAGTATATTTAATCATATATATATTATTTATACGGCACATATACAACGTATTTAAAACTATGACCAACATTTAATTTATCCAATAAACATTTACTTTATTATTATATATAATCTATTATCTATTCATCTAGCTATATATCTATTAAAGAGATATCACCAAATAGTTTTATTATCATATCTTAGAGAACCTAATTATAATAAATATCAAATATACAAAAGATCGCACATAATTTTTTTTCAAACAATTGTTAAAATTGACACTCTAATTAAAGATTAAGAAAAAGTATTTTTTCTAAAAGAAAAAAAGTACTTCTATTTTAATTTTTAAATAAAATTTTCAAAATTGATATATTAAGAAGCATCTCAATGAATTTAATCGAAAAAGAAACACACATGGTGAGTTCCACATATAGGTCCCACCTTTATTGTATTTTTCTCTCTTTTTTCGATTTGATATTCTACATCACCAGATCCGAAAGTGCATCTCTTTATCACACAAATTTTCCTTATATGAACAAAACATGTGAAACATTTTCACATTTTGAAGCTGAAGGTAGGTTCTAGAATCAAATTTTGATTGGGTAGTAGTAGTGCGGCTGCACTGGTCTGTGTAGTACATGATCCAAAGCTCCAGTTCATAAAAGAAACACAAAAACAGTTATACATGCATTCATAAATACATGGTTTTGAACTAACTCGGGAATCTAGCGTTACATTATAATTTTACATCCAAATTATTTTATTTTTAGGACAAGGGCTCAAACTTTTATTTATTTATTTCTAGCTCCTCTAGGAATTTTACATATTTACTAATAGAACTATCTCTAATGATTTTCTTTTCTTTCCCATCCTTCCATAACAAAAGATATTTTTCAAATTTTAATTATCGCGACATTAATTATTACTTAATAATTTTATTCAATTACTAATTATTTACATATACTCTTTGAGAAAATTTATTTTGGTTCCTTCATTACTAGAATAAGAGTGTTAGATATAATTTTATAATTAATATTGTATTTAATTTGTCATATATATATATACAAAATAAATTTTGTCGATTTTACAGAATAGGCGGCCGACTTGGCTTGACTTGGCTCGATTTGCAATTTTTTATTTTGCATGGTTTGCATTAGAAATTTCACGTTAAAACATCGTATTATACGTAATCTTTGACTTACGCACGTGCTTAATTAATTTTAACATAATGTACATAATTAATGCATAAACTAAAACTTCAAACGTAATTATAATTAAAGTAATTTGAAAATTTTATTTTGCATAACAAAAATAAACATACTATAATATATATGGAAAAAAATTTAAGTGCACTTTTTATATTTTTGCCATAAAATTTTCAATAAAAAATCAACATGTGTATATTTATACAAGTTTGGTTCTTTTAAAGAAAGAAATTTACATATTCTTATTTTAATTATAATCTGATAACAAAAAGATAAAAAATTGCGTGCATACAAGTCTTGCCCAAGTATATATTTAACTTCATAAGGGCAAAGTAGAAAACATTTTTTTTATGGAGTGCCTCTGAAACAAATAAATAGTGAATTAACTCCACAAATTTGATTTGTATAAATAAATATCAAGATATTCTTTATATATAAATATCACAATGGAGACATTAATTTCATTATATAAGGAAGCTAAACATAACATTATACTTCATTTCTTTCTCTATCTCTCTGTGTCTCTTTCTCTCTCTCTCTCTCTCTGTGAAGACTAAACAGAACTCAACAATGGCTTCTACTGCAACAGCTGGTGGCGACCAAAACAACAACGATGACCAAAGGAGAAACAAAAAGATGCTGACTGCGATAACTTCGTTGATCTCGTTGGCGACTCTTGCAATCATCTCCAAACGCCCTCGCACGCGCATCCACCTAGGCACAATCTCCTATTTTCACGACCTTCGTTGCCCCGGCCATAGCTGGTTGCTCCCTGGTTGGATCGCCGAGGAACGCATCATGGAACATGGAAGAGTCTACATGGTAGATTTTTTTATTTACAAATATCGATAAAAAATTTATCTGATGATAAAAAGATGATTTGGTAGAGAGAGGTCGAGCTCTAATTAAAAGATCGATTTGTCCTTTAATTAATTTGATTTTGTTTTTCTATTTTTCTAGATTAATTAATTTCACTTCTTGCTCTTAATTTTTTGCTTGATCTGCCAACTTAGGGTTTGATGATTGAATTCATGGAAAACCATTCATATATATATATATATATATATAATGAATATGTAAAACTAGTAAAAAAAAATGAACTTATACTCACTCATTGTTAATTATTCTTAAATTTATAATTTGAAAATAGCACAACTCATTATATCTCATAATTATATTGTTCTTTTTAAAAAGTTTTCTCTATATATATTTCATTTTTATTAGAGAATAATATAAATATATACAAAAAATATTGCCTATATCTAACCCTTTAATTTTTTTTTTCATTCTAAATGTTTTTATTGATTAATTTCGTTTTATAACCCTTTGAAACTTTTCAAACTATAATTTTTAATCATTAATGTTATTTAAATTATTTAAAAATTAATTTAGTTGTCTTTCTGTATATATATATGATCAAACAATAAAAATTGGACAGTATAGATATAGAAATAAAATTGACCAAATAGATACTTTTGTATGTTGTATCAATAATAATTAGATATATCTATATTTATATGGCTGTGGACCCTTCCCGTCAATGATCTCTAAAAATAGTCATTTAATTAATCAAAAAAGAAAACAAAAATATGATGTGAGAAGATCATGGGAGAGAGAAAATAGGAGAATAGTGGTAGTGATAATTTTGTTTTTTAAAAAATAATAATTATAGTGGTTATAAAAAATAACTTTTTATTCTTTAATTTATTATTTTACAATTAATAATAATAATAATAATAATAATTTATTTTATATTTTATAAATTAAAAAAAAGTTTGACATGCGCGTACGTGTATATAATTTACAGACGAAATAATTACCCGTATATAGTTATAAAAAAAAGAAATTACCCATATCTAAAAACTTACTTGAATTTGCGTTGGCTGATCCCCTTACAAAAAACACTCGAACGCTATTGTTCGCGATCCACACTTTCAGCTACAACGCGTAATAAGATGCTATTAATGTTTGGAATGTGAGTAAAAAATTGGTGGAGCCATCCAAATCTATGAAGCTGCAATATGAAAACCATATCCAGTGTATTTTTTATAGCTTGATTTAGTAGGATGTGAGAATCAAAACCACCCTTGAATAATTGGTCCATATCCTGCAAGATAAAGTGGTTTTAAAGGATTAAACAATAGTTAATTATGAGAATTAGTAGTTATTATATGATCATCAAAGATGTCATAATGATAAGTTTCAAAGAATCACAATTGTCATATGAAAGACTTAAAAGAGGTTTTTGCTTTAACATCTTCAAATAGAAAAAATACCTTTAAAGAGTTGAACCAGGCTATAATTCACGACAATTGCAGAAATCAATGGTTTTAATTTCTCTTAGGAATCATGCAAATCTAGAAGGCTATAAATAAATAAGAAAGAGCTTTGATATCACTCGTAAGAAAGGAAATTCGTTAGAGTTCTAATAGTGAATAGATATGTGTAGATCGTCATTAGGTGAACCTTACATTTATAAGGTTGAAAAGAGAAGGCGTTAAACATACATGAATCAGTTTTCAAATGTCTGTTAATGCAAGCCCATGAATGGCGTGAAGGATGACGAGGGTAGACGAAAATGGAGGCTTTCTACGTTTTCGTTCAACTAAGTTTATCACATGCATGTTAATGCAGACCCATAGATGGCGTGAAAGATGACGAGGGCATGAAAAACAGAAGCAATTTTCACGTTTCTCTTAAATGTGATGAAGATACATGAATTGATTTTTAAATATTTGTTAATGCAACCCTATGGATAGCGTGAAGGATAACAAGGGCACAAGAAAAGCAAATTGAAGTCAATAATTACATTTCCATTAAATGTGTTAAAGATATATGAATCAATTTTTTTTGAATATTTTTTTATGCAAACAGATGGATAGCGTGAAGGTTGATGAGAGCACAAGAAAACAGAGGTTTTTCACGTTTCCCTTAAACGTGTTGAAAATACATGAATAAGTTTTTCATATGTTAATGTAGGCCCATAGATGGCATGAAGGATGACGAGGGCAAAAGAAAACGGAAGCAATTTTTACGTTTCTGTTAAATTTGTTGGAGATACATGAATCGATTTTTTTTTGAATATTTGTTAATGTAACTCTATGGATTCAAACAGGGTGAAGGATAACAAAGGTACAAGAAAAACGAATAGACATGGGAATGAGAATGTAGTAGAGAATGTGAATAGTAATGTGAATGGAATAAAGTGGATAAAATGACCATTTTACCCTTATATTAAAAGTGGGAATGAAATAAAAGTAGATAAAAAAAATAAGGACAAAAACATAATTTTATCACATTATAAAAAAGAAGGTGTGTTTGATAAAAAAAAATATTGTAAGAAATATTGAATTATAAGAAAAATTACATTAATTTTCACAAACAACCAAACGTGCCCATAAGCTTTTTACGTTTCCATTCAACATATTATAGATACAAGACTCAATATTTCCAATTTTGTTAATGCAAGCCCATTATATGGCCTGAAGGATGATGTGGGCCGAGCACATAAACACAGAGGCAGATTTCAAGTTTTCTTTTTCTATGTAACATCCTTTTTTGACATTTTTTTTATTATTGGAAGCTGGAATTAACAAACAGAAACAGAATAGAGTTATTCAATGTAAATGTGGGAGTAAACGAAAGAAGTTATATTTGCCCCCCTTTTTTAAAATTATACTTTAGTAGTACGGCCTAATTTCAATTAAATATTCTTTGATTTTATTTTTGTCAATCAGGTGTCTTGAGATTTGCACCGTTAATAACTTAGTGCTTCGTAGTTTAGTCTGTCAATTTTTTAATAGAAATGTACCATGTGCCGTGCATATAATCCTAAATTAGGCCAAACTAAATGAGACTAAAATGTAATTTATCCTTTTTTTTTCTAATCTATATTTATATGACTGTGAGAAAATAATTTATCCTTTCAATGGTCTCCCAAAATAGTAATTTAATTAATTAAAAAAGAAAATAAAAAGATGATGTGAGAAGATCATGGGAGAGAGAAAATAGGAGAATAGTGATAATGGTAATTTTGTGTTTAAAAAATAATGATTGTGGTACTTATCAAAAAAATAATTTTTAATTTATTATTTTACAATTAATAATAATTTATTTTATATTTTGTAAATTTAAAAATTTTGACATGCACGTAAGTGCATGCATGTGAAGCCTCTAGTAATTTTTTAAAAGATTAAAAAAATAAACACAAGTATTATAAACATGGAGAAAAGTTCAGTATTATCATATTACTGAACTTCAGTGCATCCCTCCAATCATGTAGTGTCATTTGTTAATATTAATAAAAATTCACGTTAATAAGGACTACCTTAAATGGATTAGGGACCAACTGATTAGAAGAATGTACTGAAGTTTAGTGCTACGTATTACTGAACATCGACAATACTCATTATCAATTTAGGATTGTTCTCCAAATTGTAACTTCTCCACATGATCAATTGTCACATGATCAATGATCAATTCTCTCTTTATAACCTCAACATGAAAGCACCCTTAATAGTTTATGTAACATTTATATACACTTTAGTGTGCTTAATTGTAATGCCCCTGATTTTTAAGAGTAGACGAATATTAAAAAAAAAATTGAAATAAAATACCCCCCTATTAGTTGCTTCCAATAATAAATATTGGACCAAATATATATATATATATATATATATATATATATATATATATATAAACACTTTTGTGTAAATAAAATGTTTCTTAATAATAATAATATGCTAGATACTCAATAAAAAGAGAATTCCTCAATTCATTTTTCTTTTATTACATATTTATTAAAGTCATAAAAAAAAGAGAGTAAAGAGCTTAATTGAGAAGTAATGAGGGACTTATATGAAAGGTTATTTTACTTTTTGAGGCAAAATTATAATTTCAAGGGACTTAAATGAAAAGATATTTTACTCTTTGGGGCAAAAATTACAATTTCACTGGATTAATCAGATTTTTTCTTCTCCATCCCGGAGAACATAGCAGCGCCGTTTGCTTCTCTTTTTCTTCTTCCTTTTCTTTCTTTCTTCCTTGCATTTTCTTTCTTTCTTCTTTCTTGCTTTCTTTCTTAGTCAATTCGTCTCCAACCTCCACCGCCGAGCACTTCGTCACCGCCGCCGGCCATCTCTCCGGCCATTGACTCTCTCTCCTGAACGTTCCCTTCGGTTTGTTTTTCTCTTCATGGTGGAACTTGAACATGGTGGTGATAAAGTTAAGCTTCATGTTTTTTTTTTGTGTAAGTGGAGCTTATTCCTTCCTTAATTTCTATTTTGCTAAGTTAATACTCCCTCATTAATTCTTTCCTCTTATTTTAGTTTGGTAGAAGATTATGTTAGGGTTTTCAATTGGGAATTTTTGTATGATGACCTTTAAGCTTAAATTGAGGTTTTTGGGAGGTTTCTATACCTTGATTGTTGAATTTAGTTTCCATAGTGTGTTTCTAATTCAAACATTAGCTTAGTAATGTAAATGATGATTTAGAAAGTATAAAGTGATTAGATATTTTGTAGACTTGATTTTTGGGATCAATTGAAATTTTTATATTAAGAATATAGTAAAAGCTTGAACTTAAAGAAAGTTAATTGAGTTTTATGTTCAAAATATAGAAAGTAAAGATGAGAATGTGGGTTAAGTTATAATCATGATATTGGAATTAATGGGTGTCTTTAGTTAAGTTTTGGATATGTATTAGGTTACTTGAAATGATAATAGTGAAGTTTTCTAGAGCCACAAAAGTTATGGTGAATTAAATTCTGATATGTGAAATTAGATGTTGAAAGTGAGCTTGTTTATACTATACTTTTTACCTACCTTGTGGTTTTTTAAATCATTTTAGCTTATTAGTCTAATATGGGGAACAAACCAAATTTATATAACCATTCCCTTCTTTCTTTGATCATTAAATGATAAATTTAGTGTTCCTAATTACTATTTTGTTTATCATTATCTGCACTCCTTGTGAAAGTCTTTTTTTTTAAGGAAATGACGTTATTAGTACTTATTCATAATCTAAGTATTTGTGAAATTATCATATGAAAAGGTTTTCCTTGAGATCTGGTGATGAAACTATATTAGCTAATTTTTCCACTTTGATTTGAAATAAAGCAGTTGATGTGAGATTTCTCTGGAAAATTGATTGGTTGGAAATAAGTGTTCTGTATTGGAAGTACGATTGATTATATGGAAGTGCACTATATGCACTATGTTTCAGTTAGTTATTTTTTATCACTGAGTATTTTCGACTCTCTGATTTTGAAAGTGAGAAATATTTAAGGGAATTTATGTTTTTACTTATCTAAATGATTTTTCTTGGGAAGCCATCTGATATGGAACCCTGCAGCTAACGCAATATCGTTAGCCCTTGGTGCACCTTGGAACCCCAGCTAGCAGGGGTGTTGCTAGTCCCGTGTGTCGGCCAACACACGTGGATTGGATATATCTGATATATTGAGCTTAATGCTCATCTGATTATTTAAAGCCATAGGCTTTTCTGATTTCATGAGCCTTGTGCTCATGTCTGTTCTGATTGGTTCTGTGGATCTGGTTTCCCTAACTGATTTTCTATGTGACTTGATACTTTGAGAATGTATTTTGATATGAAAAAGGACTATTATTTAGTTTTAAAGTTTATCTATTATTATTATTATTTTATGATATTTATATATACACACATTTTATAAAGTAAAATTTGCTTTGAAAAGTATTATTCATTTAATTACGAAAGTATAAGTATTATAATTGTTCATGATAATTCTTTAGCAACCCGAATCGTGGAATAGTTTGTAAAAAACTCGTGTCCACAGGTTTGTTCCCTTCCTAAATGGTATGTATTATCTACTCACTGAGTTGAAAAACTCACCCCTCATTTAATTTTTCTTTCAGATATAAGTGTAGCACGAGATTCGTTCCCCTTTTGCATAGTTCGAGACCTCTTCGTTTGGCGAGCCTACCTTGTTCGTGGGCCGTACTTTATTATAATTTATATTTCATTGGTATTTTTTTTTACTTTAGATAGCTCCTATGATCACAGGCATGGTCCTTACTAGGGGTGAGCATAACCCGATAGAACCGCATGAACCCGACCGAACCCGACAAAACTAGTGTCTTCGGTCGGTTCGGATTGAGCTTAACGGGTTGAAACGGGTCTGATTATTCTAAAAAAGTCAGTCTACTCGGGTCATCGGGTTCACCCGAATTTACCCGACTTCAACCCGACCCGACCGAAATTCAATATATATAATTTTTTTTAACTATTTCATTGGTTGAACTTGAAAGGAATCTTTATTCAGTATTTTTAAGAAACTAATTAATAAACCCTTTTTACTTAATGTGACTTTATCAATAAAATTTTATATACAAAATTTAAATTTAAGATTATATATACGTATGTATGTATGTATGTATGTATGTTAATAACTTTTTTATAGAGATGTAAAACTCTAGTATATTTAATTATTTATGGTTTATGAGATCATCACTTTCTTAAAAGTTTGGGAATCATTTTTTTTGGTTGAGTTGTTGAATTGTTAAATTATTATTGTCTCTTTACTATTATTATTATTATTATTATTATTATCGTCATCAAGATTCAATTATAATTTTTGCTTATCATGTTACTATTGTTAATTTGTTATGTAATGTGTGTGTAAATTATGTGAAAATTAAAGCATAGTTCACAATTCACATATTTGCCATTAGCCAAAGCACTAGCAAAAGATATAGATAGCACTTAGCAGTACGTTTCCAAATTTTAGTGTAAATTAAATGATAAGTAGCAGCAAAAAATATGTAATGTAAAATCTTCTCACTCTCAGCACTCATATTACATCCAAATTTCAAAGTTTTTTTTAAAAAATCAACGATTGAGTAGGAAAAATACAATTTTTTATGCATGTCCTCTTTCACCCGACTAAACCGATCCGACCCGTTATAACCCGACATAACCCGATGTGCGCGGGTTCATCGGTTACACGGTCGGTTTCGGTTTCAATTTTCCATGACCCGATGACATTCGGTCGAATCTTCAACCCGACCGAACCCGACCCAACCCGACCGCTGCTCACCCCTAGTCCTTACTATTCTTTTGTTGTACCTTGGGTAATTGTATATTGATTATGGATTAGTTGAGAGTAGAGCTCTCTAATAGAATTATTGTATATGTTGTGGGGTTGATGTACAGATTTGGAAATGCTCAAATTTTAGGGGAGACTATGTCGAATTTTTCGTTAGAATTGTCTTATGAAGAATTAAAAATCGTATTCACTATGCTTTGTTATTTTGGGCTTACCGGATCGTAGGTCTTTCCTTTAATCCGATGCCGGTCACACTTCCCTTTAATTTTCGGGGGGTGTGACATTAATAGTACATTATGGCGCATTATGATGTCCTTAATGTTACTCTATGTTTAGAGTTCTATAAATAGAAGGATATAGTACATAAGGATGAATAATTATGAATAATAATTTTGATTTTCAAGACTTTTCTAATTTTAAGTTTCAAGATTTTTCTAATTTATTTTCTGATGTTATTTTTTAATATTTTATTTTTTAAATAAAAAAATTGGACCGACGGTTAGACGGTCTAACCCGGTTGACCGGTTGAACCCCAGTCCAACTAGGAAAATGATTTTTTGGGTCCAATCGACTCACCTTTAATTTGTATCCGGTTAGCGGTTAGACCGGTCGGACCATCCGGTCCAATCCATACAACACTGGTATAAAGTGAGATAGATATAATAATTTATACAAATTATATGGTAATTGTGATAAACATTTTAATATTATCTTTATATAATCAATAAACAACAATAGGAAATAAGTAGGTTAAAATAAATTATATAATATATAATATGCAATATATTTTAAAATTTTCATTTATTAAAATTCTAATTAAAGACTAAAAGCTTTAAATCACTGCACACCACTTTCAAATTATAAAATATTATTATATTTATATTCCCACTTTGGGACGAATACACTAACACATTGGATAGAAAAGATTAAAAAAAAAAATTTTGTAGGTGTAAATTATTTCATAATTTTGAGAAAAATGAAAAGGACAACAATAATGGAAAGGAAAGGATTAAAAATTAAAATTACATAATTCTGTCGCGAGTCGTGACTAGTACTAAAATATTTCTTTTGAAAAGTCTGGTTAGAACTAAAATATGTATAAAAAAAACAATCTTATCACAAAGAAAAAAAAAACAATGATTCTGGATATATTGTGCAAAACTTGTACATTTTACCCATTACCCATATAACTATTAAATAGAAAAGAAATTAAAGGGCATGATACTGAATGAGAAGAGTATATTAATCACTCTCAATAATCATTTTTCTTGGATTCAAAGTCAACCACTCTGGTCAACGAGAATAATTGTATATTTATTTTGTCCAATAATATTTATGCTGTTCTTTCTCTAGTCTAATATATATCAAGAAAGAGATATATAAAAAAAATTGAATGTTCAGAAAGTATTTTGATTGGAAATTTCTGAATTGTTGTCTAAAAAATAAAATGAATTTGGGGCTCAAATTAATAGATTATTATTTTATATACTTAGTAAAAAATTCAACACATCCAATAAAAAACTATCCAAAAAGAATCTTTTAAAAACTAAATTACAAAATAGTAATATATAACTTTATTTACTAACATAGAGTTGATCTAAGTGGTAAGCAGTTTGGTATTGCTTAAATAAGGTCTTGGGTTCGAGACTTTATCAATGTAGCTATTCTCGTTGGGAGACTCTCGCACCATAACCAGGTGCACGATGCGAGTCGAGTCCAGATTAGTCGAAGTAGTACCTCGGACACTAGCGTACAAAAAAATATAACTTTATTTATGAAGTATTGTAAAACTATATGATAAGAGTAAAAGAGAAAGGAAGAAGATAAGAGAAGAAGAAATGTAGTACACAAAAACCAACTTTTTTGGTGTGTCAAATCATTGCATACACACCCTCTATTTATAGGGCTACTAGGGTAACCTTCACTTCATAAGTTACAAAGCATTAAGGTATGCATATAATGCACAATCAATATTGGCATAAATCATATTGAATTTGGGGTTATGGACTCATTGATTTATGGAGGTTTTGGGAGTGCTAAAGACATCCACAAAAGCACAATATATTTACAACACTCCCCCTTGGATGTCTAAAATTGTGCCTCATTAAAACCTTACTAGGAAAAACCCTGTGGGACAAAAAACCTAGTGAAGGAAAAAGAGTACACCAATTATAATAATACATCCATTATAAACTGCCTCATTAAAAACCTTTACCAGGAAAACCCAGTGGGACAAAACCATGACAAAGGAAAAAAGAGTGCAGCGCTATCTCCCCCTCATTGTAGCATTATTGAAGGTCTCTTAATCGGCGCATTCCAATTTTGTAAATTAGCTTCTCAAATGTTGCAGTTGGTAATGCCTTAGTGAACAGATCTGCTAGATTATCACTTGAGCGAATTTGTTGAATATCAATTTCACCATCTTTGTGAAGATCATGAGTAAAGAAGAACTTCGGTGAAATATGCTTAGTCCGGTCTCCTTTAATGTATCCTCCTTTTGGTTGGGCAATGCAAGCAGCATTGTCTTCATACAATGTAGTTGGGGCCTTTTCATTTAGTAATGAACCACATGATTCCTGAATATGTTGAGTCATGGATCTCAACCATACACATTCTCTACTGGCTTCATGAATTGCAAGCAACTCTGCATGATTTGATGAAGTAGCTGCTATAGTTTGTTTTGTTGAGCGCCAAGATATAGCAGTATCACCAAATGTAAACAAATAGCCAGTTTGAGATCGGCCTTTATGAGGATCTGATAAGTATCCAGCATCTGCATATCCAACTAATGGAGACTTGGACTCATTTAAATAAAATAATCCCATGTCAAGTGTCCCTCGGAGATATCTGAATATATGTTTAACTCCATTCCAATGTCTCTTAGTTGGAGAAGAACTAAATCTTGCTAATAAACTTACAGCGAATGCTATATCAGGTCGAGTGTTATTAGCAAGATACATTAGTGCTCCTATAGCTCTAAGATATGGTACTTCTGGACCAAGAAGTTCTTCATCATTCTCACGAGGACGAAAAGGATCATTTTTCACTTCCAGTGATCTAACCACCATAGGGGTACTTAATGGATGTGCCTTATCCATGTAAAACCGTTCAAGGATCTTTTTAATATATGTTGATTGATGAACAAGTATTCCTCCTTCTAAATGTTCAATTTGCAGCCCAAGACAATATTTTGTCTTCCCTAGATCTTTCATCTCAAACTCTTCTTTTAAGAGCTTTGCTGCTTCTGAAATACCTTTAGGAGTTCCAACTATGTTCAAATCATCAACATATACTGCGATGATAACAAAATCAGATCCTGTTCTTTTTATAAATACACATGGACTAATAGAATCATTTTTGTATTCTTTTTGTAGCAGATACTCACTAAGGGTATGTTTGGATTGGGGATTAAGGAGGAGAAGGGGAGGGAAGGGGAGACTTTCAAGATATCTTCCCCTTGTTTGGGAAGATGAAAATTGGAGGAGAAGATAATGGAGGATCAAACCTTAATCCTCCATTATCCTTCTCCTTCACAAATTCAAGATACCCCAAATTGAGGTATTTTTGAGGAGGTATCAACACCCAAACAAGGGGAGGACATATGGAAGGTTAACCTTCCCTTCCCCTCCCCTCCCTTCTCCTCTAATCTCTCCCCTTCCCTTCCCCTCTTAATTCCCAAACAAACCCTAAGACGATTATACCACATGCGCCCGGATTGTTTTAATCCGTATAATGATCTTTGCAACTTAATTGAATATATTCCTCGATCACTCAAATTATTTCTTTCAGATATCTTAAATCCTTCAGGGATTTTCATATATATATCATTATCCAGTGATCCATATAAGTAGGCTGTAACAACATCCATTAGGCGCATGTCAAGCCTTTTACAAACAGCCAAACTAATTAAATATCTAAAAGTAATTGCATCCACCACAGGAGAGTAAGTCTCCTCATAATCAATTCCAGGTCTTTGCGTAAAACCTTGTGCTACAAGTCGGGCTTTATATCGCACAATTTCATTTTTCTCATTTCTTTTTCGCACAAAGATCCATTTGTACCCGACTGGTTTTACACCATCAGGTGTTCGGACGACAGGTCCGAAAACTTCACGCTTCGCAAGTGAGTTTAACTCAGCTTGGATAGCATCTTTCCAATTTGGCCAATCTTTTCTACGTCGACATTCTTCGACGGATTTTGGGTCATGATCCTCTTTTTCATTTCCAAGTTCTAGCGCTATATTATATGAAAAAACATTGTCGACAATTGTTTCAAATCGGTTCCATATTTTTCCAGTATTAACATAACTGATTGAGATCTCATTATTTTCTTTACTTTCAGGTACCTGAATCTCTTCTGGAGATTTTTTATCAGTCATGTCTTCCTTATCATTCAAAATATATATTTCCTCGTCTTGGCCATTTTCTTTATTTGCTCCTTTTCTTTTACGAGGATTCTTATCTTTGGAACCAATTGGTCTACCACGCTTCAGGCGTGCTGTATGTTCATTCGCAATAGTATTAGGTTGCCCTTCAGGAACCTCAATACGAATTGGAGCATTTTCAACTGGAATATGTGACTTTGTCACTTTTTTAGGGTCAGTGAATGCATCTGGCAACTGATTTGCAATATTTTGCAAATGAATTATTCTTTGAACTTCAAGTTCACATTGCTTTGTACGAGGATCAAAATGATGCAATAATTGTGCATTCCATGTAATTTGTTTTTCCAGCTGTTCCTTTTCTCCCCCTAATGCTGGGAAATTATTTTCATCAAAATGACAATCGGCAAATCGTGCCGTGAACAGATCACCCTTCTGGGGTTCTAGATATTTAATAATGGAAGGGGATTCATACCCGACGTATATCCCCAACATTCTTTGAGGACCCATTTTGGTGCATTGTGGTGGAGCAATCAGAACATAGACTGCGCACCCAAAGGTCCTTAAATGAGAAATATTTGGCTTCTGACCCAAAGCCATTTGCATAGGGGAGAACTTATTATATGTTGTTGGTCTAATGCGTATGAGTGCTGCAGCATGCAGAATAGCATGTCCCCAAGCATTAATAGTGAGTTTTGTTCTCATGAGTAATGGTCTAGCAATTAACTGAAGGTGTTTAATGAATGATTCTGCAAGACCATTTTGTGTATGTACATGAGCAACAGGATGCTCCACACTTATCCCAATTGACATACAGTAATCTTTAAAAGCTTGGGATGTAAATTCACCAGCATTATCAAGATGAATTGTCTTGATAGGATAATCTGGAAATTGGGCTCGCAATCTGATTATTTGAGCAAGTAATCTTGCAAAAGCCACATTACGCGTTGACAATAGACAAACATGTAACCATCTACTAGAGGCATCTAGTAATACCATAAAATATCGAAATGGTCCACAAGGTGGAGCTACAGGTCCACATATGTCTCCATGAATGCGTTCCAGAAATGTAGGGCATTCAATCCCAATTTTTGCTGGTGATGGCCTTATAATTAATTTCCGTTGAGAACAAGCAGCACAAGAAAACTCATTAGATAAAAGAATCTTCTGGTTCTTTAATGGATGTCCATTTGAATTCTCTATTATTCTTCGCATCATTATTGAACTGGGATGGCCTAACCGGTCATGCCAAATAATAAAAGTATTTGGATTAGTAAACTTCTGGTTTACTATAACATGCGTCTCAATCATGCTAATATTTGTGTAGTACAAACCAGAGGAAAAAATGGGTAATTTTTCCAAGATACATTTCTTACCCCCAATAATTGCAGTGATGCAAAGACATTTCATATCACCATCAATTGTGGTCTCAATGTGATAACCATTTTGTCGAATCTCTTTGAAACTTAGTAAATTTCTTTGAGACTTACTGCAAAATAATGCTTCATTTATATTCAATTTTGTTCCTCTAGGTAATAATAAGTTAGCTTTTCCATATCCTTCAATTAATTTTGTACTACCAGATATTGTGCTAACGTTTGCCTCTTTCATAACCAAAGAAGAAAAATACTTCTTATCCTTTAATATAGTGTGTGTTGTAGCACAATCCACAAGGCATATATCTTCTTTGATTTTAAATCCATCAGAAGACTGAGGAATATCCATATTTTTCATTGAAAACAAAAATACATTATAAGAAACTTAGAAAATTAAAATTACAATGAAGAAAGAAACACAACTAAAACATAAGAGGGAAAATAAAACATAGGTGAAAAGCATAAAATTTGCTGCATTTCATTTTTCAATCATGATTTTCAAAGAAATCAGCAGCATCTAAATGTGTTATGTTAATGAGGCCTTCATAGTCATCTTCTTTGTAGGCAAAATTGGCTTCCACATTATTTTGCATTTTTGCTTCATCATCATCATCATTTTGAAGGGTTAAATTAACTTCAAGATTTTTCCCCTTCTTTATTGAAGCTTGATAGAGCTTGACAAAATGCTCAGGTGTGCGGCAGACACGTGACCAATGGTCATTCATGCCACAACGATAACATATATTGTCTTTACCCTTAGAAGAGCTATTTTGAGAACCCTTATTGTTGTTCTCTTGTTTATGACCATCGTGATTATGGTAATTATTTTTTCCCTTACCACGCCCACGTCCACGCTCGCGGCCACGACCACGACCACGGGAATTATTATTTCCTCTTCTAGAATTATCATATTTTGCTGCATTCGCTTCAGGGAATGGAGCAGATCCAGTTGGACGGGCTTCATGATTTTTCATTAACAGCTCGTTATTTTGTTCAGCCACAAGAAGACAGGAAAGCAATTCGGCATATTTTTTAAAACCTTTTTCACGATATTGTTGTTGTAATAAAACATTAGAAGCATGAAAAGTTGAAAAGGTTTTTTCTAATAAGTCATCATCAGTGATTTTTTCTCCACACAATTTTAATTGAGAACTTATTTTGAAAACTGCCGAATTATATTCACTCACTGTCTTAAAATCTTGGAGGCGTAGATGCATCCAATCATAACGAGCTTTGGGTAGTATTGCCGTTTTTTGATGGTCATACCTTTCTTTAAGATTTTTCCACAATTCAAGTGGATCCTTAACAGTCAAATATTCTGCTTTTAGCCCTTCATGCAGATGATGACGCAAAAATATCATTGTTTTTGCCTTATCTTGGTTAGATGCCTCATTTCCAGTTTTTATTGTTTCACCTAGACCCTTAGCTTCTAAGTGAATTTCAGCATCTAGTACCCATGACAAATAATTCTTGCCAGATATGTCAAGGGCTACAAACTCGAGTTTGGTAAGATTTGACATGATGCAAGCTAATGAAAAACAATAATAATAATAATTAGAGATATGACGTTACAATCTTAAAATACAAAATAAGATAAAATTAAGTGAAACAATAAACTATTAGTATATATAATATATAATTCATAAAACATATTAACAAGTAAATGAACAATTTAAATAATATGAAATTAAGATAGTTAACAATAATAATCAAATTAAGAACTCATAACAAATTAACAAAACTAATACAATTTATAATAATAAGTTAGTATAAATCAAATAAATTATTGATTAATTAGCAACAAGAAAAATATTATGATAAATTGATAACATAGTATAAAATAAAATATAACAATAAAATAAAGCAAAGAATAATAAAATAACTATGATCAAAGAAGCAATAAATAAATTAAAGTATAAAAATATATGAAATAAACTATGATCAAAGAAATATGTCCACTGTATAAATAAAATAACTAGATATATAAAACAAGAAGGAAAATTTTGATAGCCATACAAACAAGAAATCATAAATTGAAACTTGAATTTGTAGAACTATCAAATGGATTTAGAAGAACTACGTTCGAGCTTTCGTGCTAATAACGTATTGTAAAATTATATGATAAGAGTAAAAGAGAAAGGAAGAAGATAAGAGAAGAAGAAATGTAGTACTCAATAATCAACTTTTTTTGTGTGTCAAATCATTGCATACACACCCTCTATTTAAAGGGCTACTAGGGTAACCTTCACTTCATAAGTTACAAAGCATTAAGGTATGCATATAATGCACAATCAATATTGGCATAAATCATATTGAATTTGGGGTTATGGACTAATTGATTTATGGAGGTTTTGGGAGTGCTAAAGACATCCACAAAAGCACAATATATTTACAACAGGAAGCAAATTGTTAATGTAGTTAGAATCTTAGTTATTAATGACGCATTATTGTCCCCTCATTCTACCATGCAAATTAATTATACTTTTCTAACCTTTTTATTATTTTTTGAGTACAGTATCTTTGGTACCCCTAACGTTTGAACCTTCGATCAAATATGTTCCTAACGTTTGATTGCATTCAATTATGCCCTCAATGTTTTATTTTTCGAGCAATCTTATCCTTTTCACTAACACCGTTAAAAGAGATAACGGTTGTGGTGAAACACCGTTAGAGAGAAACTTCTTCCGTTGTTGAAGATTCGTCGATTCGTCAAGTTTCAAAGCAAAATGATGACAAAAATTATTCTTCTGAGGTGATGCTCTGCAAAATTTGAAAGATGAAAAGTTAGGCACGTCATTTTTGTAATTTTTTGTTTTTAAATTTGGCGAATCGACACATGTTCAATAATGGAATAAATTTCTCTCTAACGGTGTCACGCTATGTAAGCCACAACCGCTATCTATTTTAATGGTATTAAACAAAAGGGTATAAGATTGTTTTAAATATGAAATGTTTGGGGTATAATTGATCGCAATCAAACTTTAGGGGCATATATTTGACTGAAGGCTCAAACGTTAGGGGTACCAAAGATAGTTTACCCTTATTCTTTACTATTTTATAATAGTTTCTTCCATGGTTCTCTTCTTCTTGTGAGTCGTAGCATTATATAAGCCACATAAGCAGACTTATGAATTTTTTAAGACTCAAAGAAGTTAAAGATATTTCTAATAGATAGATAACTTATTAGTTTCTTCTTCTTCTTCTTCTCCTTCTTCACTTCACGCAGTCGCATGATGTGTGAATAACCATGGTTAATCAGAATAACATAAAAAATTCTACGATCGATCGAATAATATAAATATTTCACTGTTCTTTTAGATGAGAAAAGCAAACAAAATCACAATATATTCAAACCAAATGTACTTAATTAAGAAACAAATATTACATATTCTAAAACTCATATTGATCATATACCTGCAGATAGAAATTACATAATAGCAAATTAACTAGTCCATATATATATATATACTAGAGGCTTCGCATGCACATACATGCATGCAATTTATTCCTTTTTTTTTAAGAATTTTATATAAAATAATAATGATATTTCACAATAATATCAAATTATAATATTTGATATTTTTTTAATTTTTAAATAAAATTGTTATATTTTTAAATGAAGTAATGTGAAGTTATGCACTTCTCCACTTTTTTAATAACTACCCATAATGCATGTATATTAGAGTAGTTATATTTTTAGTGTCACACTTTACTTTTGTGACACCAAAAATGTCATGACCCCCTATCGGACGTCCGTGACCGGCACGGGAGTTAGGATTTCTCCTATCCCGTAAGCCTCTAATCCCTTATTGACATTTTTACATGTTCATAACTACCCAAATCTAATACAAACAATATATAGTATTTATGGTCATCCATATCCGGTGACCTAAGTAGCATGCAATCCACGGCTCGCTCAACGCCGCTTCAGTCTATACATATAGACATAGTCACTCACACGTACATATAATATACATATTGATCACGCGCTTTAGGGCGGGTGATCTATCCTATTCACATGCAAAAATCCTGTGTACAGTCATATATATATTCAATCACACGCTTGCATATAGTTTACATATTGATCACACGCCTCAATGCGTGTGATCTATCCTATTCACATGCGGAAGCCATATTCCCATACAATCAGGTATTCAGTCACACATATACATATATAATTTACATATTGATCACACACTTCAAGGCATGTGATCTATCCTAGTCGCATGCGGAAGTCATATATATATACATGATATATGCTATATCATAGCCTAAATTCCCAATACCAAGACCTAACTTTAATCTGTATGAAGCCGACAATGCTAGAATATGACGTATGTATATACTGCAGCTGTATCAGTACAAACGCTACACCCAAAAAGGATTCATATACATATACATCACAACATGTGTACGTAATCAAAATAACTACCGACGCGGACTAAGCGTACGGTCCTCAGATCTGTCCGCCTCCCTGAGAAGAAGTGGACGCGTTTTCGACTCCTGAACCACCTGTATCTGAAACATGTAAACAGGGGGTTAGTCGAACAGACTCAGTGAGAAGCTCCCCCATCCCTGGCGTAGCAGCGGGTACCACTACAACTGGGGGAAGGGAGCAACCACAACCACATGCGCATGAAACAGATTTATATTGTGACCTTTAATATGATTAGGCAATCAATATATCATTTTCACAATTAAAAATCCTAATTCATGCTCCTAACATGTTTATTAATCCGCATGTAAACCAATTATAAACATATATCATATCTTTTCATAAGTCATACATAGTTATGCTCGTAGGCATTTACTTTATGTCTCCTGCATTACGCTAAGAGAAATACTGGCCCGAAGGCATTCACTTTCTGTCTCCTGCGTTACGCTAAGAGAAATACTGGCCCGAAGGCAATGTCTTATTCGAACCTAGTTGATCAAACTAGGAACTTTCTGACTCCAAGGCACGCTTAAAGTAATAGCCGGCAACTTGTCTGACCCCGGTTAAACCAAGGTAATGGCCACTATATGTGGCATACTTACTGTTAACTGAATCTTGTCTGTCCGACCAGGATAACCGACTCGATCTACCCGAACTAACCTAAACAAGTTCAAATAACCTATTCGACCTTGAAAGTCGCCCTATTAATAACTAACTGAATATTACACGTGTGAATTAACTAGGCCTAGTTTCTCCTTTTTTAATTTATGCGGCACTCTCACTCATATTCGACAACCTAGGTTCAGTTTTCCTCAACAAACCATACGAATGAGATCTTTAAGTGACGATCAATATGATTGGTTTCTAATGTTACTGAACTCTCACATATGAAATCACGACACAATCTTGCCCACGGTAACATATAAGGCTCAATGAGCTACAATAGCACATATATACTTGAGATTAATCATATAAGCACATACACTATTGCACGTTGACTGCTTACTTGCCAATCATACACGTGTAACACAAATATATTCATATAAATAAATTCATATAATAATTACACAAATTAGAGCAAACCACATTTTCACGTAGTCATTCAACCCTGTGGCGCAGGGATGAGAGAGCCCCTCACCTCGTTGGCCCTCCCGATCAGTACTCGGAGTTCCTGAAGCTCCAATCACTCGGTGGTGCCCTATACACATTATATTTAAGAAATTTAGAACGCGTAATTAAGCATCTACCATGCACGTGTCATGCTAATGCTTATGCACCCTTATGCTATTTTCCCAGAATTAATTATTTATTTCGTTACGTCGTCTTATTTGCTCTTTCTGAAAGTCCAAAATGCCCCATATTCAACTTTCACACTTTCGAGCCATTTAGAACCTCTAATTGCTTAGGTTAGAGATTTCCACTTGTCTAAATTTCCCTTCATGTGTTCATATGGGTATTTAATTAATAAAAGAATTAAATTCACGGTTCAAAACAGGCTCTAGCTTACTCATTCCACCGTCTCCCTTATTCGCCGAGTAAAAGCTTAATTATTACCTCTTTAATTATATATAAAAATATAATTGGGTATAATTAGAGCCTTTGAACCAATTTATCAGGTCTTAGGTGTCCACCACGGACTAGACCAAGGTGTTCAACCCACCGCACAGCTCTTTACGGTACTGTGGCGTAGTATTTCGCCTCTTTTTCACCGGATTGGGTCCCGGTTGAGACGGTAAATACTCGGGCTTTATTCCCTTGACTATTTCCAGTATTTATAACACTTATACTACTCCAATCCAAACCTAAACATGCATCAAACCAGCAAAATTCAATTTATAGGAATTTTCTAACTAAATTTTCTTAATTTCCATACCCGGTCAAATCTTACAGTTTAACTTTGATTCTGAACCTTACTAAGCTTTCAATAACATCCACTAAGCTCAAATTTAACCCCGGAATGCCCCGATTGAAAGTATTTGAAGAATTCTTAAAATACCAAAAATTGGAGAAATTGGGGTTTTGAAGGATTGGGGCTTTCTTACTTGATTTCAATCGGATAAAAGGCTTGGTGGGGATGAAAGAAGACTCCAGCCACCTTTTCCGGTCACCGGCGCACGACCTCCAGCGAGAAATCGGCCGTTTCCTCCGTCCGTGGCCTCTTCTCTCTCGGCTCGTGCGTGGTCCGTTCATTCTGCTTCTACTGCTCTCTCTTTTTTTTTCTGCTTGCGTTTTGTGCGTGCTGTGCTTCTGCATCTCTTATTTCTTTTTTTTTAAATGAGTGTGTGTGAATTGGGTGGGAGTCACGATTTGGCCCCCACCACTATTTTAATACTTATTATTATTTTTTGTTTTAATTAAAAGGGTGTGTGTTTTTATTGAGTGGGGTCACGTTGGCCCCCCATATATATATATTTATATATATTATTTTATATATACTTTTTTTTAAAATTTTTTTTTATTTGTTATATCTTCTTTTTCTTTTAGGTCCTAAAAAGAATACTTAGATTTCCTATTTTTCTTCCCTTAATTTTATTTTATCTTTAATTTAATTTATTTTTCTTTCTGAAAGAAAAATAAATTTAATAATAATGAAAATAATCCAATCTAAATATCTCGGATATTACAAAAAACTCCAAAGCCATATATATATATACTAGAGGCTTCGCATGCACCTACGTGCATACATGTAATTTATTCTTACATTTTTTAAAAATATAATATAAAATAGTTATTATATTTTAAAATCATTAAAAATTAAATATTTTAAAAAATTTCAAAATTTTTAAATATAATTTTTATCATAATTTAAAATAAAAAAAAATGAGAAGTTATGCACTTCTCTATTTTTTTAGTAACCACCTATCATACTTGGTTATTTATTGGGAAGTTGAGAGGGAAGTTATTTATTTGGTGTCACACTTTGGTTGTGTGACACCAAAAACTCCAAAGCCATATATATATATAGATATACTAGAGGCTTCACATGCACGTACCGTGCATGTAATTTATTTTTCTAATTTTTTTAAATAATATGTTATAAAATTATGATTATTATATTTTAAATTAATAAAAAAATTTTATAAATGGAATCTTGGGAAGTTATCACTATTCTTATTTTCTCTCAACCATGATCTTTTTACATCATATTTTTATTTTCTTTTTTAATTAACTAATTGACTATTTTAGGTGACCGAAGACCCCACAGCCATATTAATATACTAGAGGCTTCGCATGCACGTACGTGCATGTAATTTGTTTTTTAATTTTTTTAAAATATAATATAAAATAATTATTATTATTTTTTTAAATAATAATATTGGATATTTAATATATATTTTTTGAATTTTTAAAACACAATATAAAAATTATGATTATATTTTAAAAAATAAATTAAATATTAAGAAATTATTTATTCACGTAAGTTGGAATTAACAAACAGAAACAGAACAGAGTTATTCAATGTAAATGTTGGAGTAAACGAAAGAAGTTACATTGCCCCCTTTTTTTAAATTATACTTTAGTGGTACGGCCTAATTTCAATTAAATGTTCTTTGATTTTATTTTTTTCAATCAGGTGTCTTGAGATTTGCACCGTTAATAACTTAGTGCTTCGTAGTTTAGTCTGTCAATTTTTTAATAGAAAGGTATCATGTGCCGTGCATATATATAATCCTAAATTAGGCCAAACTAAATGAGACTAAAATGTAATTTATCCTTTTTTTTTTCTAATCTATATTTATATGGCTGTGGATCCTTCCCGTCAATGGTCTCCCAAAATAGTAATTTAATTAATTAAAAAAGAAAATAAAAAGATGATGTGAGAAGATCATGGGAGAGAGAAAATAGGAGAATAGTGGTAATGGTAATTTTGTGTTTAAAAAATAATGATTGTGGTAGTTATAAAAAAATAATTTTTAATTTATTATTTTACAATTAATAACAATTTATTTTTTTATTTTGTAAATTAAAAAATTTTGACATGCACCTAAGTGCATGCATGTGAAGCCTCTAGTATATATTCATATTCAATATTTTTTAAAAGATTAAAAAAATAAACACAAGTATTATAAACATGGAGAAAAGTTCAGTATTATCATATTACTGAACTTCAGTGCATCCCTCCAATCATGTAGTGTCATTTGTTAATATTAATAAAAATTCACGTTAATAAGGACCTACCTTAAATGGATTTGGGACCAACTGATTAGAGGGATGTACTGAAGTTTAGTGCTACGTATTACTGAACATCGATAGCGCTCATTATCAACGTAGGATTCTTCTCCAAATTGTAACTTCTCCACATGATCAATTGTCACATGATCAATTCCCTCTTTATAACCTCAACATGAAAGCACCCTTAATAGTTTATGTAACATTCATATACACATTAGTGTGCTTAATAGTACATTATGGCGCATTATGATGAATTTATGATGTCCTTAATGTTACTCTATGTTTAGAGTTCTATAAATAGAAGGATATAGTACACAAGGATGAATAATTATTAATAATAATTTTGTGCATCTCCCTTATATTTTTTTTGATAAGTCTCTAAATTCTTAGTTTTACTTTATTTCATAAATTTAAGGTTGCCTAGTTTGGTGAGTTGTAAGCAATCCATTCAAAAACTACTATTGCCTAAAATAATGGATCATAAATTATATAGGTTTAAACATTAATCTAAATCTATATAAGAAATGTTTGTTGGGCTTGGCCCAAACTACTTGTTTTTGTGAGAGTACGTGTTTTTGAGACTGAATTAGTGCCTAAGTTAGATATTAAATGTATGTTTGGATTGAGAATTAAGGAAGAGAAATAACGGGAAGATAAGAGAATCAAGATATCTTTCCCTTGTTAGAGAAGATAAAAATTGGAGGGGAAGATAGTGAAACATCAATCCTTAATCTTTCATTATCCTTCCCTTTCACAGATTAAAGATACCCCAACTAAGGAGAGGACATATAAAATGTTAACATTTCCTATCCTTCCCTTCCTTCTCCTCTAATCACCCCCCTTCCACATATGAGTTTCTTGATTAATCAATTCAGAGACATGTACAAGAGTTATACTTGTATGCCTGGTGGTTTTAAACTTGAGAGAAAAATTGCAATAAACTATGAAAAATTGTAATTTTTTTTGTAAAAAAAATTGTAATAAACTATGTAATAAAGTACCATATATATATATATATATATATATATATATATATATATATATATATATATATATATTGTATATTATTTCATAATTTTGAGGAAAATGAAATGGACAACAATAATGGAAAGGAAAGGATTAAAAATTTAAAATACATAATTTTATCGTGGCTAGTACTAAAATATTTCTTTTAGAAAGTCTGGCTAGTACTAAAATATAAAAAGACACTCTTATCAAAAAGAAGAAAAAAAAAACATGATTCTGGATATATTGTGAAAAAATTGTACATTTTACCCATTACCCATATAACTGTTAAATAGGAAAAAAAAAAGGGCATGATACTGAATGAGAAGAGTATATTTTTGTTGGATCAAAATGAACGGTCAAAGTCAACCGCTTTGGTCAAATTGTAATTTTTAGAAAGTATTTTGATTGGAAATTTCTGAATTTTTGTCTAAAAAATAAACTGAATTTGGGGCTCAGATCAATAGTGATTATTATTTCACACTTAGTAAAAAATTCAACACATCCAATAAAAAACTATACAAAAAGAATCTTCTAAAAACTAAATTACACAGTAGTAATATATAACTTTATTTACTAGGGGTTGATCTAAGTAGTAAGCAGTTTGGTATTGCTTAAACAAGATATTGGGTTCGAGACCTTGTGAATGCAACTATTCCCGTTGGGAGACTCTCCCACCATAACCAAGTGCACGATGCGGGTCGAGTGTAGATTAGTCAAAGCAGTGCCTTGGACACCAGGCGTACAAAAAAATATAACTTTATTTAGGAAGCAAATTGTTAATGTAGTTAGAATCTTTGTTATTAATGGTGCATTATTGTCCCCTTATTCTACCATGCAAATTAATTATTCTTTTTTAACCTTTTCATAATTTTTTGAGTAAAGTATCTTTGGTACCTTTAACGTTTGAACCTTCGATCAAATATGTTCCTAATGTTTGATTGCATTCAATTATGCCCTCAACGTTTTATTTTTTTGAGCAATCTTATCCTTTTCACTAACACCTTTAAAAGAGATAATGGTTGTGACTTACGTGGCGAAATACTGTTGGAGAGAAACTTCTTCCGTTGTTGAAGATGCGTCGATTCGTCAAGTTCCAAAGCAAAATGATGACAAAAATGATGCTTATGAGGTGATGCTCTGTAAAATCTGAAAGATGAAGAGTTAGGCGCGTCATTTTTGTCATTTTTTGTTCTAAAATTTGGCGAATCAACGCATGTTCAATAATGGAAGAAGTTTCTCTCTAACGGTGTCACGCTATGTAAGCCACAACCGCTGTCTATTTTAATGGTGTTAGTGAAAATGGTATAAGATTGTTTGAAAAATGAAATGTTGGGGGTATATTGATCGCAATCTAACTTTAGGGGCATATATTTGATTGAAGGCTCAAACATTAGGGGTACCAAAGATAGTTTACCCTTATTGTTTACTATTTTCTAATAGTTTCTTTCATGGTTCTCTTCTTCTTGTGACTCTTAGCATTATATAAGCCACATAAGCAGACTTATGAATTTTGTGTAGACTTGAAGAAGTTAAAGATATTTCTAATAGATAGATAACTTAGTTTCTTCTTCTTCTTCTTCTTCACTTCACGCAGTCACACGCTATGTGAATAACCATGGTTAATTAGAATAACATAAAAAATTCTACTATCAATCGAATAATATAAATATTTCACTATTCTTTTAGATGAGAAAAGCAAACAAAATCACAATATTTCAAACCAAATGGACTTAATTAAGACACAAATATTACATATTCTGAAACTCAAACTGATCATATACCTACAGATAGAAATTACATAATAGCAAATTAACTAGTTACATAATAGCAAATTAACTAGTCCATATATATATATATATATATATATATATATATATATATATATATATATATATATATATATATATCTCAAGAGTAATTTTAATACATAAACCTATAAAAGAAAGCAAGAAAAACCACTTAAATCACTTTCTTCAATGGCCTCACTTCAAGAGTAATTATATATTTGCACCAGTCACAAGCAAATATATATGTAAGCTCATTTTGTGTCTATTCTTGTTGAAGTCCTGCATTGCTTAGTTAAATGACTAATAAGCTGTATATATAAGCTAAGGCAATCCTCTCCCCTTGAGAGCTCTTTTGGGGCGAGTTATGCCTCTTAAGATGGTATCAGAGCGAGGTTGAGTATGTGTGGATGGATGAGCCTTACCATGGGCTGCCTTGGAGATAACACGTTGGCTTCACGCTCCTATATCGGGCGTGAGGAGGGCATGTTGAAGTCCCACATTGCTTAGTTAATTGGCTAATAAGTTGTATATATAGGCTAAGGTAATCCTCTCCCCTTGAGAGCTCTTTTGGGGTGAGTTAGGCCTATTAAGAATTCTCTCTATTTTACAATAGTAATATTTAATTGTTTTTTATGAATAATAGTTAAATTGAAAAGAAAAAACAAATTAATTAATTATCGAGGACAATTAACCCAGTTTTTTCCATGCGGCTAAAACTTTCAGCTGGGTAGAATACATTTTCCCTTCTGGGTCATAGTAGTACAACAAAAATGTCACGACCCCCGTTTAGAGGACCGTGACTGGCACAGACACAGGGAATGCCCATATGCCTGTAAGCCTTATCACCTGATTGACAAAATATCTATTATTGAAAATACATTCCATGCAGTATAATACCATGGCTACACCGAAATGGTGGCCTATCCTATTCACGTTCAGCATATTTGAATCAAACAAGACGTTGTGGTGACGTAATCCTGTACTTCACCACTACGCTGCACATTCAGCAATTATATACAAACACAGACAAGTTGTACATACACACAGATACTATAACATACATCTACTTAATCTCCCCCACTCTGAGTTATCTACTAGCCACTACGTGGCTTTTCTACTTCGAACCCGTGCACTCGGGTTACTGGTCACTACGTGGAAAAACATACTTAACCCATTCTCTTGGGTATTGGTCACCTCGTGACAATTCTATTAATCAAACACAATCAACCTCTATCTATCAAACAAGTGATCCATAGCCACCAAGTGGCACGTTCTGACCCCTCGCTGCGGGGCAATAGCTTGAGCCCACTCGTCCATTACCTAACCAGGCCACAATGGAGGGCACATCACGACGTCTAAAAGCATGGCCGCTGACACACCTTGAACCAACTCCACAAGATGATTTCTCTTTTCTAGGTTAGGCTCACGGTTCACCCGTAGGTTCTTGTCGTGTCTCCTTACTTTAGTCTCACATATTAATAGGAGTCTTTGTATCTTTCCCGAAGGATCAACAATTCCTCTCCTTGTTAATATGGACAAGTATCCTTAACAGGATATAACTCATATACCCATCCAGATGCACTCTCTGAACCTATCGTCATAGCAATATAAATCATTTCTGACCCTATTGTCAGGATAGGGCAATGACCATCGTCATGATGATTATAAAACTGAGGTCTCAAGTGCCATCTAACATTGTTCTAGTCAATGTATCACATCGCTAGCATAATCAAATCCGAAATCCACCAATAACTCCTTTTGCATGATTATAATTTAAGTCATCGTCGTGACGAGTTTTCAAATTAAAAACTTAGTCCTTCCATACAAGGACTCTTTCCACCGTCGTGGGAAAAATTTAATAAAATACTCATCATGCCTCTGTTGTGTACGAATTGGATTTGTAACACACCAATCATAGCAAACAATTACACTCTACTCCTATGTCTTCCTATCCAAGTTACTTTCCACAATCTATTTTCTAATTCTTTTATTCTTTTAGCATTCTATACCTCTAGCTAACACATATAAGACAAATAGAGAATATACATACTCATGTAATCCACATAAGCATACAACCCTAGGAGCAGAGATGAAAGAGCCCTCACCTTGGCTGCTTCACTTAGCATTTCCTTTGAGCACTCTGGTCTCCAAGGAAGTACTTGAACCCTATCACATACAACCAATTGAATCGATATCAAATTTCATACAATTTCCTAGTTTCTTTTCTTATGACTTCTTACATTTATCCAACCCCCAAGTTCATTTACTTGGCTTATGGTCATCATTTGGTGTTCTCTTTTAGTTCAACTCAATTAATGCATAAATAAACAAGTTTACAAACTTGTTCACTATCCAACCTCCATCAATGGAGAATTTGCCAAATATGAAAAGTTCTCATTTTCACCAAATATTCACATATCATTATTCCAATTATTGGGCATTCTTACAAATCAATTATAATACCTAAATAATTCATTTGAAGTCCATACATGCCATCAAGTTTAAGAAAATTTATAAATTCCATAAATTTTGCCAAAATTCGTAGGTTATAAACCCTAGGGTAGAAATCTCCATAGAACTCAATATTTGGGTGATCTCTATGTTCAAAAATGATCCTAAGGTGATATATTATTGATAGGTAACTCATTCCCATCAAGAAACCTATGATTTAAGAGGTGAAAACAAGATTTTGATGCTTACCTTTGGGGAAGTCCGAATTTGGAAATCCATGGAGGTTGCCCAAACTTGTTAATGCTTAACAATGGTGGAGGGAGCTTGATGAGGCATGAAATTGGTGTGAGGAAGCAAGAAACATGGTGGAGAGTGAAGGATTTCTTCACGTGTTGCTTGCCCTAAGAGAGAAAATGTGAAGAAGATATAAAGGGAATGGAGAAGAATGGTGTGGTTCTTTTGCTGAAAGGAGAAAAAGATGCTCACTTATGTTGGGTTTGGAATTTAAGGGTAATTTGGACATTTGAAAACTTTTGGGGTATGATAAAATAAATTTCTGATGGGACTTTCTTATTTAGATTTATTTTAATTTCTTAAATTCTCAACCCCAAACATATTAAAATCTTAATATTAAAAAAATCTTATTCCATTCTAAATTTTTTTTACTTTATTTAGTAAAAAATGTGTAACATCAATATTACAATTCTATCAATTTTATATTATCCCATCAAATCATAATTAAGTTATTTATCTATATATATACACACAGTTATTATTTATTTACTTGTTTATTTATTATTATTCCATTATATTATGTATTTATTTTATTTTATTTTATTTACATTTCAGCTACAAATGATGACCATTCTAAGTCTTACTATATATTTGACTTGATTCCAAAAATACCCTCGAGTATTAAAATCTTCGAAAAAAATTTCTTTCCGGTTTCTTTTAACTTTCATACTTTTTCTATATTCTTCTTTTTTTTAAGCTTTAATTCTGTCGTTATTATTTAATTAATTATTATCTTTACTAAATTTATTTTATTTAAGTTTCTACTTATTAGTTATCTAGTTTAATATTTTAAATTTAAATCTTAGATATCTTTTGTTATCTAAATCTGATTTAATAATTTAAATTAGATTAAGTCCTATTCCTAAAGGGATTCTAGTGGTTAACTTGTAACCATGGTCCCTATTTAAGCCACATTTGACAGTTTGCAATACACGAATTTATTGTTTCTGAGAATTAAACTCATATTTCTTCATGGTATTAGAGCCAAAACCAATCGGTTTCGCATTCTAAAGCTGTTCCATGTCCAGCCGCAATACCATCGTGTTTGGCACCATGACTTCCACCGTGGACAGTCAAAACCAAATTGAGTTTCTCCAAAAACTCTTTGGTCAGTCATCCACTTCCTCTGGTAAGCTAAGCACGGGGCATATAGCTCAATCAGGTACTCTTTCTTCTGCCATGATTATCTCTAAAGCCCCAACTGACTCATGGATTGTTGACTCTGGTGCGTCGGATCATATGACGGGTAACGCTTCTTTTTTCTCCGATTTGACTCCTTGTAAATCATCCCTACTAGTCAAAATTGGTGATAAAACTATGGTAAAAGTTTCGGGAATTGGATATGGTAAAATCTCTGTCAATCTCACTCTGCTGAATGTTCTTCATGTGCCCACATTAACTTGCAACTTATTATCTGTTAGTAAGCTCACACTAGATAACCACTATGCTGCTAACTTTACATCTCATGGTTGCTCCTTTCAGGATTTGGCATCAGGGAAGATGATTGGCAGTGCTGAGGAGTGCAATGGTCTCTACCTTCTAGGACCTACTATTTTCCAGGTTTCCATAAAATCGTTCTTAGTGTCACTTGTCTTCCCAATATTCTATTGTGTATAGACTAGGCCATCCTAATTTTCATTATATGCAAAAGTCTTATCCCAGTTTATTTCGTAATAAAAGTTTTATTTTGCTTCAGTGTGATATTTGTCAATTTTCTAAACACACTAGATCCACATATTCTCCTAACATATATAAGCCCTCTCAACCCTTTTCTCTAATCCAAAGTGATGTTTGGGGCCCTGCTAACACACCAAACATTACCGGTTCCAAGTGGTTTGTCACCTTTGTTGATGACCATACCCGATTAACTTGGGTTTTTCTCATGAAGGAAAAATCTGAAGTTCCTCATATCTTTAAAATTTTCCTTAAATTTATTCAAACCCAATTCCAAACCAAAATTCGTGTCTTACGGTCTGATAATGGCAAAGAGTATGTTAATTCTGCATTTAATTCCTACCTTGCCCAAGAAGAAATCCTACAGCAAACATCTTGTATATATACACCTCAACAGAACGGTGTCGCTGAAAGAAAAAATTGTCACATTCTTGAAGTAGCTCAATCCCTACTTTTTACATATAACACCCCTAAAGAGTATTGGGGTGAAGCTGTTCTTTCCGCTATTTACCTTATAAACCGGATGCCTTAAAAAATTCTAGACCTAAAGACCCCGTATGATCATCTTCTTTCATATTATCCTACTACACAAGTTCTACACTCTCTACCACCCAAAGTCTTTGGCTGCAAAGCCTTTGTCCATTCCTATAACCAAAACAAATTGGATCCCAAGGCTGTGTAGTGCTTGTTTTTTGGTTACTCCTCCACCCAAAAAGGGTATAAGTGGTATTCACCAACTCTTAAAAAATTCTTTGTCACCATGGACGTTACCTTCCATGAACATGACCCATATTACCCCAAAACATCCCTTCAGGGGGAGATTACAGAGGAGGAATGGAGTTTTATAGACCAAATTGAAAAACAAACCCAACCCATTGAGTCACCTAGACAAACGTTAACCTCCCATGATAAAAGACATGAGACCCACACCAGTCCAATGATGCAAACTGAAGCCGAGATTCCCAGGCCAAGTCCTGTAAATACTGAGAACTCTAATGAAGATATGAATTTTCCTATTGCGCTAAGGAAGGGGGTAAGAGCTTGTACTGAGCATCTAATTGCTAACTTCGTTTGCTATGATAAGCTGTCAAAAAAATTACAGGGCATTTATCACCAAAGTCTCCAGTGAAAAAGTACATACTACCATTGAAGAAGCTTTTAAACATGAGAAGTGAAAAACTGCCGTAAAAGAAGAGATGGATGCACTAGTCAAGAACAATACATGGGAGCTAACTACATTACCGAAAGGAAAAAATACAGTAGGTTGTCAATGGATATTAATAATCAAGTATAATTTTGATGGAAGCATCAATAGGTATAAAGCTAGATTAGTAGCTAAGGGGTACACTCAAACTCATGGAGTTGACTATCAGGAAATTTTTGCTCCTGTAGCCAAGTTCAATTCCATCAAGGTTCTCCTGTCCTTAGCTGCTAATTTGGATTGGCCACTCCACCAGCTCGACATAAAAAATGCCTTTCTGAATGGAAATCTCAGGGAGGAAGTTTACATGAATGTTTCACCTGAACTTGAAATTAGTAATGGGAAGGTATGTAAATTACTGAAGTCTCTTTATAGCCTTAAACAATCTCCTAAAGCATGGTTCAAGAAGTTCACCAATGCTGTTAAGAGAAATGGGTATATTCAAGGCCAAGTAAACCATACACTATTTTACAAAATCTCACCCACTGGAAAAAGGGCTATCTTGATCGTGTATGTAGATGACATAATTATCACAGGAGACTTCATTGAGGAAATATCTCTGCTTAAGGCTGCCTTAACCAAGGAATTTGAGACAAAGGACCTTGGTGAACTCAGATACTTCTTGGGAATGGAAGTAGCAAGATCAAAAGGAGGAATAGCTGTGTCACAACATAAATATACTCTAGATTTGCTCCAAGAAACTGGTATGCTTGGATGCAAACCAGCTGAGACCCCTATGGAGACAAATGACAAGACAAAATTCTCTCAGGATAGCCCCTTGGTGGATACTGGAAGGTACCAACGATTAGTAGGTAAACTAATTTACCTGTCTCATACAAGACCGGATATTAGCTTCCCTGTGAGTGTGATAAGTCAATTTATGAATACTCTTAATGAGGAACACCTCGAGGCAGCATATCGAATTCTGAGATATCTGAAGTCAGCACCTGGAAAGGGTATTTTCTTTAAGAAGAATGACAATAGAGGAGTTGAAATTTACACCGATGCGGTTTGGGCGGGATGTGCAATTGATAGAAGATATACTTCAGGATACTGTACCATGGTTTGGGGGAACTTAGTAACATGGAGAAGCAAGAAACAGTCTGTGGTTGCAAGAAGCAGTGCAGAAGCTGAATTTATAGCACTATCTCAAGGTATATGTGAAGGTATTTGGCTAAAAACTACTTAGTGAACTCATAATTCAAGTTGACAACCTTATGGAGGTAAAATGCGATAATTTAGCAGCCATTAGCATTGCCAAACATCCTGTGCATCATGATCGAACCAAACATATTGAAATTGACCGCCACTTCATCAAGGAGAATCTAGATTCTGGAAATATAACCTTGAGTCACACACCTTCTCACCTTCAGGTAGCAGACATCCTAACAAAGAGCTTGTGTGGCACCAAGTTTGAAGAGCTAACTGCCAAGCTGGGAATGATCAACATCATGTCCGCAACTTGAGGGGGAGTGTCGTTATTATTTAATTAATTATTATCTTTAGTAAATTTATTTTATTTAAGTTTCTACTTATTAGTTATCTAATTTAATATTTTAAATTTAAATCTTAGATATCTTTTGTTACCTAAATCTGATTTAATAATTTAAATTAGATTAAGTCCTATTCCTAAAGGGATTCTAGTGGTTAACTTATAACCATGGTCCCTATTTAAGCCACATTTGGCAGTTTGCAATACACGAATTTATTGTTTCTGAGAATTAAACTCAGATTTCTTCAAATTCCTAGCCCTGAAATAAATCATTCTTTAATCCTCGAAATTTTTTGGGGTATTACAAAAAAGATCTAGAAAGTTAATTTTCCATGTATATATATATATATATATACAATCACCAAACACAATCAACTTCTATCTATCAAACAACTGACGCATAGCCACCACGTGGCACGTCCTGACCCCTTGCTGCAGGGCAAGAGCTTGAGTCCAATCGTCCATTACCCAACCAGGCCACAATGGCAGGCACGGCACGGCGTCTCAAAGTTTGGCCACTGATACACCCTGGACCATCTCAACTGGATGATTTCTCTTCTGCAAGATCAGGCTCACGGTTCACCCGTAGGTTCCCTCCCGTGTCTCCTTATCTTGGTCTCACATATTAATAGGATTCTTTGTATCTTTCCCGAAGGATCAACAATTCCTCTCCTTAGTAATATGTACAAGTATCCTCAACAGGATATAACTCATATACCCGTCCAGATGCACTCTCTGAGCCTCAAGCTATCGTCATAGAAATATAAAACCTTTTTGACCCTATTGCTAGGATAGGGCAATGACCATCGTCATGGTGATTATAAAACTGAGGTCTCAGGTGCCATCTGACGTTGTTCTAGTTGATGTATCACATCGCTAGCATAATCAAATTCGAAACCCACCAATAACTCCTTTTGCATGATTATAATCTAAGTCATCGTCGTGACGAGTTTTCAAATTAAAAGCTTAGTCCTTCCGTATAAGGACTCTTGCCACCGTCGTGGGAAAAATTTAATAAAATGCTCATCATGTCTCCGGAGTGTACGAGTTGGATTTGTAACACACCAATCATAGGAAACAATACACTATAATCCTATGTCTTCCTATCCAAGTTACTTTCCACAATCTATTTTCTAGTTCTTTTATTCTTTTAGCATTCTATACCTCTAGCTAACACATATCAGACAAGTAGAGAATATACATACTTATATAATCCACATAAGCATACAACCCTAGGAGCAGAGATGGAAGAACCCTCACCTTGGCCAACCTTCCATGCAATCCTCTCCTTAACTTTAGTCTCCTCAGAGTTCCCGTTGCACTCAATCGTGTGTCGTTGTTCCTATAAGAACAACATTTACTCCATTAAGGTTATTACTTAGCTTAACTTGTTATTTATCTCTCATTTACTCTCACGTGTAGTCCATGGTTGCCACAGAGTCACGCTCTTGGTCTTATCAGACTTCTCTATCCCGACTTATGCGTATCCTTCCTCGGACACTTGACTTACTCGAATATAACACTCTACTTGAGTGTTTCACATACTTGGATTTGAGTATTAGACCTCTATCTAACTTGTACTCGCACCTAAGGAAGCTTATCTAACTTAATTGGAAGGAATCTTAATTTTAGGAAGGTCTAAGAATTTTGGTTTAACTTATGTTCCTACTTGGGTTTTAAGAAATCTAGTTTGTAAACCTCAAAATGCCTCCAATTTATCTTACTTGGGTTCTAAGAAATCTAGTTTCTGAACCTCAATATACCTCCAATTTATCCTACTTAAGGTTGTGAAGGGATAAGGTTGCAATTCACAATGTTGGACCTAATTTGTTCCGCAAGTTTCCATCCTTGAGAAACAAGAGGGTGATGTCTCACATTAACGGGCGTGCTCCCAGGACCTTGCCTATCTTCGTCAGTTGGCTATCTTCGTCAGTTGGCTGATCGGCCAATGGACCACTAGGTGCTGTCTCACATTAGCGGGCGTGCTCCCAGGATTAGAGCTACTTCTTAGCAACTGGCTGAGGCGAACCTGCGGGAGCCGCTAGTGGTAGTTGGTGACGTTGGGCCTCTGGGGGCCAATGTCATTGTAGATCTTGGGGATGCCTAAGAATAGGTTTATGTATTTTTAGGGTGTTTTCCCTTTGTAATGGGTGGACACCCTCTCATTTTTTGGCATTTAATGAGTATTTAAAGAGATTTTGCTGCCTCTCTTTTTACTTCTAGGCAAAAAGTTATGTGTGAGTACAGTTTCTCTTTTCATTACTATCTCTTTACGTCTAGGTAAAAAGTCTTGATGCAAGAGTACCGTGTGATCAAGACGGTTTGTATGCGGTTTGCTAGCATGATTTAGTTGAACGTTCGTTTTGTGTTTTCGCGCCCAAGGGGTTTTTACCGGGCTGATGGGGGAATATTAGCTAGGCCAAGGAGGCGCTCAGCGTTTATTTGGGCGGTCGACCGGCCCGTTATCCTTTGGCAGGACTTGTGCGAGTACTTTGCAGATTTGAAGTCTTGTCTCTTGTCGAAAGGAAATACTTCAATAATAATAGACAAAATGGTTACATTCGTGCAGCCTCAGTCGGGCTAACCTTAGTCAGGCTGAAAGTAAACAAGATGATTACATTCGAGTTGCCTAGGTCAGGCAGGCCTTAGTCAGGCTGAAGTGAATCCTAAATTTGAAATATAGAGACCTACGTGACTTGACTTAAAGGTGGTATGAGAGCGCAAAGTGTGTTCAGAGCTTTAGGAGGAGGTTTGGTCCGGGCGGGCAGACTCCAGTTTCTTCCCTCCTGACTCTTTACCCTCGGGGGGTTCCTCGCGTGTTTCTCGGGGAGCAAGGCGGGCGACCTTGATGGTCTTGGTTAGGCTTGCTGCGTAACATACTCGCGCCAGTTTCTGGTCCGCCATAATTTCTCCAACTCTGTGGGGTGTTGGGAACTTCATTGTGAGCTATACGGTAGAGACTACAACCTTGAGTTTGTTTAGGGACGGTTGCCCTAAGATTGCATTGTATGCTGATGGTGCTGAGATGATGATAAAGTCTACATCTAGGCTTGCGACCTTTGGTAGGGTGCCCATGGTTGTTCGGGCGGTGATGATTCCTTTTGCTGGAACCTGGGCTCCTAAGAACCCTATTTGCGTGCCGGGGAATGGCCTTATGCTGGCTTCGTTCAACCCGAGTTTTTTGAAAGTGTCAAAGTAAAGGACGTCTGCCGAGGACCCTTAGTCGATCAAGACTCTCTTGACTTCGTAGTTGGTGATTATGGCAATCACCACCATGGGGTCATCATAGACTGGTCCCTCTAGGTTGGTGAGAACGAATGTGATGGGATCTCCTTTGGGCTCACTCCTCCTCTTGTGCTTTGGGGCATAGTCGAGGGCGAGTATGGAGCGTTCTACCCTCTTCTTGTTTTGTGGCAACAAGGAAGTTCCTCTCTGCAGACCACCAGCAATGACATTGATGACTCCACGAGTAACGTCTGATCGTTGGCCTCTTGTGGATGCTCTGCATTAGGTCTGCTCTCCTCCTTAATGTATTGGCCTAACTGTCCCTTGCGGATTAGGTCTTCGATCTGATCCTTTAGGTGGATGCAGTCGTTAGTTTCGTGCCCGTAATCCTTGTGGAACTGGCAGTATTTGGACTTGTCTACTGGTTTTCCAGTTTTTCGCCTCTTGACTTGAGGAGGGAGGCTGAGCATGTCTGAGTGATAAATCTCTTCCAGGACCCCAACGTGGGATTTGTTGAGGGGGTGTAGCTCGTGAACCGCCCTCTAGGAGGCGTTCGTGGTCGAGGAGGTGACATCTTCCTGTTGTTTTTCTCTTTGGGAGCTTGGCTTTCTGTTGCCGTTTTTTCCTTCTTCTTTTCTGCTCGTTCCATGTCGGCCCTACTTATCAGGAATTTCCTCATCTTCTCTTTGGCGATTTGCACATTCTTCTCTTGGATGAACCATTCTGCGCGGTTCATCAAATCTTGTAAGGTGGAGACGGGGCATCTGTTGAGTTCCCCGTAGAACTGCGAACATCGAAGACCTTATTTTATGACAAAGATGGCGACAGCGTCCTGGAGGCCTCGGACTTGGAGCGAGAGTTTGGTGAAACAGGCCAGAAAGGCTTGCAGGGTTTCTCCTTCCTCTTGGTGGAAACTAATGAAAGAGTCCTCGTTCTTCTGATATTCTTTGCTACTGGCGAACTGCGTGAGGAAGTTTTGCGCCAACTGTTCGAAGCTGTGGATCGAATTGGTGGGTAGCAGCGAAAACCACCTTAGGGCGACCTCTTTTAGGATCGATGAGAAAACTCGGCATTGTTGGGTGTCCATCATACCTAATATCAACATAGCCGAGTTGAAGGTGTTTAGGTGATCCCGTGGATCAGTTTTTCCGCCGTAAGGTTCTATGTTGAAAGGCATCTTGAAGCACATGGGCACGTGCTCGGTCATGATTTTTTGGGTGAAAGGATGTCTCCCCTTTCCCTGGAAGTTGAGACCGGGCCACTGGTAAGCATTTGCACCGCAGGTGGCGTACGAGTTGTAGGTTCCTGCCCATGGCATGTGGAGGTAGGATCCTGGGGGTAGTTTGGGACTGGCGGTCGCGAATAACTCGTAGCGGGTCGTGCTACTTGTCTGACGATCATTGCTGGTCTAGGCGGGATCACCGCTGGGGGCGCTAGTGTTGTTAGCGATAGTCGTGCGAATTCCATCGGTAAGGTCCCGAACTGTATTACGGCCAGGTTGGTAGGGTTGCTGGAGGTCCCTGTCGTCGCGCCGTGTGGCACTAGTGGTAGTTGGGCGCTTGCATTTGCTTGGGCGAGGTTCCTGCTCTCCTCCTGCTGTTGGCGTAGGGTTGCTATTTCTGCCTCGAGACGGGCGAGCTCTACATCTCGCGGGTTCCTTGTCAGCTCTGTCGTTTCTTGACTGCCGGTTGTGGGACAAGGGATATGCGGCATGCCATAAGGGTGTTGAGGGCAAGTTTCCTCTCCGGGCATTAGGTTCTGGACCACGGTTTCTACAACAGCTACCTGCGTCATTGAGGTGTTTTGAGGCTGGGTCGCATTTGAAACGCCTGCTTCGGTCGTGACCGCTTCGGTTGTTCCCTGGCTGTTCCTGGTGCTGCGCCTTAGAGCGCATGCGTCGGTCGTGGTTGTGGAGGCGTTTGAGTCGGTTATGCTGTAGTGTATCCTGTACTATATCCTGTAAACAAGATAAGAAATGCGGGTTTCTGAGTGTTAGGTGTATGTTCCTACTCCCCGAAAAAGAAGTGTCGTTCAGCGGCAGAGTGCGCAAGACATTGTGGTCTGAGGAAGACCGCGGTGGGCGCTACTGTAACTGTTGTTTTTGGTTCAGACAATTGTAGTTTGGAATTAAGGACCGCAAGGGGTCTTAACCTTGGGAGACTTGTCCTTAGGTGATGCACCTAGGTGCCTACGTACCCTTCGGGAGGGATCAAAGTCCACGTAGTTCGTCATGATGACGTCTATAGGAGCCGTTAGGCAAGGTAGTTACCTATATTGGGTCGTGTGCGGCTAAGACGTGCCTAAGGTACTCCGGGCGGGCGAGCCGCTCTTAGGGGGTTGCCTTAGTGGTAGAGAGAACTCGGGTCTCTGAGGGCTGCTGGAAGCCCAATTGGTGGTATGCTCCGAGGATGGAGAAGAGCTTACCGATGGTCGAACCTGACGGAGCCTACGGCGGAACTCAGGATGCGTGAAGGACGGGCGTGAGGTATCTGAAGGTAATCAGGTTACCTGCTAGAATGACAGTGAGTGCTGCTTTCAGAGAGTATTCGGGATGTCTTAGGTCTAGTGTGATAGTCCATGAGTATGCGTTTCCCCAGTCCCCCGGGTGAGGGTCTATTTATACTGAGTGTGGGGGAGTCGTGCTCGGCCCACGATCTCATGGAGCGTGGGTTGCCCCACGATGCTTTAGGGAGTTCCCACGTCTGGTTGAGTGGGCGTTCTGCGAGGTGACGTTGGCAAGGGCCACGTAAGTAGTAGATGAGTGGTGCCACGTGCTGATAGCGTGTGCTGCTGCTAGGCTTCTAGAAGCTTAGTGCCACGTGTCCCAAGGCGGAATATTCCGTAGTTACAATATCTAACACTCTTATACTAGTAATGACAGAACTGCGATTCATTTTTTCAAAGAGTATATGTAAATAATTAGTTAATTGAATGGAATTATTAAGTATTAATTAATGACATGGTAATTAAAATTTAAAAATATTGTTATGTTATGGAAGGATGGGAAAGAAAATAAAATTATTGGAGATAGTTCTATTAGTAAATATGTAAAATTCCTAGAGGAACTAGAAATAAATAAATAAAAGTTTGAGCACTTGTCCTAAAAATAAAATAATTTGGGTGTAAAAATAAAATGTAACGCTAGATTCCCGAGTTAGTTCAAGATCCTGTATTTATGCATGTATGTATAACCATTTCTGTGTTTCTTTTTTGAACTGGAGCTTTGGATTATATACTACGCAGATCAATGCGGCCCCATCGATAGTACCGAATCAGAATTCGATTCTAGAACCTACATTCACCCTTAAAATGTGAAAATGTTTCACATGTTTTGTTCATATAAGGAAAATTTGTGTGATCAAGAGAGATGCACCTTCAGATCTTGTGATGTATAATATCAAATTGAACAGAGAGAGAAAAAATAATAAAGGTGAGACCTACATGTGGGACTCACCATGTGTATTTCTTTCTCGACTAGATTCGTTGAGATGCTTCATATAAAAATTTTAAAATTTTATTTAACAACTAAAATAGAAGTACTTGTTTTTTTCTTCAAAATAAATACATTTTCATAATCTTTAATTAGAGTGTCAATTTTAAATTTTTTTGAAAAACAAATTATGTGCGATCTTTTGTATATAAGATCTTTTTATAATTAGGTTCTCTAAGATGTGATAATAAATCGTTCTAAAAAAAATGAAAATATATCTATTTGGTGCTATCTCTCAACAGATATATAGCTACTAGCTAGATGAATAGGTAATAGATTATATATAATAAAAAAGTAAATATTTATTGGATAAATGTAGGTAATATATTTTTAAATACCCTATATATGTCCCGTATAAATAATATATATGATTAAATATAATATATATTAAATAAAAATATATAATTTTAATTGGCTTTTTAATAGGAAATTTTTTTAACAAGAAATGGAATTTTTTAGTTGTATTTATTTTTATGTCAATTATTGTTTTTACTTTATGCCAATTAATTATATAAGATTTATTTTAATTGTAAACTGATTTATTTAAAACCAAATAATTTTTACCAAATTTTTATAGGATTCATATTGAGCATTGGATTTATTATAAGTTATCCAATTACAAAATTCTTAATATGCATTATTATATATATCGCTTAAAATTTTTTTTAGTTTTTTCGTTTAGGTTGCAGATCTTAGAAATTAAATTTTTTTTAGACAAAAGTCGATTGGGGTGTGGATATATATAGGGTTTAAATAATATGTAAAAATAGTAAAAAACAACGAACATATACTCACTCATTGTTAATTATTCTTAAATTTTATAATTAAAAAATAGCACAACTGATTGTATCTCATAATTATATTGTTCTTTTTTAAAAGTTTTCTCAATATATATTTTATTTTTATTAGAAAATCATATAAATATAAGAAATTGTGCCTCTATCTAATTAACCCTTTAATTTTGTTTCGATTCTACATATTTTTATTGAATAATTTCGTTTTATAACCCATTGAAACTTTTTAAACTATGATTTTTAATCATTAATGTTATTTAAATAATTTAAAAAGTAATTTAATTGTCTTTTCATATATATGATCAAACAATTATAATAAAGGTAAATTACACTTAGGTGTCATGTGTTTTAACCCATTTTTAATTTGGTGATATGTGGTTTTATTTTTTTTTTCAATCAAATGCCTTGAGCTTTGCACCATTAACAAATCAGTACCCTAAGTTGGGGCATTATTTAAGCCACATAAGCAAACTTATGAATTTGTGTAGACTTGAAGAGGTTAAAGATATTTCAAATAGATAACTTATTAGTATTTGATATTCTTTTGTAATACTCGTGTTCGTGAGTTGTGTGACACTATTTAGGCAATATATATGCTAACTTGTGAATTTGTGAGAGATTTGAGAAATAAAAAAATACATTCGTACACACAACTTAGTATCTTCTCTTCTTCTTCTTCTTCTTCTACTTCTTCTTCTTCTTATAAGAGACTTGACAAGTAAAATAATAAGATTACTTTCAAATAGAAACTTAATTTGTATCTATAATTAATTTGTTTGCTTCAATATATTGTCAATGACTTTCGAAGTCCATATCACAACAATAGCGCTGTGAATAACCATGGTTAATTAGAATAACATGAAAAATACTACTATGGAATAATATAAACATTTCACTGTTCTTTTAGATGAGAAAAGCAAACAAATTCACAATATATTCAAACCAAAAGTACTTTAATTAAGACACAGATATTACATATTCTAACTCATACTGATCATATACCTGCAGATAGAAATTACATAATAGCACATTAACTAGTCCATATATATATATCTCAAGAGTAATTTTTATACATAAAACCTATAAAAGAAAGCAACAAAAACCACTTCATATCACTTTCTTCAATAGCCTCACTTCTTTTCTTTTTTCTTTTTTTCATAATTGGAGATGGAATTAAGAAACAAAGCCGAGAGGCTGTACACAAGAGTTAAGAACCCATTGAAAGAGCTTGTCAATGCTGAGATTATATATAATAGCCTCACTTCAATTCTCTGAGATTATATATAATAAGCTTATCAATGCTGTCTCCTCTCTTCTCCTGGATGCACCAGCCACAATCTATCAATCATTGGATCTATTTGGAGATTTGTGCCAAAATACTTTTTCTTTTGAAACTGGTGAGTTTAAGCTATTGATAGCTCCAAATACTCACCTTAATAGTTAAATTGAAAAGGAAAAACAAATTAGTTATATATTCTAATTTATTTTTACCATGTCATTACTTATCAACAACAATTAACCCAGTTTTTTCCCATGCGGCAGTAACTTCCAGTCGAGTAGAGTACATTTTTCCTTCAGGGTCATAGTAGTACTGCAAAAAGATCTAGAAAGTTAATTTTCCATGTATATATATATATATATATATATATATATATATATATATATATATATATATATATATTTATATATATATGAATGGTTTTCCATGAATTCAATCATCAAACTCTAATTTGGCAGATCAAGCAAAAAATTAAGAGCAAGAAGTGAAATTAATTAATCTAGAAAAATAGAAAAAAAATCATATTAATTAAAGGACAAATCGATCTTTTAATTAGAGCTCGGCCTCTCTCTACCAAATCATTTTTTTTATCATCAGATAATTTTTTTTTTCGATATTTTTAAATGAAAAAACCTACCATGTAGACTCTTCCATGTTCCATGATGCGTTCCTCGGCGATCCAACCAGGGAGCAACCAGCTATGGCCGGGGCAATGAAGGTCGTGAAAATAGGAGATCGTGCTTAGGTGGATGCGCGTGCGAGGGCATTTGGAGATGATTGCAAGAGTCGCCAACGAGATCTGCGAAGTTATCGCAGTCAGCATCCTTTTGTTTCTCCTTTGGTCATCGTTGTTGTTTTGGTCGCCACCAGCTGCCGCAGTAGAAGCCATTGTTGAGTTCTGTTTAGTCTTCACACACACACATAGAGAGAGAGAGAGAGAGAGAGAGAGAGAAATGAGTTATTATTTTTACTTTATGACAATGAATTATATGAGATTTATTTTAATTGTAAACTGATTTATTTATAACCAAATATTTTTTGACCAAATTTTTATTGGATAGATATTGAGCATTGGATTTATTATAAGTTATCCAATTACAAAATTCCAAATATGCATTATCATCTATATTGCATAATTTTTTTTTCCAAGTATGCATTTTCAGATGCAAATTGTAGAAATTAAGTTTTTTTTTTAAGACAAAACTTGATTAGGGTGTGCATATATATATATATATAGGGTTTAAATGAATATGTAAAACTAGTAAAAAAAATGAACTTATACTCACTCATTGTTTTTTTTTTGGCCATCACTCATTGTTAATTATGTTAATTATTCTTAAATTTATAATTTGAAAATAGCACAACTCATTATATCTCATAATTATGTTGTTCTTTTTTAAAAGTTTTCTCTATATATATTTCATTTTTATTAGAGAATAATATAAATATATACAAAAAATATTGCCTATATAACCCTTTAATTTTTTTTCATTCTAAATGTTTTTATTGATTAATTTCATTTTATAACCCTTTGAAACTTTTCAAACTATAATTTTTAATCATTAATGTTATTTAAGTTATTTAAAAACTAATTTAATTGTCTTTCTGTATATATATGATCAAATAATAAAAATTGGAGAGTATATATATAGAAATAAAATGGACCAAATAGATACTTTTGTATGTTGTATCAATAATAATTAGATATATCTATATTTATATGGTTGTGGACCCTTCCCGTCAATGGTCTCTAAAAATAGTCATTTAATTAATTAAAAAAGAAAATAAAAATATGATGTGAGAATATCATGAGAGAGAGAAAATAGGAGACTAGTGGTAGTGATAATTTTATTTTTTAAAAAATAATAATTATGGTAGTTATAAAAAATAAATTTTTAATCTTTAATTTATTATTTTTTAATTAATAATAATAATTTATTTTATATTTTATAAATTAAAAAAAAAAGTTTGACATGCGCCTAGGTGTATATAATATACACACGAAATAATTACCCGTATATAGTTATAAAAAAAAAAAGAAATTACCCATATCTAGAAACTTACTTTAATTTGCGTTGGCTGATCCCCTTACAAAAAACACTCGAACACTATTGTTCGCGATCCACACTTTCAGCTACAACGCGTAATAAGATGCCATTAATGTTTGGAATGTGAGTAAAAAATTGGTGGAGCCATCCAAATCTATGAAGCTGCAATATGAAAGCCATATCTAGTGTATTTTTTATAGCTTGATTTAGTAGAATGTGAGAATCAAAACCACCCTTGAATAATTGGTCCATATCCTGCAAGATAAAGTGGTTTTAAAGGATTAAACAATAGTTAATTATGAGAATTAGTAGTTATTATATGATCATCAAAGATGTCATAAATCATAATGATAAGTTTCTAAGAATCACAATTGTCATATGAAAGACGTAAAAGAGGTTTTTGCTTTAACATCTTCAAATAGAAAAAAATACCTTTAAAGAGTTGAACCAGGCTATAATTCACGAAAATTGCAGAAATCAATGGTTTTAATTTCTCTTAGGAATCATGCAAATCTAAAAGGCTATAAATAAATAAGAAAGAGCTTTGATATCACTCGTAAGAAAGGAAATTCGTTAGAGTTCTAATAGTGAATAGATATGTGTAGATCGTCATTAGGTGAACCTTACATTTATGAGGTTGAAAAGGGAAGGCGTTAAACATACATGAATCAGTTTTCAAATGTCTGTTAATGCAAGCCCATGAATGGTGTGAAGGATGACGAGGGCAAAAGAAAATGGAGGCTTTTTACGTTTTCGTTCAACTAAGTTTATCACATGTTAATGCAGACCCATAGATGGCGTGAAAGATGACAAGGGCATAAAAAAACAGAAGCAATTTTCACGTTTCTCTTAAATGTGATGAAGATACATGAATTGATTTTTAAATATTTGTTAATGCAACCCTATGGATAGCGTGAAGGATAACAAGGGCACAAGAAAAACAAATTGAAGTCAATAATTACATTTTTTTTAGTTGGTATAATTACATTTCCATTCAATGTGTTAAAGATATATGAATCAATTGTTTTTGAATATTTTTTATGCAAACAGATGGATAGCGTGAAGGTTGATGAGAGCACAAGAAAACAGAGGCTTTTCATGTTTCCCTTCAACGTGTTGAAAATACATGAATCAGTTTTTCATATGTTAATATAGGCCTATAGATGGCATGAAGGATGACGAGGGCAAAAGAAAACGGAAGCAATTTTCACATTTCTCTTAAATGTGTTGAATATACATGAATCGATTTTTTTGAATATTTGTTAATGTAACTCTATGGATTCGAATAGGGTGAAGGATAACAAAGGTACAAGAAAAACGAATAGACATGGGAATGAGAATGTTGTAGAGAATGTGAATAGTAATGTGAATGGAATAAAGTGGATAAAATGACCATTTTACCCTTATATTAAAAGTGGGAATGAAATAAAAGTAGATAAAAAAATAAGGACAAAAACATTATTTTATCACATTATAAAAAAGAAGGTGTGTTTGATAAAAAAATATTGTAAGAAATATTGAATTATAAGAAAAATTACATTAATTTTCACAAACAACCAAACATGCCCATAAGCTTTTTACGTTTCCATTCAACATATTATAGATACAAGAATCAATATTTCCAATTTTTTTAATCCAAGCCCATTATATGGCCTGAAGGATAATGTGGGCCGGGCACATAAACACAGAGGCAGATTTCAAGTTTTCTTTCTATGTAACATTCTTTTTTGACAATTTTTTTTTAATTATTGGAAGCTGGAATTAACAAACAGAAATAGAACAGAGTTATTCAATGTAAATGTGGGAGTAAACAAAAGAAGTTATATTGCCCCCTTTTTTAAAGGTCAAAACTCCAAATTGGTCCTTTATGTTTGCACGAAGTTTCATATTGGTCCTTTATGTTTCAAAAAGTCTAATTGGTCCTTTATGTTTGCAAGAAATTCCAAATTGGTCCTTCCGACCAATTCCGTCTATTTTTTCCGTTAAGTATTGACGTGGCATGTTGAGGTGTCACACTCTCTCTCCTACATGTACTACTTAGCTGACGTGGCCTTAGTTAAACTAAAATTAGGGACTAAAACGAAACAAAATAATTTTTCAAAAGACAAAAATGCAATTTTCTCATTTTTCATCTTCTTCCTCATGGTTGCATCCATGCCTTCTTCATCTCTCTCTGTCTGGTACTTATCTAGAGCAAGAAAATCGAAACTAGAAATAATATTTTGGAGGGTGATGGATGGAATTAATTGGTTAATTGATGAATCATGAAGCAATCATGTCCCTCCGTTTTGGTGCTCTCAACGTCCTCGTCATCTCCACCCCATCCGCAGTAGAAGTACGCTTAGTAAAAAAGAATGACATCATTTTCGCAAAACGCCCCTCATGCTTGCTGGGAAATATCTCAGTTATGATTACAAATCCATGGCTTCCATTTTTTTCTAATGATTTTGGGAGTTAAGGTTTTCAATTTGGGGAAGATGGATTTGGCGGCGGTGGGGCATTATTACTATTGTTAGGTTTGAAGAACTTGTGCATATCAAAAGGCGGTGAAGATTGAATTAGGTTAAGATTAGGATTAGGGTTGGATTCAGAAGAAGTCATGGATGCCAGAGGAAGAAGATGAAAAAGTGAGAAAATTGTATTTTTGTCTTATGATAAATTATTTTGTTTCATTTTAGTCCCTGATTTAGTTTAACTAGGCCACGTCAGCTAAGTAGTACATGTAGGAGAGACCTTGTGAATGCAGCTAGTGGTTGATCTAAGTGGTAAGCAGTTTGGTATTGCTTAAACAAGATATTGGGTTTGAGACCTTGTGAATGCAGCTATTCCTGTTAGGAGACTCTCCCACCATAACCAAGTGCACGATGCGGGTCGAGTGCAGATTAGTCAAAGCAGTGCCTCGGACACCAGGCGTACAAAAAAATATAACTTTATTTAGGAAGCAAATTGTTAATGTAGTTAGAATCTTAGTTATTAATGGTGTATTATTGTCCCCTTATTCTACCATGCAAATTAATTATTCTTTTTTAACCTTTTCATTATTTTTTGAGTAAAGTATCTTTGGTACCCTTAACGTTTGAACCTTCAATCAAATATGTTCCTAACGTTTGATTGCATTCAATTATGCCCTCAACGTTTTATTTTTTTTTGAGCAATCCTATCCTTTTCACTAACACCTTTAAAAGAGATAATGGTTGTGACTTACGTGGCGAAATACTGTTAGAGAGAAACTTCTTCCGTTGTTGAAGATGCGTCGATTCGTCAAGTTTCAAAGCAAAATGATGACAAAAATGATGCTTATGAGGTGATGCTCTGTAAAATTTGAAAGATGAAGAGTTAGGCGCGTTATTTCTGTCATTTTTTGTTCTGAAATTTGGCGAATCGACGAATGTTCAATAATGGAAGAAGTTTCTCTCTAACGGTGTCACGCTATGTAAGCCACAACCGCTATCTGTTTTAATGGTGTTAGTGAAAATGGTATAAGATTGTTTGAAAAATAAAATGTTGGGGGTATATTGATCGCAATCTAACTTTAGGGGCATAAATTTGATTGAAGGCTCAAACATTAGGGGTACCAAAGATAGTTTACCCTTATTTTTTACTATTTTCTACTAGTTTCTTCAATGGTTCTCTTCTTCTTGTGAGTCGTAGCATTATATAAGCCACATAAGTAGACTTATGAATTTTGTGTAGACTTGAAGAAGTTAAAGATATTTCTAATAGATAGATAACTTAGTTTCTTCTTCTTCTTCTTCTTCTTCTTCACTTCACGCAATCGCACGCTGTGTGAATAACCATGGTTAATTAGAATAACATAAAAAATTCTACTATCGATCGAATAATATAAATATTATTCACTATTCTTTTAGATGAGAAAAGCAAACAAAATCACAATATTTCAAACCAAATGGACTTAATTAAGACACAAATATTACATATTCTGAAACTCAAACTGATCATATACCTACAGATAGAAATTACATAATAGCAAATTAACTAGTCCATATATATATATATATATATATATATATATATATATATATATATATATATATATATATATATATCAAGAGTATTTTTTTATAAACAAACCTATAAAAGAAAGCAAGAAAAACCACATCATATCACTTTCTTCAATAGCCTCACTTCAATTCTCTGAGATTATATATAATAAGCTTACTAAAGCTCTCTCCTCTCTTCTCCTGAATGTATCAGCCTCAAGCAAATATATATATTTAAGCTCATTTTGTGTCTATTCTCTTTATTTTACAATAGCAATATAATTAATTATTCTCTTACTAATGATAGTTAAACCAAAAAGAAAAAACAAATTAATTTTATTTTTTTACCATGTTATTACTTATCGAGAACAATCAACCCAGTTTTCTCCCATGCAGTTATAACTTCCAGTGGGTAGAATAATTTTATTCTGGGTTATAGTAGTAATACTGTCACGACCCCCGTTTAGAGGACCGTGACCGGCACAGACACAGGGAATATCTCTATGCCTGTAAGCCTTATCACCTAATTGACAGAATAGCTATTATTGAAAAATACATTCACATGCATTATAATACCATGGCTACACCGAAATGGTGGCCTATCCTAGGCAAGCAAATCCACGGCCAGTGCCACTTCAGGATATAGATATAGGAAAACACACATAATATATAATCTGTGTACTGGCTACACATCCAAAGATGCTGCCTATCCTATTCACATGCAACAGATATATGTATATATATATATTTTGAAAACAAATTTTCCCTGTATCGCAGTAAAATAAATTCTGGTCTTTAAGGTGTGAAGCTGACAGTTCTAGATTTAGTAATACAATCTAAATTGTCCCGCAAGTTTCCATCCTTGAGAAACAAGAAGGTACCTAAATTAATTCTTGATGCTTGATAGCATATTTAGAATTATTCTAGGGTGTTTAAGATTAAAAGGAAGAGGTTTGGAACCTTCAACATCACCCTTAAAGTGTATTTGGGCAACCCGAGCAGGGACCCGGTACGTTAACGTCAAGGTTCAACCTTAGTAATCTCGGGCCAGCTCTTCACGGGTCTTGTTTAGCTAATATTCCAACCATATAATTTTAATAATACCAATCCAAGTCTATTTATTCAAATCCAAGCTCAATCCTAATTATTAACAATTTTCCCAAATTGAAAATAATTATAATTTCAATCCCAAATCCTTCCAAATTCAAATTTGGACAAATCCGGAAATATAATTTCGATTCTTACCCCAACTAAGTGTTCAAGAACACTTTCTAGTTCTCAATCTACCCTCGAAACAATTCAATCGAAAGTCAATCGAAGAAATCCCTAAAAATAAAAAAAATTGGGGTTTCGAATGAAATTGGGGTTACCAACCTTTGATTCGATTGGTGGAAGGTGTAGGAGATGTTGGAGTCGAGCTCTGGTGGTCGCGGCCGACATCGAACCGCTCTCCTCCGACGACTTTCCGACGAATTTCCGGCGAGACCTCCATCCCCTTTCTTCCTCTCGTGCTCCCTCTCTCTCTCGTCTTCTCTCTCCCTCACGATCCCATCTCTTTCTCTTTTCTTTTTCTTTGTTCTAATCCCTTCTCCTTTCTTTTATAATATATATATATATATATATATATATATATATATATATATATATATATATATATTTACATACCTAACCCCACGTCAAACCCATCCATTTTTTTCTTTTAAAAAAAATAATTATTATTATAATTAAAATATATAATAATTAATTAAATAAATAGTAAATAAATAATTATAATTAAAAATTAATTAATTAATAATTAAATAAATAACTAATATGAATTTTATTTTCTTTTCTTCTTTTTTTGAAATAGATAATAAGATAAATAATAATCACTTAAAAATAATAAAGATATATTTTTAATTAATTTTCTTTCTCTATTTAATTCAGGTTTCCAATTTCTTAGGTCCCGAGTTAAATCCTAAAAATTATTTTCTACTTCTTTTCTTTCCCTTTTATTTTATTTTAGTTTAGTTCTCACTCCTATTTATTTTAGGTTTCTAATTTCTTAGGTCCTGAATTAATTTTCGAAAAAGTATTTTACTCATTTCTTTCACCTTTTATTTTACTTGAAATTTCGAAGAATTCTCGGTTCCTTTCCGGTTTCCCTTAACCTTCATACTTTTCCTACATTCTTTTTAAGGTTTTAATTCCTAGCCCCAGAATAAATCATTCTTAAATCCTCGAAATTTTAAATAAATTATTCTTTAATCATCGAAATTTTTTCGGGGTATTACATTCTTCCCCCCTTAAGAAATTCGGTCCCCGAATTTCATCTCCTTCGTGGGGTTGTTGGCTTGTTGCCCTCTCTTAACTCAGTTTCATCTATGGTTTCCCTCAATGTGGAAGTTTTACCGTTTTACCCTACGGTTCATCTTTCTCGCTTAGAGACTCAAGGTCTCCATCTGGTTTCTACATATGCTTTTTGTAATCGTTTGCATTCCTAGTTTCGTAGTTCACCACCCCTCCGCGAGGTGTTAACCGACAGACTCCATTTGTCGTCGTATCCTTCCCCGAGGATGCCTAACTTTCCTAGTTTCTATTTACTTTGTGCTTACTAATTTTGCAATGGAGTGTCTGGCACGTACCACATGCCATGCTCCAATTTAGTTCTCTGAGGAGTTAACTATTCCCTTCTCTAGTCAGGCTTACCTTGACTCAATCTGCTTGTCCAACTAGCTACCTTCGTAGTGACTCCTTATATCCGTCTTGGAACACGCCAAGACACAAGCTATTTGCATAGCACACTAGGTTCTATTTCTATAAACTCAACTGACGAAGTACTCCCCTACATCGGAGTCCCTGTACTTAAGTATCCTCAACTATCAAGCAGCTACCCTTCTGCCAGTATTCCCCTCGATATATTCTTTGTAAACGACTTCTCCAAAAAACTCCGTTTACATCTTACTACACCCTCTACTCTACATTTAGACTTACCGCTTACACGGCATACACCCTACGTAGGTGTTTATACCTTGTGCCATCAGTGTATCCAACCCTTCTGAGGTTGTTACACTCACTGCCGACTCGGTTTACCCTTCTCGTGTCCTAACGAAGCTACATGCCATGACACTAGCACCACTATGTATTACACTTACCGTTTCTCCACCAAATGGTAAGAGATCTTACATTTATGACTCATGTTTCCCTTTCTTTTCCAGACTTCTACACTTACCCTTAGTGGTTTCCATAACCACTCCAGGTTACTCCATGTCGACATCCCATGTCTGACTGACTTAGACTCTTCTCTGACTACTACTTGTAGTCATTTCTGTTTATGATGGAAACTCACCAGTCTCCTCCTTACCATCATACTCATTACTTTGCCTTAGGCTCAGTTCGGTCTTCACATCCGAAGACCTCGCTTAACACGACTATGACTGTGGATCTATACCATCCTCAGGTTAGTCCACTTAGGGTTGCACATCTTATGCTAACTCTACTCATTGGGTTTCTGTTGGCTTTTACCCCAACTTGGCCCACTCGGACTCCTCAATTCACTTAAATCCTATATTCCTACTTGGAATACTTGATCCGTTTACTCCAGCATGAACATTTCCGGACATGCTCTACTCCCCTTGACCAAACGGGATCCGCTCACACGGTTTAACTCTTTCCTTTCTTATGGTGTGGCATATGTTCACGAACATATACCGTCTCTTGCAAGTGTGTTACCCGTTGTGTTCCAATCGCCCCCAACGGTAGCATACCTATTTTATCATTTTGGCTCGCATCCCCAGATGCTTAGCCGACTCCGTTCCCGTACTCACTCTCTTCTTTTCCATTTCGTACCTATGTGGTACTCTTTCTTCGAGTATTTCTCAATAATCGTTACTCACTAAATTCTCCTTCTCGATTAACCATTCTTATGGTTAATTTTCCATTTATGACACCCACATGGCCATTTATACGTTTGGTTTATCCACTCAGTCTCCACCCATGCACGGGCTTCAAACTAATGGATTTACGGTTCACCAACCCGTGGAACTAGCTTACCTAGCTATGTCCATTAGAATCTGTGTACTATACATGCACTTATGGTAGTAGTTGGTTCTCCACCTCTACTTGGCTCTTATCCTATGGGGTCTTATAGGCTTCCGCTCTTCCCCCTTATAGGACTACTTATCCCTGTCTACTTTCTTTCCCCTCGGGCCTCCACGAGTCCCTCTGGGGTTTATCTCACACGTTATCTCGTTCGAGAGTTATCTATCGCAATAACACTCATTTTCTTGTCTCTGAACGGTACCCGAAGGTCTACGCCCATTTCCACTTCTAGACCTGCCCCGGTCTAATGCTTTCGGGTCCAAAATCACCCTATGGCCCCCTTAACTAGTAACCCTAAGGTTTACCTGTATACTCCCTTCGCACCTTAACACTCTCTAGTGCTTTTCGATGTCTACTTAACTTTAATCACTCCAAGTGAATGATTTCTCAACTACATCTACCATCCTTATACAGTTTACCTGTAAAACGACTATTGTTTGGTAGGGTATTGGTCACATGAATTAGTTTTCTTAGGCACCCCGCGGTTTAAAAAAATAGTAATTCGAGTTTATTTCTTAGAAAATGACGCCTAAGGTTTTCGTAATTGGTTAGGGTTTAACCAATTGGAATGACACAAATTGAGAAAGAGTTTTCATGAAAATTTTGCCTTCCAATGGTTATCTCTATTATTTTCAAAAAAAAGGTTAAGGGTCTTTCATAATCTCTCATCCGGAAAGACCAAAAAAGATTTTTACAAAAATTTCTCATGTGATCAATATCCTATTCTTTATGCTCTTCCTTAAGCAACCCAAGAGGGTTTGGTTAGGCTTAATCACTTCCTTTCACCCTTGTTTGCTTAAGGAACTAGCAGTTCATAGATCGAGCGTAGGGTTGGACTAGGCTCCTTCCTTGTGCCTTACCATTTACTCTGTTTCCTGCTCGGCATATGGTCACGCTCTACACATTTACATATGCATCTACTTCTTAACATCTATCTCTAAGGCATATGGTTCGGCCACCTTGCCTTTCCATATACCGTATCCTGATTTTTTTTCTAGTCCGTAGACTTCTACTTCTATATTGTGGCATACACCACCTATTTTCTGTTTACTTTCTAGGAAGGACAACTCACTTCCTTCAGCCATAGCATACCGCACAGTCGTGACCCATTCAAGTGATCATCTTCCTGACGGTCTCATGTCTCATGACCTGTTTATTCTTGTCTATATACTTTCCATTTCAATCGCCCCACGGGCTTACTTTCTTTTCTACACGCCAAGCGTGTCTTTTCATTCACTTTTCAAACCATTCCTAGCCTAAACTACCATTCACTACATATTTCTATTCTACTTGCATTCCATACTATAATAAAATAACTTGTGCCTATACCATAGCGCACAACGCGCCGCTAACAGAGCAGAGGCATCGTCTCATTTAACACCTGCAAACAATCACACATTGTAGCGCATTCCTGCCTACAATTCAACCAAATGTGTCTGTGTCTAGGTAGCATCCTCCATGGATGTATCCTTTACCAATTATGGCGTCCTAAGGTTCCCGGGGTCACTGCCACCCCACCTTACGCCTTAATGCTCATTGGCACTTGTGTACTGTACAGGTTATATGCTTTGTATAGAATTTCATATACAAATTCTATACCTAAAGCGATGACTCGGAAGAATTTATGACTCAACATCCTGAGCAACCTCACAAGTGCCCGTCGGAACCACCGTTACATCCGAATTCGTAATGGCTAGCCCAACTGACACCCGAGACTACTAGTTAGCTTCACACCCTTAAAGAACAACCAGGCTCTGATACCAAGTTTGTCATGACCCCCGTTTAGAGGACCTTGACCAGCACGGACACAGGAAATATCCCTATGCCTGTAAGCCTTATCACCTAATTGACAGAATAGCTATTATTGAAAAATACATTCACATGCATTATAATACCATGGCTACACCGAAATGGTGGCCTATCCTAGACAAGCAAATCCACGGCCAGTGCCGCTTCAGGATATAGATATAGGAAAACACACATAATATATAACCTGTGTACTGGCTACACATCCGAAGATGTTGCCTATCCTATTCAAATGCAACAGATATATATCTATATATATATCTATATATACATATATATATTTGAAAACAAATTTTCCCTGTATCACAGTAAAATAAATCCTAATCTTTAAGGTGTGTGAAGCTGACAATTCTAGATTTAGTAATACAATCTAATTGGGTATGTCTACCATTTACTTTATGATACAATGATAAAGTAAATTAAATTACAGTTACAATTTATCCACCGAGACTTCTTCCACTTGTACTTAACCTGTCTCTGTATAGTAAAAATGAGGTGTGAGTCTTAACCACGCGACTCAGTGAGGACTCTCCCATCCCCAGCGCAAGGTGGGTACCATAGTGCTGGGTTTGGATGTCATACACAACCACATGCAAAAACAACTAATTACTGTTGTTAGCATACATTCTTGGTAATCACACAACAACCAAAATTTCAATCAAACACTCACATGCATTTAATAACTGTAAACATGCAGCAGTTTATTCCACGTCATCAATCAGCAATTAAACACATAATATATAGTGTCGGCTTTTACTTACCGATCTTCTCACGTTCAGCATATCTGAATCAAACAAGACGTTGTGATGACGTAATCCTGTAGGTCACCACTCCGGTGCACAATCAGCAATAATATGCAAACACAGACAATTCTTTAACTACACGCAGATACTATAACATACATCTACTTAACTTCCCCCACTCTGGGGTATTTACTAGCCACTACATGACTTTCCTACCTCGAACCCGTGCACTCGAGTTGCTAGCCACCAAGTGGCGAAACATACTTAACCTATCACGACCCCCTACCGGGCGCCCGTGACCGGCACGGGAGGTAGGATTTCTCCTATCCCGTAAGCCTCTAATTCCTTATTGACATTCTTATATATGCGTAACTACCCATTTCTAATACAAACAATATAGTATTTATATGGCCATCCCTATCCGATGACCTAAGTAGCACACAATCCATGGCTCGCTCAACGCCGCTTCAGTCTATACATATACACATAATCAATCACACGTACATATAAAATACATATTGATCACGCGCTTAAAGGCGGGTGATCTATCTTATTCACATGCAGAATCCCTGTATACAGTCAAACATATATATTCAATCACACACCTGCATAAAATATACATATTGATCACACGCCTCAATGCGTGTGACCTATCCTATTCACATGCGGAAGACGTATTTTCACACAATCAAGTATTCAGTCACACATATATATAATTTACATATTGACCACACGCTCAGTGCGTGTGATCTATCCTATTCACATGCGGAAGTCACATCCATATATATATATACACACATGATATTCATCATATCATAACCTATGATCCCAACAACCAGACCAACCTTTAACCTGTATGAAGCCGACAGTTCTAGAGTGTGACATATACATATATGTATATAGCAACTGTACAAAATAATGCTATACCAAAAGAATCATATACATATACATCCTGACAAAATACATATATCAATACTACCCACGCGAACAATGCGTGCGGTCTCTAAGTCTGTCCGCCTCCCTGAGATGAAGTGGAAGCGCTCCCGATGCCTATACCACCTGTGTCTGTAACATGTAACATTGGGGTGAGTCAAACAGACTCAGTGAGAGGCTTCCCCATCCCTGGTGTAGTAGCGGGTACCACTACAACTGGGGAAGAGGAGTCAATCACAAACACATACGCATATAACGGGTTTAAATTTTCATATATTAGGTGGTCAGGCAATTAACATATATCATATTCACAATAAAGAATTTAAAGCATGGATTTACATACATTTAAATTCACACATACATCATACCATGATTTAACATATAATTCCATGTGGTCATCCGTATTCAATTAACCGTAATCATAAACTGGCCCGAAGGCAATATCTCCGTTAGGAGAGAATCTGGCCCGAAGGCAATATCTCCGTTAGGCGAGAATCTGGCCCGAAGGCAATATCTCACGTGAGCAATATGGGAACCTAGTTGATCATTCTAGGAACCCCTGGTCCCAAGACTATACTTGGAACAATAATCTGACCCCAAGACTTCACTTGGAGCAATAGCCGGCGACTCATCTGACCTCGGTTTACCCAAGGTAATAGCCACAATATGGTGAACTCATATACTCTGTATTCCTGTGGTTTGACTCAAGACAAGGGACTCAATCTACCCGGACCACCCGTGATAGACTCGGTTCCCGCGTTGTACAATAAATGACCCCTATGGACCTCTACTTATTCATCTTACTTTTGATTAGGCAACCTAGACTTCCAAGTGGTTTCTAATTCGGACTCTTGATTCAAAACAAGTCACCTATGTTTATTTCCTTTAAGGATTTACATACAAACCACACTTTTCAGGTAATGATCGATGAGGTTTGTTTCTAGTATCACAAGACCCTCACAAATAAACTTGACTCGATCCTACCCCCGATATCATTCTAGGTCCCGAGGACCTTCTTTCCTTATAAGGCTCCTTGAGCCACCATTTGCTTTTACAGTTCACATATACACGTACAGCACGTTATCACATATATTACAATTTAGGAACAACAATAGCATGTTATCTAACATGTAATTCCTACAAATAGGCAAGAAGGCAAACCATATATCCATATCCGCAGTCAACCCTATAGGGCAAGGATAGGAAAGCCCCTCACCTGGTTGGCCCCTCTGATCGGCTCTCGGTGCGCCCGAAAGTCCACTCATAGTATGGTGCCCTATACACATATACTTGAGAGATTCAGAGACTTGAAAATTCAACCACTATCGTGTACATGTAACGCTAACGCTCATGTTCTTTCTAATTAATTCCATAGACTAGTTGTTGGCTTGGAATGCCCTCAACTAGTTTTCGAAACACCTAGCATGCTTCTAATTCGTGTCCAACCCTCTCTTAATCACGCTATTCGGAAACGTTGAATTTGGGAATTCAAGGTTACCCAATTTCACTTCTATGTGTCCATGTGAAGTTCTCATTACCCAAGTCTTGAATTTATGGCTCAAGAGTCATAAATTCTACTTGTCCAAAATTTCCATTTATCAAAATAACCTTGAACACTCCACCTACACATGAATACACATACCCGAATACGCGTCAAATTAGAAAATTGTCTCTTTTTCCCCGAACGGGGTTCCGGGTGAGACGGGAATTACTCGGGTTTTCATCCCTCGTATATTCTAATAATTTTTAACAATTTTTATAATTATTATTCAACCCTTCAATGCACCCCAAGTCATTCCGCAACACCCTTAAACCTCAACAACCACATTTTCCTACACTTTTTCCAACCCGGATAAATTCCGTCAATTTGGTTCCAGTTCCTAAGTTTCCAACTCACTTCCTAACATGCATATACTTCAATTTAGGACCTAGAACACTCAGATTGAATCAATTGAGGTCTTTCCAAAAATCCCTAAAATTGATAAAATTGGGGTTTGAGAGTTTCGGGACTTCTCACCTCGATTCAACCGGTTAGAAGGACGATATGGAGTAGAGGAGACTCCCAGCTACCTTCCTCGGTGAAGAGACGGCGTTTTCCGGCGAGAAGCTCTCTTCTTTTGCTTTCTCTCTCTAACCCGAGCTCTCTCTCTCTACGGCCACCACGACGGCTACTAGCTCCGGCGGACGGCACGGCGTTGTTCCGGCTGCGGCTCGCATGTCCGGCCACCGTCTCCTCCGTGCTCAGCCCGTGTGTCTTCCCGTTCAAAGTCTCACCACTCTCTCTCACATTTTCCCTTTCTCGTTTCTTTCTTGTGCGTCTCACTGTCTGCTCCTTCTTCTTTTTTCTTATTCTATTACTCATCTAATATATATACATATAATATATTAATATATATATGTATATATAGATATATATATATATAAAATAAATTAATATATATATATATATATATATATAAAATAAATTAATATATATGTATATTACAAAAAGGAAAAGGCATCTGATATATAAAAAAAGGAAAAAACTAAGGTAAAGTTGCTTAGGTGCTTGCTATAAAGTTCACCAATCATAAATTTTATTTATATTCTCTCTCCTATTTGATTGGTTATGTAATTTATTGCTTTTCATTTTCTCTCTCTTCCATGATTGGTTATACAAAAATTTTTTCCCACGTGTTTTAATTATATTGGTGAACTTTATAGCAAGCACCTATGTAACTTTACCTCAGTTTAGTCCAAAAAAAAATATGAAAAAAGAAAAATTTAGGATTTAAAATACTTGTATTCACAACATAGTAAGTAATAGGGTAGTGTGTATTTTTATCCCATTTTCCACTTTAATTAAATTAATTAATTTAATTTAATTGCTGACGCTAGTTAAAATGTTCTCGGGTATTACATAACCCATTCACTTGGGTACTGGTCACCTCGTAACAATTCTGTTAACCAAACACAATCAACTTCTATCTATCAAACAACTGATATGTATAGCCACCACGTGGCACGTCCTGACCCCTTGCTGTGGGGCAATAGCTTGAGCCCACTCGTCCATTACCCAACCAGGCCACATGGCGGGCACGGCAAGAAGTCTCGAAGCATGGCCACTGACACACCCTAGACCAACTCCACAAGATGGTTTCTCTTTTACTAGGTTAGGCTCACAGTTCACCCGTAGGTTCCTCCCGTGTCTCCTTACCTTAGTCTCACATATTAATAGGATTCTTTGTATCTTTCCCGAAGGATCAACAATTCTTCTCCTTATTAATATGTACAAGTATCCTCAACAGGATATAACTCATATACCCGTCCAGATGCACTCTCTGAGCCTCAAGCTATCGTCATAGCAATATAAAACCTTTCTAACCCTATTGACAGGATAGGGCAATGACCATCGTCATGGTGATTATAAAAACTGAGGTCTCAAGTGCCATCTGACGTTGTTCTAGTCGATGTCTCACATCGCTAGCATAACCAAATTCGAAACCCACCAATAACTCCCTTTGCATGATTTTAATTTAAGTCACCGTCGTGACGAGTTTTCAAAATAAAGTTTAGCCCTTCCGTACAAGGACTCTTGCCACCGTCATGGAAAAGATTTAATAAAATACTGATCATGCCTCCGGAGTGTATGAGTTGGATTTGTAACACACCAATCATAGCAAACAATTATACTCTACTCATATGTCTTCCTATCCAAGCTATCTTCCACAACCTATTTTGTAGTTCTTTCATTCTTTTAGCATTCTATATCTCTAACTATCACATACCAGACAAGCAGAGAATATGCATACTCATGTAATCCACATAAGCATACAACCCTAGGAGCAGAGATGAAATAGCCCTCACCTTGGCCAACCTTCCATGCAATCATCTCCTGTAACTTTAGTCTCCTCGGAGTTCCTGTTGCACTCAATTGTGTGCCGTTGTTCCTATAAGAACAACATTCATTTCATTAAAGTTATTACTTAGCTTAACTTGTTATTTGTCTCTCCATTACTCTCATGTGTAGTCCATGGTTGCCACAGAGTCAAACTCTTGGTCTTATTGGACTTCTCTATCCCGACTTATGCGTATCCTTCCTCGGACACTTGACTTACTCGAATATAACACTCTACTTGAGTGTTTCACATACTTGGATTTGAGTATTAGACTTCTATCTAATTTGTATTCACATCTAAGGAAGCTTATCTAGCTTGGTTGGATGAAATCCTAATTTTAGGAAGATCTAAGCATTTTGATCCAACTTGTGTTCTTACTCGGGTTCTAAGAAATCTAGTTTCTAAACCTCAATACACCTCTAATTCATCATACTTAAGGCTTCCTAATAATTATGAAGGAATAAAATTACCATTTTAGAATTTGGACTTCATTGTCCCGCAAGTTTCCATCCTTGAGAAACAAGAAGGTACCTAAATTAATTCTTGATGCTTGATAGCATATTTAGAATTATTCTAGGGTGTTTAAGATTAAAAAGAAGAGGTTTGGAGCCCTCAACATCACCCTTAAAGTGTATTTGGGCCCGGTACATTAACGTCAAGGTTCAACCTTAGTAATCTCGGGCCAGCTCTTCACGGGTCTTGTTCAGCTAATATTCCAACCATATAATTTTAATAATACCAATCCAAGTCTATTTTTTCAAATCCAAGCTCAATCCTAATTATTAACAATTTCCCAAATTGAAAATAATTATAATTTCAATCCCAAATCCTTCCAAATTCGAATTTGGGCAAATCCGGAAATATAATTTCGATTCCTACCCCAACTAAGTGTTCAAGAACACTTTCTAGGTCTCAATCTACCCTCGAAACAATTCAATCGAAAGTCAATCGAAGAAATCCCTAAAAATGAAAAAAAAAATTGGGGTTTCGAATGAAATTGGGGTTACCAACCTTTGATTCGATTGGTGGAAGGTGTAGGAGATGTTGGAGTCGAGCTCTGGTGGTCACGGCCGACATCGAACTGCTCTCCTCCGACGAGTTTCCGACGAATTACCGGCGAGACCTCCATCCCCTTTCTTCCTCTCGTGCTCCCTCTCTCTCTCTCGTCTTCTCTCTCCCTCACGATCCCCTCTCTTTCTCTTTTCTTTTTCTTTGTTCTAATCCCATCTCCTTTCCTTTATAATATATATATATATATATATATATATATATATATATATATATATATATATATATTTACATACCTAACCGGCTAACCCCACGTCAAACCCACCCATTTTTTTCTTTTTTTTTAAAAAATTATTATTAATATTATAATTAAAATATATATAATAATTAATTAAATAAATAATAAATAAATAAATAAAATTAAAATTTAATTAATTAATAATTAAATAAATAAATAACTAATATGTTTTTCTTTTCTTTTCTTCTTTTTTTTTGAAATAGATAATAAGATAAATAATAATCACTTAAAAATAATAAAGATATATTTTTAATTTAATTTCATTTCTCTATTTAATTCAGGTTTCCAATTTCTTAGGCCCCGAATTAAATCCTAAAAATTATTTTCTACTTCTTTTCTTTCTCTTTTATTTTATTTTAGTTTAGTTCTCACTCCTATTTATTTTAGGTTTCTAATTTCTTAGGTCCTGAATTAATTTCGAAAAAGTATTTTACTCATTTCTTTCACCTTTTATTTTACTTGATATTTCGAAGAATTCTCGGTTCCTTTCCGATTTTCCTTAACCTTCATACTTTTCCTATATTCTTTTTAAGGTTTTAATTCCTAGCCACGAAATAAATCATTCTTAAATCCTCGACATTTTAAATAATTCATTCTTTAATCCTCGAAATTTTTCCGGGTTATTACAACTACAAAACCATCTAGAAAGTTAATTTTCATGAATTCGATGGAAAAAACTTATGTCCATTTCCTTATGTCCATTTCCTCCATTTCCCCAATCAAATTATGACACGTGGCAAAAAGTGTTTAAATGACCAATCACAGTAGAGAGAGAATATAGAAGACCACCTTTTATATGACCAATCATAGAAGAAAGAGAGTGTAAATACAATATATGATTGGTGGAATTGGAGGAAATGGACATAAGTTTTTTCCGAATTCGATCATTAAACCCTAGGTTGAAAGATCAAGCAAAAAATTAAAAGCAAGTAGTCAAATTAATCATCAAATTAATTAATTCAAAAAAATAGAAAAACAAAATCAAATCAATCAAAGGACAATTCGATCTTTTAACTAGAGCTTGACCTCTCTGTACCAAATTATTTTTTTAATCATCAGATAATTATTTTTTTGAGATTTGTACATGAAAAATCCTACCATGTAGACTGTTCAATGTTCCATAATGTGTTCCTCGGCAATCCAACCAGGGACCAACCAGCTATGGCCGAGGCAATAAAGGTCATGAAAATACGAGATGGCGCCAGGGTGGATGCTCCTGCGAGGGAGTTTGGAGATGATCGCAAGAGTCGCCACCGACACCGGTGAAGTTATCGCAGTCATCATCCTTCTGTTTCTCCTTTGGTCATCGTTGTTGTTTTGGTCGCCACCAGCTGCTGCAGTAGAAGCCATTGTTGAGTTCTCTTTAGTCTTCACAAAGAGAGAGAGAGAGAGCTAGAGAGAGAGAGAGAGAGAGAGAGAAATGAAGTATAATGTTATGTTTAGCTTTCTTATATGATGAAATTAATGTCTCCTTTTTATACTTAAATATATAGAATATCTTGATATATATTTATTTATACAAATCAAATTTGTGGAGTTAATTCATTATTTATTTGTTTGAGGGCCACTCCATGAAAAATTGTTTTCTACTTTGCCCTTATTCGAAGTTAAATATATACATGGACAAGACTTATATGAACGCAATTCTTTATCTTTTTGTTATCAAATTCTCTAATCAAAATAAAATATGTGAAATTTTTTGTTTAAAAGAACCAAACTTGTATATACACGTGTTGTTTTTTTATTGAAAAATTTTATGGGAAAAATATAAAAACAGCACTTAAAAGTTTTTCTATATATATTATAGTATGTTAATTTTTGTCATGCAAAAGAAAATTTTCAAATTACTTTAATTCTCATGTGTTTATAATTAGGTTTGGAGCTTTAGATTTTTAGTTTATGCATTAATTATGTGCGTTGTGTTAAAATTAATTAAGCACGCGCGTAAGTTAAAGATTAGGTTTAATATGATGTTTTAACATGAAATTTCTATTGCAAGCCGAGCCAAGCCAAGTCGGTCGCCTATTCTGTAAAAACGACAAATTCTTATTCTGTATCTATATATACGACAAATTAAATACAATATTAATTATGAAATTATATCTAACACTCTTATACTAGTAATGAAGGAACCAAGAGACATTTTCTCAAAGAGTATATGTAAATAATTAGTAATGGAACGAAATTATTAAGTGTTAATTAATGACACAGTAATTAAATTTTAAAAAATATTGTTCTGTTATGGAAGGATGGGAAAGAAAAGAAAATTATTAGAGATAGTTCTATTAGTAAATATGTAAAATTCCTAGAGGAGCTAGAAATAAATAAATAAATAAAAGTTGGAGCCCTTGTCCTAAAAATAAAATAATTTGGGTGTAAAAATAAAATATAAAGCTACATTTCTGAGTTAGTTCAAGACCCTGTATTTATGCATGCATGTATAACCGTTTCTGTGTTTCTTTTTTGAATTGAAGCTTTGGATCACGTACTACGCAAACCAGTGTGGCCCTATTGCTACTATCCAATCAGAATGCGATTCTAGAACCTACCTTCACCCTCAAAATGTCATGTATAATATCAAATCGAAAAGAGAGAGAGAAAAAAATAAAGGTGGGACCTACATGTCGAACTCACCATGTGTATTTCTTTCTCGATTTTGAATTCATTGAGATGCTTCATATATATCAATTTGAAAATGTCACGACCCCCTATCGGACGTCCGTGGCCGGCACGGGAAGTAGGATTTCTCCTAAACCGTAAGCCTCTAATCCCTGATTAACATTTTCATATGTTCATAACTACCCATTTCTATTACAAACAATATACAATACATATGGTCATCCATTTCCGGTGACCTAAGTAGCGTACAATCCACGGCTCGCTCAACGCCGCTTCAGTCTATACATATACACATAACCACTCACACGTACATATAATATACATATTGATCACGTGCTTCATGGCGGATGATCTATCCTATTCTCATGCGGAAGTCATATATATATATACATGATATTTGCTATATCATAGCCTAAAGTCTCAATACCAAGACCTAACCTTAATCTGTATGAAGCCGACAATACTAGATTTCGACACATATATACAACTGTTGTATATGTACAAAAGTTACATCCAAAAAGGAGTAATATATACATATACATCCTGATTTATTTACATAAACTAAAATATGATACCCACGCGGACTATGCGTGCGATCTTCAGAGTTGTCTGCCTCCCTCAGAAGAAGTGGATGCGTTCTCGACGCCTGAACCACCTGTATCTGAAACATGTAAACAGGGGGAGTGAGTCGAACAAACTTAGTGAGGAGCTCCCCCATCCCTGGCGTAGCAGTGAGTACCACTACAGTTGGGAGAAGGGAGCAACCACAACTACATGCGTATGAAATGGATTTATATTGTGATCTTTAATATGATCAGGCAGTCAATATATCATATTCACAATTAAAATCCTAATTCATGCTCCTAACATATTTATTACTCCGCACATACATAAATCGCAACATATATATATCATATATTTTCATAAGTGACACATAGTTATGAACCCGGTTGATCACACCAGGAACTTTCTGACTCCAAGGCACACTTAGAGTAATAGCCGGCAACTTGTCTGACCTCAGTTTAAACCAAGGTAATGGCCACTATGTGGCATACTTACTGACGTCATAATCCTGTCTGTCCGACCAGGATGACCGACTCGATCTACCCGGACAACCTAAACAAACTCAACTAACATATTTAACCTTAAAAAACGCCCTATTTGTAACTAACTGAATATCATACGTGTTCTTTAGTTAGGCCTAGATTTCCTCCGTTTCAATTATGCAACACTCTCACTCACATTTAACAACCTAGGTTATTTTCCTCAATGTACCATACGGTCAAAACCTTTGCAAGATGATCAATTTAAATGGGTTTCTAATATATTAATGAACCCTCACATATGAAATTCTGACTCAATCCTACCCACGGTATCATATAAGGCTCGGTGAGCCACCATATGGCACGTTCACTTGAGAATGACCATATAAACATATAAACAGTTTGCACGTCCACTATTTACTCACTAATCATATACGCGTAACGTAAATACATTCAGATAGACACATATTGCATATATCAATTTGCACAAAATAGAGCAAACCACATTTCCATGTAGTCATCCAACCCTGTGGGGCAGGGATGGGAGAGCCCCTCACCTCGTTGGCCCTCCTGATCAGTCCTCGGAGTGCCTGAAGCTCCAATCACTCTGTGGTGCCCTATACACATTATATTTAAGAAATTTAGAACGCGTAAGTAAGCATATACCATGCACGTGTCATGCTAATGCTTATGCACCCTCTACCTATTTTCCAAGAACTAATTATTTAGTTCGTTACATCGTCTAAATTGCTCTTTTTGAACATCCAGACTGTCTTATATCGACTTTCAACACTTTCGAGCCATTTAGAACCTCTAATTGCTTAGGTTAGAGATTCTCACTTGTCTAAATTTCCCTTCATGTGTTCATATGGGTATTTAACTAATAAAAGAATTTCTTTATGGCTCAAAAGAGGCTTTAGCTTACTCATTCCACCGTCTCCCTTATTCGCCGAGTAAAAGCTTAATTACTACCTCTTTAATTATATATAAAAATATAATTGGGTATAAATAAAGCCTTGGAACCAATTTAGCGGGTCTTAGATGTCCACCACGGACTAGACCGAGGTGTTCAACCCACCGCATAGCTCCTTACTGTACGGTGGCCTAGTATTTCTCCTCTTTTTCACCGGATTGGGTTCCGGTTGAGACGGCAATTGCTCGGGCTTTATTCCCTGGACTATTTCCAGCATTTATAACACCTATACTACTCCAATCAAAGCCTATTCATGCATTAAACCAGCAAAATTCGAATTTATAGCAATTTTCTACCAAAATTTTCCTAATTTTCATACCCGGTAAATTCCTACGGTTTAGCTTCGATTCTGAGCCTCCTCAAGCATTCAATAACACCCACTAAGCTCAAATTAAACCCCGAAATGCCCCAATTGAAAGTATTTGAAGAATTTCTAAAATACCCAAAATTGGAGAAATTGGGGTTTTGGGAGTTTGGGGCTTTCTCACCTTGATTCAATCGGGTAGAAAGCTTGGTGGGGATGAAAGAAAACTCCAACTACCTTTTTCGGTCACCGGCACATGATCTCCAGCGAGAAACCGGCCCAAAACCACCATTCGTAGCCTCTTCTTCTTTCTTGGTTCCATTACTCGCTGCTCGTGCTGCTCGAGTGGCTTCTGCTTTCTATTTTTTTTTATGCGTGTGTGTGTGTTGCTGGAAAGGCACATAGGTAAAATTTATTCCCTATTTTTATTATTTTATTTTATTTTTGAACATAGGTAAAATTTTAAATTTTCTATTTCTTCTCTCTTCTTCATTTTATTTCAACTTTCTAATTTAATTTATTTTTCTTTCCCAAAAAAAAATAAATTAATAATAATGATAAAAATTAATATCTCGAATATTACAGAAAATTTTATTTAACAACTAAAATAGAAGTACTCTTTTTTCTTTAAAACAAATACTTTCTTAATCTTTAATTAGAGTGTCAATTTTAACAATTTTTTAAAAATAAATTATGTGCAATCGTTTGTATATCTTTATTATAATTAGGTTCTCTAAGATGTGATAATAAATCGTTCTAAACAAATGGAAATAAATCTATTTGATGATATCTGTTTAATAGATATATAGCTGGATGAATAGGTAATAGATTATATATAATAAAAATGTAAATGTTTATTGGGTAAATGTAGGTAATAGTTTTAAATACTTTGTATATGTCTCGTATAAATAATATATATGATTAAATATAATATATAGTAAATAAAAATATATAATTTTAATTGGCTTTTTAATAGGAAAGTTTTAGTTGTATTTATTTTTATGTGAATTATTGTTTTTACTTTATGCCAATTAATTATATGAGATTTATTTTAATTCTAAACTGATTTATTTATAAGCAAATATTTTTTGACCAAATTTTTATTGGATTGATATTGAGCACTGGATTTATTTTAAGTTATCCAATTATAAAATTCATAATATACATTATTGTCTATATTATTTTTATTAGAGAATCCGATAAATATAAGAAATTGTGCCTATATCTAACCCTTTAATTTTTTTGTTTTTTTATTAATTTCGTTTTATAACCTTTTTTTATTGGCGTTTTATAACCCTTTGAAACTTTTCAAACTATAATTTTTAATCATTAATGTTTTTAAAATTATTTAAAAAGTAATTTAATTGTCTTTCCGTATATATGGTCAAACAATAATAATTGGAGTATAAATATAGAAATAAATTTGGCCAAATAGATACTCTTGGTCAATTTTTTTAATTTTACACATTATTCAATAATCCTCTTCTTCATTTTCCTTTCTCTTTCTCTATAACCATCATAGCTCTACATTACCATCGTCATCCAGACACTGTGTCATCATAAACGACCCACCAATCTACACCGTCATTGAACCATCCACCCTTGTTAATGTGATTAAAAAAAAAGAATTTAGTGAGAATTTATTGGCGGCTTCAATTAGAGAAGTTGTGGTTTTGGAGATTGAATTGAAAATTTTGATGTTGAAAAAGGGGTGAAATTATAATTTTTGAAAAGATAAAGGACCAAAATAGATATTTGATCATTTTATATTATAAAACTATCAAATTTATTTAATTATATAATGTGGAAATAGTATACCAATAAATATAACTGATTATTAATTAGTAATTTAATAAAACAAACAAACAATTAATTTAATTTAATTATTTTATTAAATTTTTATTATTTATATTAAATTTTGGATGAAAAATAACATAGGGTAATTAAGAGATAACATAATAAACGACAAAGAGGTCATGTGTCACATTTATAATTGCGGGAGACACATTAATTTTATGCCAAACTACAGGGTGGTAAAATGTTATATTCTAAACCACACGAGGACAAACTAATTTTAAGCTAAACCAAAAGGGAGCAAATTGTAATTTACCAAAAATTAAATTTTACGGTGCTAGATGGTAATTCTAAGGTAATAATAGCCAAGTGATTTTTTATAATTCTGACATGCATAAAAAATTTATTTGATCAGAAATTTGTAAATTTTTGTCAAAAAAATAATCTGAATTTGGGGTTGAGATCAATAGTGATTATTATTATACACTTAATAAAAAATTCAACAATGGAAAAAAACTAACCAAAAAGAATCTTTTTAAAACTACTTATAAAAAAAATAAATTACATAGTAGTAATATATAACTTTATTTATTAACGTGAGGTTGATCTAAGTGGTAAGCAGTTTGGTATTGCTTAAACAAGATCTTGTGGATGCAGCTATATTCTCATTGGGAGACTCTCTCATCATAGCCAAGTGCATGATGCAGGTCAAATTCATATTAGTCGAAACAGTGCCTTGGATACTAGGCGGACAAAAAAAATATAAATTTATTTAGGAAGCAAATTGTTAATGTAGTTAGAACCTAAGTTATCAATGACGCATTATTGTCCCGTTATTCTATACCATGGAAATTAATTATTCTTTTCTAACCTTTTTATTATTTTTTAGGTAAAATATATTTGGCACCCCTTAACGTTTGAACTTTTGATCAAATATGTCCCTAGCTAACATTTGATTGCATTCAATTATGCTTCCAACGTTTCATTTTTCGAGTAATCTTATCCTTTTCACTAACACCATTAAAAGACATAACGATTGTGACTTACGTGGTGTAACACCGTTAAATATAAACTTCTTCCATTGTTGAAGATGAGTCAATTCGCCAATTTTCAAAGCAAAACGATGGAAAAATGATGCTTCTAAGGTGATGCTCTGTAAAATTTTGCTCTGAAACTTGGCGAATCGACGCATGTTCAATAATGGAAGAAGTTTCTCTCTAACAGTGTCACGCTACGTAAGTCACAACCATTATCAAATTTATAAATGGTGTTAGTGAAAAGGATAAGATATTGTTTGAAAATTAAAACATTGGTGATGTAATTGACCGCAATGATGAAACGTTAGAGGCATATTTGACTGAAGGCTTAAACGTTAGGGGTACCAAAGATAGTTTTTCCTTATTTTTTACTAGTTTGTCACGACCCCCTACCGGGCGCCCGTGACCGGCACGAGAGGTAGGATTTCTCCTATCCCGTAAGCCTCTAATCCCTGATTGACAATCTTATATATGCGTAACTACCCATTTCTAATACAAACAATATAGTATTTATATGGTCATCCCTATTCGATGACCTAAGTAGCACACAATCCACGGCTCGCTCAACGCCGCTTCAGTCTATACATATACACATAATATATCCTATTCACACGTACATATAATATACATATTGATCACGCGCTTAAAGGCAGGTGATCTATCCTATTCACATGCAGAATCCCTGTGTACAGTCAAGCATATATATTCAATCACACACCTGCATAAAATATACATATTGATCACACGCCTCAATGCGTGTGACCTATCCTATTCACATGCAGAAGCCGTATTTTCACACAATCAAGTATTCAGTCACACATATATATAATTTACATATTGACTACACGCTCAGTGCGAGTGGTCTATCCTATTCACATGCGGAAGTCACATCCATATATATATATATATATATATATATATATATATATATATATATACGCATGATATTCATCATATCATAACCTATGATCCCAACAACCAGACCAATCTTTAATTTGTATGAAGCCGACAATTCTAGAGTGTGACGTATACATATATGCATATAGCAGCTGTACAAAACAATGCTATACCAAAAGAATCATATACATATACATCCTGTCAAAAATACATATAACAGTACTACCCACGCGGACAATGCGTGTGGTCTCTAAGTCTGTCCGCCTCCCTGAGATGAAGTGGAAGCGCTCCCGATGCCTATACCACCTGTGTCTGTAACATGTAATATTGGGGTGAGTCAAATAGACTCAGTGAGAGGCTTTCCCATCCCTGGTGTAGTAGCGGGTACCACTACAACTGGGGAAGAGGAGCCAATCACAAACACATATGCATATAACTGATTAAATTTTCATATATTAAGTGGTCAGGCAATTAGCTATTATCATATTCACAATAAAGAATTTAAAGCATGGATTTACATACATTTAAATTCACACATACATCATATCGTGATTTGACATATAATTCCATGTAGTCCTCTGTATTCAAGTAATCATAATCATAAACTGGCCCGAAGGCAATATCTCCGTTAGGAGAGAATCTGGCCCGAAGGCAATATCTCACGTGAGCAATATGGGAACCTAGTTGATCATTCTAGGAACCCCTGGTCCCAAGACTATACTTGGAACAATAGTCTGACCCAAGACTTCACTTGGAGCAATAGCCGGCGACTCACCTGACCTCGGTTTTCCCAAGGCAATAGCCACAATGTGGTGTACTCAAATACTTGTATTCCTGTGGTTTGACTCAAGACAAGAGACTCAATCTACCCGGACTACCCGTGATAGACTCGGTTCCAGTGTTGCACAATAAATGACCCCTATGGACCACTACTTGTTCATTTTACTTCTTCTTAGGCAATTTAGAGTTCCAAGTGGTTTTTAATTTGGACTCTTGGTTCAGAACAAGGTCACCTAGGTTTATTCTCTTTAAGGACTTACTTACAAAACCACACCCTTCAAATAATAATTACTCGATCCTACCCCCGGTGTCGTATAGGTCCCAAGGACCTTCTATTCGCATTTTTACAATTCACATACACACATATAGCACATTTTCACATATACTGTAATTTAGGAACAACAATAGCATGTTATCTAACATGTAATTCCTACAAATAGGCAAGAAGGCAAACCATATATCCATATCCGCAGTCAACCCTATAGGGCAAGGATAGGAAAGCCCCTCACCTGGTTGGCCCCTCTGATCGGCTCTCGGTGCGCCCGAAAGTCCACTCACAGTATGGTGCCCTATACACATATACTTGAGAGATTCAAAGACTTGAAAATTCAACCACTATCGTGTACATGTAATGCTAATGCTCATATTCTTTCTAATTAATTCCATAGGCTAGTTGTTGGCTTGGAGTGCCCTCAACTAGATTTCGGAACACCTAGCATGCTTCTAATTCGTGTCCAACCCTCTCTTAATCACGCTATTCGGAAACGTTGAATTTGGGAATGCAAGGTTACCCAATTTCACCTCTATGTGTCCATGTGAAGTTCCCACTACCCAAGTCTTGAATTTATGGCTCAAGAGTCATAAATTCTACTTATCCAATATTTCCATTTATCAAAATAACCCTGAACACTTCACCTACACATGAATACACATACCCGAATTCGCGTAAAATTAGAAAATTGTCTCTTTTTCTCCAAACGGGGTTCCAGGTGAGACGGAAATTACTCGGGTTTTAATCCCTCGTACATTCCAATAATTTTTTAATAATTATATAATTATTATTCACCCTTTCAATGCACCCCAAGTCATTCCACAACACCCTTAAACCTTAACAACCACATTTTCCTACACTTTTTCCAACCCGGTTAAATTCCATCAATTTGGTTTCGGTTCCTAAGCTTCCAACTCACTTCCTAACATGCATATACTTCAATTTATGACCCAAAATACTCAGATTGAATCAATTGGGGTCTTTCCAAAAATCCCTAAAATTGATAAAATTGGGGTTTGAGAGTTTCGGGACTTCTCACCTCGATTCAACCGGTTAGAAGGACGATATGGAGTAGAGGAGACTCCCAGCTACCTTCCCCGGTGAAGAGACGGCGTTTTCCGGCGTGTTCTCCGGCGAGAAGGCTCTCTCTCTAGTCCGTCACTCTCTCTCCTCCAGCCACCACGATGGCGTTTTCCAGCTCCGGTGGACGTCCGACCACCACCACGCGTCCGCCGTCGTCCACCGTTCGTGCCACCAGCTGCTCCTCCACTTCTCTCACGTTTCCCCTCTCCCCTCTCGTGCTCCTTTCTTCCTCCGTCTCCTTCTCACGTTTCTTTTCTTTCTTTTCTTTTCTTCTCTATTCTCTTTCTTATCTAATACATTTATATATATATATATATATATTAAAAGAAAGTCTGATTTCCCTTCTTTTTTTTTTTACATATATATACATTTATATAATTAATTAATATATACATATTAAAAGAAAGTAAGTCTGATTATTAATAAATATTAGGATCTAAAATACTTTGTATTCACAACATAGTAGGTAATAGGGTAGTGTGTATTTTTATCTCATCTTTCACATTCTAAATTAATTAATTAAATTAGACCAACGACGCTAATTAAATATCCTCAGGTATTACAATTTTCTAATAATTTTTTCTATGGTTCTCTTCTTCTTCTGAGTTGGGGCATTATTTAAGCCATATAAGCAGACTTATGAATTTGTGTAGACTTGAAGAAGTTAAAGATATTTCAAATAGATAACTTATTAGTATTTGATCTTCTTTTCTAATATTTGTGTAGACTTGAAGAAGTTAAAGATATTTCAAATAGATAACTTATTAGTATTTGATCTTCTTTTCTAATACTCGTGTTCGTGATTTGTGTGACACTATTTAGGCAATATATATGCTAACTTGTGAATTTGTGAGAGATTTGAGAAATAAAAATACCTTCGTACCCACAACTTAGTATCTTCTTCTTCTTCTTCTTCTTCTTCTTCTTCTTCTTATAAGGGACTTGACAAGTAAAATAATAAGATTACTTTCAAATAGAAACTTAATTTGTATCTATAATTAATAATTAATTTGTTTGCTTCAATATATTGTCAATGACTTTAGAAGTCCCTATCACAACAATAGCGCTGTGAATAACCATGGTTAATTAGAATAACATGAAAAATACTACTATAGAATAATATAAACATTTCACTGTTCTTTTAGATGAGAAAAGCAAACAAATTCACAATATATTCAAACAAAAAGTACTTTAATTAAGACACAGATATTACATATTCTAACTCATAATAGCAAATTAACTAGTCCATATATATATATATATATATATATATATATATATATATATATATATATATATATATATATATCAAGAGTAATTTTTATACATAAAACCTATAAAAGAAAGCAACCAAAACCACTTCATATCACTTTCTTCAATAGCATCACTTCAATTCTCTGAGATTATATATAATAAGCTTATCAATGCCGTCTCCTCTCTTCTCCTGCATGCACAAACCACAATCTATCAGTCGTTGGATCTATTTGGAGATCTGTGCCAAAATACTTTTTCTTTTTAAAATATTAGATGACTTAAATCTCAAAACATATCCAACAGCTTGCAACTTGTGAGTTTGAGCTATTGATAGCTCCAAATACTCACCTTAATAGTTAAATTGAAAAGGAAAACCAAATTAATTATATATTTTAATTTATTTTTACCATGCCATTACTTATCAACGACAATTAACCCAGTCTTTTCCCATGCAGCAATAACTTCTAGTCGGGTAGAGTACAGTTTTTCTTCGGGGTCATAGTAGTACTGCAAAAAGATCTAGAAAGTTAAATTTCCATGTGTGTATATATATATATATATATATATATATATATATATATATATATATATATATATATATATATATATATATATATATATATATATATATATATATATATGAATGGTTTTCCATGAATTCAATCATCAAACCCTAAGTTTGCAGATCAAGCAAAAAATTAAGAGTAAGAAGTGAAATTAATTAATCTAGACAAATAGAAAAACAAAATCAAATTAATTAAAGGACAAATCGATCTTTTAATTAGAACTCGACCTCTCTCTACCAAATCATTTTTTATCATCAGATAAATATTTTTTTGAGACTTGTAAATGAAAAACCTACCATGTAGACTCTTCCATGTTCCATGATGCATTCCTCGGCGATCCAACCAGGGAGCAACCAGCTATGGCCGGGGCAATGAAGGTCGTGAAAATAGGAGATCGTGCCTAGGTGGATGCGCGTGCGAGGGCGTTTGGAGATGATCGCAAGAGTCGACAACGAGACTGGCGAAGTTATTACAGTCAGCATCCTTTTGTTTCTCCTTTGGTCATCGTTATTGTTTTGGTCGCCACCAGCTGCTGCAGTAAAAGCGTAATGTTATGTTGAGTTCAGAGAGAGAGAGAGAGAGAGTGTGTGTGTGTGTTATGTTTAACTTCCTTATATGATAAAATTAATGTGTCCTTTAAATACTTGAGCAAGAATTATATGCACGCAATTCTTTATCTTTTTGTTATATCAGATTCTCTGATCAAAATAAAATATGTAAAATTTTTTGTTTAAAAGAACCAAACTTGTATAAATATACACATGTTGATTTTTTATTGAATATTTTATGACAAAAATATAAAAACTGCATTTAAATTTCTTTCCATATATATTATAGTATGTAGGGGTGCACACGGTTTGGGTTGGTTCGGGTTAGGGGCGGGTTGGTTCGGGTTGGAGAAAAATATCAGCGGGTTGGGTTGGTTCGGGCTGGAGAAAAATGCATCAACCAACCCAAACCATTCACTGGCGGTTTGGGTTGGTTCGGGTTGGCGGGCCAGCGCATTTTTTTTCTTTCTTCCTTTTTCTTGAAATTTTTTTTTCTTTCTTCCTTGATTCATTAAGCAGCACTAGCCAAAATTAAAAAAAAAATGCTTAATATAAAATAAATTATATTTCATAAACTTTTTAATATCACGTTTCATTCATTTTTTTTCAAGTTATGATTAATCTAACTAGTTGTGATCTTGTTATTTGAAGTTTCAATGCATTATGCACATAATATATTTATAATTCAACTATGTGGTTGTCTAATTAATTTTATGATTAGAGAGATTTGCGTGTTGAGTAATGGAATGATAAAAAAAAATCATAGAAGAATATTTTGAAATTAACCTATCAAAAAAAATTTAATCATAAATGTATATAAAACAATAAAAAAGTAATTTTTGGCGGTTTGGTTCGGTTCCAGCGGGCTCAATATTGATAAAACCGCAACCCAAACCGCCATGGTACGGGCTGAAAAATTTCAACCCGAACCAACCCGCCAGCCCGAACCAAACCAACCCAACATGGCGGGTTGGATTGTGTTTGGCGGGTTGGCGGGCCAGCCCGAACTGATGTTCAGCCCTAATAGTATGTTAATTTTTGTCGTGCAAAAGAAAATTTTCAAATTACTTTAATTATAATTTGGTTTGAAGTTTAAGTTTATGCATTAATTATGTACGTTATTTTAAAATTAATTAAGCACGTGCGTAAGTTAAAGATTATGTATAATGCGATGTTTTAACGTGAAATTTCTAATGCAAGCCATGCAAAATAACAAATTGCAAGTCGAGCCAAGCCAAGCCAAGTCGGCTGCCTATTCTGTATAAACGACAAAACTTTATTTTGTATGTATATATAGGACAAATTAAATACAATATTAATTATGAAATTATATCTAACACTCTTATACAAGTAATGAAGGAACCAAGATAAATTTTCTCAAAGAGTATATGTAAATAATTAGTAATTGAATGAAATTATTAAGTATTAATTAATGACATGATAATTAAAATGTGAAAAATATTGTTTTAGGCTAAAGTACTATTTTGGTCCTCAATGTTTGCATGAAGTTTAATGTTGGTCCTCAATGTTTCAAAAGTTTAATGTTGGTCCTCAACGTTTTTTTTTTGTTGATTTTGGTCCTCAGGCTGACACCGTTTAAATTTTCCGTTAAGTGATAATTAATGTTGGTCCTCAAAGTATTAATTAATGACATTATAATTAAAATTTTCCGTTAACTTTGCACAAAAGCTTGTTTTTGCGAATTTATAGGATTTTCTTCTGAGCTTCCAGAATAGTCTCTTGGGGTTTTCTTTCTATTGGGGCACACCATGGTATTAGTTTTGGCCCTCAATGTTTAGGGTTTTGGTGAGAAATGAGGATGAGGATGATCGATGAAGGAAGAGGATTGAAGAAGATGAAGATGAAGAAGAAGATGATGTGCTAAGATCGGATGACATGGCATGATGTGGCATGTCACATCATTAAAATATGACACGTAGGAGAGAGTGTGTCACATCAGCCTGCCACGTCATCACTTAACGGCAAACTTAAATGGTGTCAGCCTCGAGGACCAAAATCAACAAAAAAAACATTGAGGACCAACATTAAACTTTTGAAACATTGAGGACCAACATTAAACTTCATGCAAACATTGAGGACCAAAATAATACTTTAGCCTATTGTTTTGTTATGGAAGGATGGGAAAGAAAGGAAAATCATTAGAGATAGTTCTATTAGTAAATATGTAAAATTCCTATAGGAGCTAGAAATAAATAAATAAAAGTTTGAGCCCTTGTCCTAAAAATAAAATGATTTTGGTGTAAAATTAAAATGTAACGCTAGATTCCCGAGTTAGTTCAAGACCATGTATTTATGAATGCATGTATAACCATTTCTGTGTTTCTTTCCTGAACTGGAGCTTTGGATCATGTACTACACAGACCAGTGCGGCCCCACTGCTACTACCCAATTAGAATGCGATTCTAGAACCTACCTTCACCTTCAAAATGTGAAAATGCTTCATATGTTTTGTTCATATAAGGAAAATTTGTGTGATCAAGAGATGCACTTTCGGATCTGGTGATGTAGAATATCAAATCGAACAAAGAGAGAAAAATACAATAAAGGTGGGACCTATATGTGGGACTCACCATGTGTGTTTCTTTTTCGACTGAATTCATTGATATGCTTCTAACACCATCGTCTCGAACCGATTAGATTGTTCCCCATAATCTCCATGACCATCAAATTCATCATGTAATGGTGGCATGGTCAACTGAGGGGCTCCTGGCAACTCTTTCCCGTGAGAGGTCCAATGAAAATAGTCGTCCTTAAATGCATTCCTATAAAGTTGCTCCTTAGCCATATCAACAATGACAATTTTCTTATTTTTACACTTCGTACAGGGACATCTAATTAATCTTTCCATTGTTTACAAAAATTTCCAATTGACAAGCATGGGCAAGAAACTCATCCACACCATTCATAAATTCTACCGTAAACCCAACTCGACCAGGAAACACTCTGTTGTACATCCATTGTCGAGATTCACACAAACTCATACTTTGTTCCTAGGAAGTATAGGTAAACGACACTTTAATTTCATGTCTTAAGGACGCCATTTAAACACTTATAACAAGAATTTCTAGAAGGAAAAAAAAAAGTCGCAGCTGTAGTTCTGGATATGTGACTACTTTCCTAACTACTATATATATGTTAGGCTAAATAATTTTTAAAACAGTAAGATTAAGCTAAATAATTAATGGCTAAATAATTTTTGAACGTACATATATGTCTACATTTATATATGATACAAACTTTTTATTTGACAACAAATTAAAAAAAAATTGAAAAGCATGCCATGAAAAATGAAAGACTTGTATTATGTGGTAATTAAAGAGAAAAAATAATTTTAGAATTATAAGGTGGGTAACTGCAACTACAAATGAGAGAAAATTGAAAGAAAGATGAATAAACTTGGATTTCAGATATGTAATAATTAATCAAAGTAGTCACTTAATTTGGTCTCAATTAAGTGACATGTGAGCATATATATAAATGTATGTATAAATGTATGTACGTATTTATAGACTTTTAATTAGGACGATCGATGTCACTTTTGAGATATTTATTTTAATTTATTTTGAATATATAAACTGGAATTTAAAATACCTATAATCATGATGATCAAAAGAGTCGTGAGAGAAAATTAAAATACATGCATGATTAAAGCAATAATAATAATAAAAAAAAAGATGTCTTTTTAGTTGACTAAATAAAAGAGAGTGATCAATTTAAATTAAAAGTAATTACACGTTAAGTACGTGTGTGTGTTTGACCATTAATTGATTAAGCCAATTAATTAATTAATTAATATAGTGACGAAATCAGAATGAATTGAAAGTAAGACATTGCTTGTCTATATTTTACTTTTCTATGAGTAAAAGGTCAAACTGACTATATATGTCCTAATACTTTTAATTTTTATAATTAGCTCCTTATATTTACCTCATTTAATTTGTAAAACTAACTATATAATTGAATTTATATATATATATATATATATATATATATATATATATGGCTTTGGAGTTTTTGGTGTCACACAAGCAAAGTGTGACACCAAAAAAATAACTTCTCCCTCAACTTTCCAATAAATAACCAAGTATGATAATGAGAGTTAATGGGAGAGAGAAAAAATACATGATAGGTAGTTACTAAAAAATAGACAAATAAATAACTTCTCATCATTTAATTAATTATTTTAAATTATAATAATAATTTTAATCTAAAATTTTAAAAATTATGAAATATCTAATTTGTTATTGTTTTAAAATATAATAATTATATTTTAAAAAATTAGGGCGTGCATGCGAAGCCTCTAATATATATATATATATATATATATATATGTGTGTGTGGTTGAAGATCTATCATCAATATTCTAGTTATATTAATCACACACCACATATAACTACTATTTTTTTTTTAAATTGTTGCTAAACAAATATTATTTTAGGCTAATGATAGCGAATGATAAAGAAAATTAATGACAAAAGATTTAGGGTTTGTTTGACAATAATTTTTTTTTTGTGTTTTTAAAAATAATTTTCAAAACAATATTTAAAAACAGGTTTCGGAAGAAAAAAACAAAAAAAGCTTGTTTGATTGATTTGTTTCAAAAACAGTTTTAGAAAAAAAAAATATATATATATATATACATGGAATCCAACCAAGTAAAAAAAATCAAAGCCTTCAATTCATAGAGTATACCTGTAAGTAAGCAATGGAATCCTCTGCTGCTACACTTGCCCTTACTCAACTACCCTGTGTTTACCCTGCAAAACACATAAACCACAGATTTTATTCCACAGAAATTAAAATTTGAGACAGCATAATTTGAAGATCAAGAGTGCTTAAAGAAAATACAAATTTTTCAAGAGCCATAAACTGAGTTTTCTGACATCACCAGATTTAATGAAAAGTAATGCTAGAAAAATTGCGAAACAAACGTATAGGCTACGTTTGGTTCAATTTATTTATGGAATTGGAATTAGAATTGAGATTGAAATTGGAATTGGAATTGGAATTGAATTATTTAAATTAAAAAGTGTGTTTGGTATGTATAGATGGAATTGAAAATTTATAAGAAAATGTTGGACAAAAAGACAAAATTGCCCCTAGGCAAATATTAAGTACAAATTTTTAATAATTCCAAAAATAAATAAATATCACTCATTTTTGTCCTCTCTCTCTCATCTCTCTCTCTCTGACTCACGCATCACCATTCACCACACTCCTCTTCTTCTTCCCCACTCATCACCATGAGATTCTTCTTCTTCTTCCTCAATAAAATTTCATCAAATCCATAAGCATTCGTAATTTTCTTTTGTTTTTTTTTGTTTCTATGATCTGCTTCTCGGACATAAAAAGGGATGCTTATGGACTGGAGTTTTTCTTTTTCAGATGTGTTCGTTCATTCAACAGTTTAGCCGCCGCCGTTCTTAAGCGTCGCCGACTTCAGCTCACCGTTGCTAGCCTCTATTGATGTGTTTTCCGTCATTGTGTTTTTCGCTCTGCTCCATCGTGATTTTATCCAGCTCTGCTCCGTCGTGGCTGGACTTCGCCGTTCCCTTCTTCCTCAAAGTGGGTGTTAGAACAAAGTTTGATCTTCACAACAATGGTGAGGGAATTTTCGTATTTTCTCGCCAATTCTTATTAATCACCCCCTTTTCCTTGGTAAAATCATGGAATTGGATGTATGGGCATTCTGAGTTATTTACAGAATCAGAAGCATGGACAGAGTTCAATTCTGGGCTCAATATAATGAACCAAAAGGTGGAATTCTCTTGGGAATCGTGCAATTCTGAGAAGAATCCGATTGTACAATGAACCAAACGCAACCATAGTGTTTGCTGGGGATTCAATTGGAAAAGGAGCAGTGTGCCCCACCTACTTTAACTTTTTCCTTTTCCTTGATACTTTAAAAAAAAAACAAAATATCTATTATACCATTTGATTTGATACAATCCCAACCTTTTTTTATTATTTTAATATAAGGAGTAAAGTGGTAATTTTAATACATTTCCATTCTATTTTCATTCCAAATTTTTACTACCAAACATATCAAACCCATTCCCTTTCCCTTTCCCTTTTCCTTTCCAGCTACCAAACGTCCCTTCACTCTTGTGCATGCTCTCTTATGGAGTTACCAACAAGGAATCAATCTATGAAGTGAATGGCAGCCCAATTACAAAGCACAAGGGCTTCTTGGTGTTCAAATTCAGAGATTTTAACTGCAATGTTATTTTTTAACACAGGGCATTGGTGGAATTATGAGAAAACCATAAGAGGGTAATTAGATCAATCCTCAATCTACTCATTATTTAATGTTACGTTGTCCTAACTCCTATCCTATCACTAGTATTGGAAATCTGGACTCATTCTAATTGTGTGTTTTATCAGTGGTTGTTATTTTCAGAAGGGGAAGTAAATAAACATGGGAATGATAGTGGAAGATGCATATAAGAGGGCCATTGAGACTGTGGTGAACTGGGTGCATGGTGCAGTAAATTCTAGCAAGACCCAAGTTTTCTTTTGTACTTTTTCCCCTGTGCATTTCAGGTTTAATTGTTTCACTACAGCTCCTATTTCACACTCTTGAGCTTGACTGAAATTTTTGTTTAGAAACTAATCAAATTGGTCCAATATGGATGGTGATACATACAGAGGAGGGGATTGGAGACATGGAGGAAGATGTCATTTGGAGACACTCCCAGAGCTAGGAACCTCATTGGTACTAGAGGTGGCAATTTTGACTCAAACCCACCAACCCAACCCAACCCAATTAATAAATGGGTCATATGGGTCGGGTCAAAATTTATTCATTTAAATATGAGTCGGGTTGGGTCAAACCCATAGTTAACCCATTAACCCATTTAATTATATTTTGTTACTGGCCATCTTCAATCCCTAATTTTTTCCCCCTTCGATCCCTTCTCCTTCCACTTCGTCGTTCTTGTCTCGGCCGCTCGAATCTCTTCCACACCGTCCACGCTCGAATCTCGCCGTTCTTGTCTCGGTCAGCTTGTGTTTTGCTTCTCTGGTGAGCCCCATTCTATGTTTCTTAGTTTGGGATGTTGAAATTTTCTTATGCTGCCTGTGTTTATTCTCATGTGTGTTTTCATATGAACTTGTATTTTTTTGTGATTGATTTCCCGGTTAAAGAAATGTGGTAGTTTGGTACCAATTGATAACTGGTCTCAGTTTCAAAATAGCAAATGCTGTATTGTCACAATACTCAAACACTTCAAAATTGAAGATACTGAATGTCACACATGACTGCTCAAAGAAAAGATGGCCACTCATCTCTCTACTATCTTGGTCCTAATGTGGGCCCTGCACCAACAAATCGCCAAGATTGCAGCCATTGGTAATTGAATCATTTTAATTGGTAATGAAGGAATCAAGATACATTTTCTCAAAGAGTATATGTAAATAATTAGTAATTGAATGAAATTATTAAGTATTAATTAATGACACTATAATTAAAATTTGAAAAATATTGTTTGTTATGGAAGGATGGGAAAGAAAAGAAAATTATTAGAGATAGTTCTATTAGTAAATATGTAATGCAAGATTTTCGAGTTAGTAATTCAAGACCCTGTATTTATGCATGCATGTATAACCGATTCTGTGTTTCATTTCTGAACTGGAGCTTTGGATCATGTACTACGCAGATCAGTGCAGATTGCTACCCAATCAGAATGCAATTATAGAACCTACCTTCACCTTGAAAATGTGAAAATGCTTCACAAGTTTTGTTCATGTAAGGAAAATTTGTGTGATCAAGAGATGCACTTTCAAATCTGGTGATGTATAATATCAAACCGAACAAAGAGAGAAAAATACAATAAAGGTGGGAACTACATGTGGGACTCACCATGTGTGTTTCTTTCTCGACGGGATTCATTAAGATGCTTCTTCGTATCTTAATTTTGAAAATTTTATTTAACAACTAAAACATAAGTACTTTTTGTTCTTTAAAAAAATATTTTTTAATCTTTAATTAGAGTGTCAATTTATAAAAAAATTGAATAACAAATTATGTACGATCTTTTGTATATAAGATTTTTATTATAATTAGGTTCTTTAAAATGTGATAAAAAACCGTTCTAAAAAAAAGATAATAAATCTATTTGGTGATAATAAACGCATACATTCCTTTTGCCTTCAAAAGCTTGTTATATCAAAATTCAAGTATATAAAACATGCAGCGAAGAAATAGTTCAATGTAAGGCCACATTTGGTACAAATATTAGGTAATGGAATGAGAAATAGAATGGGTGGGACCCGCTTCTAAAATAGTGGACCCTACCATCACGGGGGTGTCAAGGTTTTAAATTGCGGTCCACAATGCATATTTATTTTAATTAGAGTTCGACATCTACAAATCATTTTTTTAATCATAAGATATTTGTTTTTTCGACATTTCTTTATGAAAAAACCCTACCATGTAAACTCTTCCATGTTTCATGATGCCTTCCTCGGTGATCCAACCAAGGAGCAACCAGCTATGGCCGGGGCAGTGCATATCGTGAAAATAGGACATGGCGCCTGGGTGGATGCACGTGCAAGGGCATTTAGAGATGATAGCAAGAGTCGCCAACGATACCGGCGAAGTCATCGCAGTCACCATCCTTCTGTTTCTCCTTTGGTCATCGTTGTTGTTTTGGTTGCCACCAGCTGCTGTAGTAGAAGCCATTGTTGAGTTCACTTTAGTCTTCACACACACACACGCACTCACTCACAGAGAGAGAGAGAGAGGGGGGGAGAGAACGTTATGTTTAGCTTCCTTATATGTTGAAATTAATGTGTCTCCTTTGTGAGATATATATATAATATCTTGATATATATATATATATATATATATTTATACAAATCAAATTTGTGGAGTTAATTCACTATTTATTTGTTTGAATGCCACTCCATGAAAAATTGTTTTCTACTTTGTCCTTATGAAGTTAAATATATACTTGGGCAAAACTTATATGCACGCAATTCTTTATCTTTATGTTATCAGATTCTATAATCAAAATAAAATATGTGAAATTTTTTGTTTATGTAATATCCGAAATATTTAGATTTAATTATTTTAATTATTATTAAATTTATTTTTCTTTCAGAAAGAAAAATAAATTAAATTAAAAAGTTAAAGAGTTAAAAAAAAATAAAATAGAGGGAAAGAAATGAGATATTTATAATTTTTCTAGGACCTAAAAAAAAAAGATATAACAAGTAAATAAATTTTTCAATATATATATATATATATACACACACAATATGTAAAATGTAAATAAGTGACCCCTTACCAATTCATAAAACACACACACGTTAAAAAAAGACGAGGCAGAAGCAACAACGGAAGACACACACACCACGCGAGAAATCGAGGAGAAGAGGAGAGCACCACACGACGGTTTTTGACCGGATTTTCGCCGGAGAAGACATTCCGGTGCCGGAGAAGGTGACCGGACCTCATTTTTCATCACCACCAAGCTTTCTATCCGATTGAAATCAAGTAAGAAAGCCCCAAATCTCTTAAACCCCAATTTCTCCAATTTTGGGTATTTTAGGAATTCTTCAAATACTTTCAATCGGGGCATTTCGGGGTTAAATTTGAGCTTAATGAATGTTATTGAAAGCTTAGTGAGGTTCAGAATCGAAGTTAAACCGTAGGAATTGACCGGGTATGGAAATTAGGAAAATTGGGTTAGGAAATTACTTTAAAATTCGAAATTGATAGTTTGATGCATGTTTAGGCTTGGATTGGAGTAGTATAAGTGTTGTAATCGCTGGAAATAAACAAGGGAATAAAGCCCGAGTATTTACCGTCTCAACTGAAACCCAATCCGGTGAAAAATAGGCGAAATACTAAGCCACAGTACCGTAAAGAGCTGTGCGGTGGGTTGGACACCTCGGTCTAAGTCCGTGGTGGACACCTAAGACCCGTTAAATTGGTTCCAAGGCTCTAATTATACCCAATTATATTTTTATATATAATTAAAGGGATAATAATTAAGTTTTTACTCGGCGAATAAGGGAGACGGTAGAATGAGTAAGCTAAAGCCTCTTTTGAACCGTGAATTTAATTCTTTTATTAGTTAAATACCCATATGAACACATGAAGGGAAATTTAGACAAGTGGAAATCTCTAATCTAAGCAATTAGAGGTTCTAAATGGCTCGAAAGTGTGAAAGTCGAATATGGGGCATTCTGGACTTTCAGAAAGAGCAAATAAGACGATGTAACAAACTAAATAATTAATTCTTGGAAAATAGCTAAAGGGTGCATAAGCATTAGCATAACACGTGCATGGTAGATGCTTACTTACGCGTTCTAAATTTCTTAAATATAATGTGTATAGGGCACCACAAAGTGATTGGAGCTTCAGGCACTCCGAGTACTGAGCAGGAGGGCCAACGAGGTGAGGGGCTCTCCCATCCCTGCCCCATAGGGTTGGATGACTACGTGGAAAATGTGGTTTGCTCTATTTTGTGCAAATTGATATATGGAATATATTTATATGAATAAATTTGTGTTACGCGTGTATGATTTGCAAGTAAGTAGTCAACGTGCAATAGTATATGTGCTTATATGATTAATCACAAGGTGTATATGTGCTATTGTGGCTCACCGAGCCTTATATGATACCGTGGGAAGGATTGAGTCAGAATTTCATATGTGAGAGTTTATTCATATTAGGAACCCACTTAAATTGATCATCGTGCAAAGGTTTTGATCGTATGGTACATTGAGGAAAATGAACCTAGGTTGTTAAGTGCGAGTGAAAGTGATGCATAATTGAAAAGGGAGAAACTAGGCCTAGCTAATTCACGTGTACGTAATATTCAGTTAGTTATTAATAGGGCGTCTTTCAAGGTCGAATAGGTTATTTGAACTTGTTTAGCTTAGTTCGGGTAGATCGAGTCGGTTATCCTGGTCGGACAAACAGGATTCAGTTAACAGTAAGTATGCCACATACTGGCCATTACCTTGGTTTAACCGGGGTCAGACAAGTTGCTAGCTATTACTCTAAGCGTGCCTTGGAGTTAGAAAGTTCCTAGTTTGATCAACTAGGTCGAATAAGATATTGCCTTCGGGCCAGTATTTCTCTTAGCGTAACGCGGGATACAGAAAGTGAATGCCTTTGGGCCAGTATTTCTCTTAGCATAATGCAGGAGACAGAAAGTGAATGCCTACGAGCATAACTATGTATGACTTCTGAAAAGATATGATATAGGTTTATGATTGGTTTACATGCAAATTAATAAACATGTTAGGAGCATGAATTAGGATTTTTAATTGTGAATATGATATATTGATTGCCTGATCATATTAAAGGTCACAATATAAATCCATTTCATGCACATGTGGTTGTGGTTGCTCCCTTCCCCCAGCTGTAGTGGTACCCACTGCTACGCCAGGGATGGGGGAGCTTCTCTGTCACGACCCCCTATCGGGCGTCCGTGACCGGCACGGGAAGTAGGATTTTTCTTATCCCGTAAGCCTCTAATTCCTGATTGACATTCTTATATATGCATAACTACCCATTTCTATTACAAACAATATATAGTATATATGGTCATCCCTATCCGGTGACCTAAGTAGCACGCAATCCACGGCTCGCTCAACGCCGCTTCAGTCTATACATATACACATAATCAATCATACGTACATATAATATACATATTGATCATGCGCTTCAGGGCGGGTGATCTATCCTATTCACATGCAGAATCCCTGTATACAGTCAAGCATATATATTCAATCACACACCTGCATAAAATATACATATTGATCTCACGCCTCAATGCGTGTGACCTATCCTATTCACATGCGGAAGCCGTATTTTCACACAATCAAGTATTCAGTCACACATATATATAATTTACATATTGACCACACGCTCAGTGCGTGTGATCTATCCTATTCACATGCGGAAGTCACATCCATATATATATATATACACGTGATATTCATCATATCATAACCTATGATCCCAACAACCAGACCAATCTTTAACCTGTATGAAGCCGACAATTCTAGAGTGTGACATATACATATATGCATATAACAACTGTACAAAACAATGCTATACCAAAATGAATCATATACATATATATCCTGTCAAAATACATATAACAGTACTACCCACGCGAACAATGTGTGCGGTCTCTAAGTCTGTCCGCTTCCCTGAGATGAAGTGGAAGCGCTCCCGATGCCTATACCACCTGTGTCTGTAACATGTAACATTGGCGTGAGTCAAACAGACTCAGTGAGAGGCTTTCCCATCCCTGGTGTAGTAGCGGGTACCACTACAACTGGGGAAGAGGAGCCAATCACAACCACATACGCATATAACGGGTTTAGATTTTCATATATTAGGTGGTCAGGCAATTAACATATATCATATTCACAATAAAGAATTTAAAACATGGAGTTACATACATTTAAATTCACACATACATCATATCATGATTTAACATATAATTCCATGTGGTCACCCGTATTCAATTAACCGTAATCATAAACTGGCCCGAAGGCAATATCTCCGTTAGGAGAGAATCTGGCCCGAAGGCAATATCTCCGTTAGGAGGGAATCTGGCCCGAAGGCAATAGCTCACGTGAGCAATATGGGAACCTAGTTGATCATTCTAGGAACCCCTGGTCCCAAGACTATACTTGGAACAATAGTCTGACCCCAAGACTTCACTTGGAGCATAGCCGGCGACTCATCTGACCTCAGTTTACCCAAGGCAATAGCCACAATGTGGTGTACTCATATACTTGTATCTCTATGATTTTGACTCAAGAAAAGAGACTCAATCTACCCGGACCACCCGTGATAGACTCGGTTTCCACGTTGTACCATAAATGACCCCTATGGACCACTACTTGTTCATTTTACTTCTTCTTAGGCAAATCTAGATTTCCATGTGGTTCTAATTCAGACTCTTGGTTCAGAACAAAGTCACCTAGGTTTATTCTCTTTAAGGACTTACGTACAAAACCAAACCCTTCAGATAATATTTACTCGATCCTACCCCCGATATCGTATAGGTCCCGTGGACCTTCTTTTCATATAAGGCTCCTTGAGCCACCATTGCTTTTACAATTCACATACACACGTATAGCACGTTTTCACATATACTGTAATTTAGGAACAACAATAGCATGTTATCTAACAGGTAATTCCTACAAATAGGAAAGAAGGCAAACCATATATCCATATCCGCAGTCAACCCTATAGGACAGGGATAGGAAAGCCCCTCACCTGGTTGGCCCCTCTGATTGGCTCTCGGTGCGCCTGAAAGTCCACTCACAGTATGGTGCCCTATACACATATACTTGAGAGATTCAGAAGCTTGAAAATTCAACCACTATCGTGCACATGTAACGCTAATGTTCATGTTCTTTCTAATTAATTCCATAGACTAGTTGTTGGCTTGGAATGCCCTCAACTAGTTTTCGGAACACCTAGCATGCTTCTATTCGTGTTCAGCCCTTTCTTAATCACACTATTCGGAAGCTTTGGCTTGGGAATGCAAGGTTACCCAATTCCACCTCTATGTGTCCATATGAACTTCCATTACCCAAGTCTTGAATTTATGGCTCAAGAGAATCATAAATCCTACTTGTCCAAGCTTTGCATTTATCAAACTAACCTTGAACACTTCACTTACACATGAATACACATACCCGAATACACGTAAAATTAGAAAATTGTCTCTTTTTCCCCGAACGGGGTTCCGGGTGAGATGGAAATTACTCGGATTTTAATCCCTCGTACATTCCAATAATTTTTAATAATTATATAATTATCATTCAACCTTTAAATGCACCCCAATTCATTCCACAACACCCTTAAACCTTTCCAATCATACTTTTCCTACACTTTTTCCAACCCGGATAAATTCCATCAATTTGGTTCCGATTCCTAAGCTTCCAACTCACTTCCTAACATGCATATACTTCAATTTAGGACCCAAAATACTCAGATTGAATCAATTGGGGTCTTTCCAAAAATCCTTAAAATTGATAAAATTGGGGTTTGAGAGTTTCGGGACTTCTCACCTCGATTCAACCGGTTAGAAGGACGATATGGAGTAGAGGAGACTCCCGGCTACCTTCCCCGGTGAAGAGATGGCGTTTTCCGGCGAGAAAGCTTTCTCCCTCTTGTTTCTCTCTCTAGCCCGAACTCTCTCTCTCTCTCTAGCACAACTGACGACGACCAGCTAGCTCCGGCGGACGGCATGGCGTACTCCAACCACCTTCCACGCGTGCTCCCTTCCCGTGCGTCCTCCGTCCGAGCTCAGCCCTCTCTCTCGCGTTCTCCCTCTTTCCTCCGTCTCTTCCTCACGCATTGGCCCTCTTTCCTCTCTCACGGGTTCTCTTTTTCTTTACACACACACACACACACACACACACACACACATATATATATATATATATATATATATATATATATATATGTGTGTATATATATAATTAATTAATATGTATTCATATCACCAAATAAAAAAAAATCTGGTATATATAAAAATGTAAATAATAAAAAGAAATACATATATATAAAAAATTAGGATTTACAAATATTATGTTTATAACATAATAAATGATAAGCTAGTGTATTTTTTTTTTCATCTCATTTTCCTCTTTTAAATTAATTAATTTGATTTAATTTTCGGTGCTAGTTAAAATATTCCCGGGTATTACATTCTCACTGAGTCTGTTCGACTCACCCCCTGTTTACATGTTTCAGATACAGGTGGTTCAGGAGTCGGGAACGCGTGCACTTCTTCTCAAGGAGGCGGACAACTCTGAAGACCGCATGCTTTGTTCGCGTCGGTAGTTATTTTGATTATGTATATATGTTGCGAATATATGTATGACTATGTACAGGACTTCTGCATGTGAATAGGATAGTTCACCCGCCCTGAAGCGCGTGATCAATATGTATATATATTATACGTACTTGTGAATGAATATGTGTATATGTATAGACTGAAGCGGCGTTGAGCGAGCCGTGGATTGCAAACTGCTTAGGTCACTGGAAAGGGATGACCATATATGTTATATATTGTTTGTATTAGAAAATGGTAGTTATAAACAGGTAGAAATCTCAATTAGGGGTTAGAGGCTTACGGGATAGGAGAAATCCTACTTCCCGTGCCGGTCACGGACGTCCGATAGGGGGTCGTGACAGTTTAAAAGAACCAGGCTTGCATAAATATACATGTGTTGATTTTTTATTGAAAAAATTTATGGCAAAAATATAAAAATTGGACTTAAAATTTTTTCCATATATATTATAATACGTTAATTTTGGGTCATGCATAAGAAAATTTTCAAATTACTTTAATTTTCATGTGTTTATAATTAGGTTTGAAGTTTTAGTTTATGCATTAATTATTTACGTTATGTTAAAATTAATTAAGCAGGTGCGTAAGTTAAAGATTACATATAATATGATGTTTTAACTTAAAGCTTTTAATGCATGTCATGCAAAATAACAAATTGCAAGCCCATCGAGCCAAGCCAAGCTGGCCGCTTATTCTATATAAACGACAAATTCTTATTTTGTATGTATATATACGACAAATTAAATACAATATTAATTATGAAATTATATATAACACTCTTATACTAGTAATGAAGGAACCAAGATACATTTTCTCAAAGAGTATATGTAAATAATTAGTAATTGAATGAAATTATTAAGTATTAATTAATGACACGGTAATTAAAATTTGAAAAATATTGTTATGCTATGCAAGGATGGGAAAGAAAAGAAAATTATTGGAGATAGTTATATTAGTAAATATGTAAAATTCCCAGAGGAGCTAGAAATAAATAAATAAAATTTTGAGCCCTTGTCCTAAAAATAAAATGTAATGCTAGATTCCCGAGTTAGTTCAAGACCCTGTATTTATGCATGCATGTATATATAATCGTTTCTGTTTTTCTTTTTTGAACTTAAGCTTTGGATCATGTACTACGCAGATCAGTGTGGCCCCATTGCTACTATACAATCAGAATGCGATTCTAGAACCTACCTTCACCCTCAAAATGTGAAAATGCTTCACATTTTTGTTCATATAAGGGAAATTTGTGTGATCAAGAGAGATGCACCTTTGGATTTGGTGATGTATAATATCAAATCGAAACAAAGAGAGAAAAAAATAATAAAGGTGGGACCTACATGTGGGACTCACCATGTGTGTTTCTTTCTCGATTGAATTCATTAAGATGCTTCATATATCAATTTTTAGACAAAACTCGATTAGAGTGTAGATATATATAGGGTTTAAATGAATATGTAAAAAATAGTAAAAAAAATGAACATATATATACTCGGTCAATGTTAATTATTCTTAAATTTTATAATTTGAAAATAGCACAACTCGATCATTACATCTCATAATTATATTGTTCTTTTTTAAAACTTCTCTCTCTCTCTTTCTCTCTCTCTCTCTCTATATATATATATATATATATATTTCATTTTTATTAGAGAATCAGATAAATATAAGAAATTGTGCCTATATCTAACCCTTTAATTTTTTTTCCATTCTAAATGTTGTTTTTACTAATTTCGTTTTATAACCTTTTTTTATAAGCATTTGAAACTTTTCAAACTATAATTTTTAATCATTATATGATCAAACAATAATAATTGGAGAGTATAAATATAGAAATAAATTTGACCAAATAGATACTCTTGGTCAACTTTTTTTAATTTTACACATTAATCAATAATCCTCTTCTTCATTTTCTTTTTTCTATAACCACCATAGCTCTATACTACCGTTGTCATCCAGCCACCATGTCATCATAAACGACCATCCTCTGTCGACCACCAATCTACACCGTCAATGAACCATCCATCATGTTAATTATTTGATTAATAAAAAAAGATTTTAGTGAGAATTTAGTGGCAGCTTCAATTAGAGAAGTGGTGATTTTGAGATTGAAATAAAAATTTTGATGTTGAACAAGCGATGAAATTACAAATTTTGAAAGGATAAAAGACCAAAATGAATATTTGATCTTTTTTTATAAAACTGTCAAATTCATTCAATTATATAATGTGGTAATAGTGTACCAATAAATATAATTGATTATTATTAATTTAAAAAAACAAACAAAAAATTAATTAATTTAATTATTTTATTAAATTTTTTATTATTTATATTAAATTTTGGATAAAAATAACACAGGATAGTTAAGTAATAACATAAACAAAGCGGTCAAGTGTCACATTTATAACCACGGGGGACACATTAATTTTAAGCCAAACCACAGGGTGGTAAAATGTTATATTCTAAACCTCAGGGGGACAAACTAATTTTAAACTAAACCACAGGGGAGCAAACTATAGTTTAGCCAAAATTAAATTTTACAATGCTAGATGGTAATTATATTCTAAGCAAATTAACCAAGTGATATTTTATAATTTTGACATGCATAAAAAATTTATTTGATTGGAGATTTTTGAATTTTTTTTCTAAAAAATAAACTGAATTTGGGTCTGAGGTCAATATTGATTATTATTTTACACTTAATCAAAAATTCAATAATAGAATCAAAAACTATAAAAAAAAAAAAATCTTTTTAAAACTACTTATAAAAAAAAACTAAATTACATAGTAGTAATATATAGCTTTATTTATTAACGTGGGGTTGATTTAAGTGATAAGCAGTTTGGTATTGCTTAAACAAGATCTTGTGTTCGAGACCTTGTTGATGGATCTTGCTTAAAAAAAATCGTCGTTGTTTTGGTCGCCACCAACTGCTGCAATAGAAGCCATTGTTGAGTTCTCTTTAGTCTTTGTCACGACCCCCTATCGGACGTCCGTGACCGGCACGAGAAGTAGGATTTCTCCTATCCCGTAAGCCTCTAATTCCCTAATTGAGTTTTTCACCTGTTTATAACTACCATTTTCTAATACAAACAATATATAACGTATATGGTCATCCATTTCCGGTGACCTAAGCAGTTTGCAATCCACGACTCGCTCAACGCCGCTTCAGTCTATACATATACACATTCATTCACAAGTACATATAATATACATATTGATCACGCGCTTCAGGGCGGGTGATCTATCCTATTCACATGCAGAAGTCCTGTATACAGTCATACATATATTCAATCACACGCTTACATATAGTTTACATATTGATCACACGCCTTAATGCGTGTAATCTATCCTATTCACATGCGGAAGCCATATTTTCACACAAACAGGTATTCAATCACACATACATATAATTTACGTATTGATCACACGCCTCAATGCGTGTGACCTATACTAGTCGCATGCAGAAGTCATATACGTATATACATGATATATATTATATCATAGCCTATATTCCCATCACCAAGACCTAACTTTAATCTGTATGAAGCCGACACTGCTAGAATTCAAGTGTGACCTATATATATATACAGCAGATGTAAACGTACATACGCCACGCCCAAAAAGGATTCATATATATATATACACATCACAACATATATACTTAATCAAAATAACTACCGACGCGAACAAAGCGTGCGGTTTTCAGATCTGTCCGCCTCCCTGAGAAGAAGTGGACGCGTTTCCTACTCCTGAACCACCTGTATCTGAAACATGTAAACATGGGTTGAGTCGAATAGACTCAGTGAGAAGCTCCCCCATCCCTGGCGTAGCAGCGGGTACCACTACAGTTGTGGAAAGGGAGCAACCACAACCACATGCGCATGAAACGGATTTATATTTTGACCTTTAATATGATCAGGCAATCAATATATCATATTCACAATTAAAAATCCTAATTCATGCTCCTAACATGTTTATTAATCCGCATGTAAACCAATCATAAACATATATCATATCTTTTCATAAGTCATACATAGTTATACTCGTAGGCATTCACTTTCTGTCTCCTGCATTACGCTAAGAGAAATACTGGCCCGAAGGCAATGTCTTATTCGAACCTAGTTGATCAAACTAGGAACTTTCTAACTCCAAGGCACGCTTAGAGTAATAGCCGGCAACTTGTCTGACCCCGGTTAAACCAAGGTAATGGCCACTATGTGGCATACTTTCTGTTAATTGAATCCTGTCTGTCCGACCAGGATAACCGACTCGATCTACCCGAACTAACCCACACAAGTTCAAATAACCTGTTCGACCTTGAAAGACGCCCTATTAATAACCAACTGAATATTACACGTGTGAATTTTCTAGGACTAGTTTCCCCCTTTTCAATTTATGCGGCACTCTCACTCATATTCAACAACCTAGGTTCAGTTTTCCTCAACAAACCATACGAATGAGATCTTTAAGTGACGATCAATATGATTGGTTTCTAATGTTACTGAACTCTCACATATGAATTCACGACACAATCCTACCCACGGTAACATATAAGGCTCAATGTGCCACAATAGCACATATATACTTGAGATTAATCATATAAGCACATATACTATTGCACGTTGACTACTTACTTGCAAATCATACAGCGTAACACAAATTTATTCATATAAATATATTGCATATATCAATTTGCACAAAATAGAGCAAACCACATTTTCCACGTAGTTATCCAAACCTGTGGGGCAGGGATGGGAGAGCCCCTCACCTCGTTGGCCCTCCTGTTCAGTACTCGGAGTGCCTGAAGCTCCAATCGCTCTGTGGTGCCCTATACACATATATATTTAGGAAATTTAGAACGTGTAACTAAGCATCTAAAAATGCGCGTGTCATGCTAATGCTCATGTACCCTCTAGATATTTCTAAGAACTAATTATTTAGTTCGTTACGTCGTCTTATTTATTCTTTCTGAAAGTTCAGAATGTCTCATATTCGACTTTCACACTTTCGAGCCATTTAGAACCTCTAACTGCTTAGGTTAGAGATTCTCACTTGTCTAAATTTCCCTTCATGTGTTCATATGGGTATTTAACTAATAAAAGAATTAAATTCACAGTTCAAAAGAGGCTCTAGCTTACTCATTCCACCGTCTCCCTTATTCGCCGAGTAAAAGCTTAATTATTACCTCTTTAATTATATATAAAAATATAATTGGGTATAATTAGAGCCTTGGAACCAATTTAGTGTGTCTTAGGTGTCCACCACGGACTAGACCGAGGTGTTCAACCCACCGCACAGCTCTTTACGGTACTGTGGCTTAGTATTTCGCCTCTTTTTCACCGGATTGGGTTCCGGTTGAGACGGTAAATGCTCGGGCTTTATTCCCTTGACTATTTCCAGCATTTATAACACTTATACTACTCCAATCCAAGCCTAAACATGCATCGAATTATTAATTTCGAATTTTATAGCAATTTTCTAGCTAAATTTTCCTAATTTCCATACCCGGTTAATTCCTACGGTTTATCTTCGATTCTGAACCTCACTAAGCTTTCAATAACACCCACTAAGCTCAAATTTAACCCCGGAATGCCCCGATTGGAAGTATTTGATGAATTCCTAAAACACCCAAAATTGGAGAAATTGGGGTTTTGAAGGATTGGGACTTTCTTACTTGATTTCAATCGGATAGAAGGCTTGGTGGGGATGAAAGAAGACTCCAGCCACCTTTTCCGGCGAGAATCCGGCCAAACCGCCGTCCTTCACCTCCGTTCTCCCTTCCTCGTGCGTTTTGTGCCTCACGTTTGCCTCTGCTTATTTATTTTTATTTTTTTTTTGCTTCTGTGTTATGCCTCTTGCTTTCTTGTCTTTTTATATGTGTGTCACTTAAATAGAAAGGTGCCCCATATATTTTATTATATATTATATATATATATATATATATATATATATATATATATATATATATATATATATATATATATTTTTGTGAATGAATTAAATGGGGTGTGTGTGCGTGTTCCTATTTTGTGGAATGGGGGTCACGGTTTTGACCCCCATTTTAACATGTTGTATAATTTTTTTTCTTTAATTTAAAAAAAGATGGGGGGTCACGATTTGGCCCCCCATTATTTTAATATATATATATATATATTATTATTATATATGTCACGGCCCCCGTTTAGAAAACCGTGACCGGCACAGACACAGGGAATACCCTTATGCCTGTAAGCCTTATCACCTAATTGACAGAATATCTATTATTGAAAATACATTCACATGCAGTATAATACCATGGCTACACCGAAATGGTGGCCTACCTAGGCAAGCAAATCCACGGCCAGTGCCGCTTCAGGATATAGATATAGGAAAACACACATAATATATATAAGTTGTGTACTGGCGACACATCCGAAGATGCTGCCTATCCTATTCACATGCAACAGATATATGTATATATATATTGAAAACAAATTTGCCCTGTATCGCAGCATAATTAATCCTGATCTTTAAGGTGTGTGAAGCTGACAGTTCTAGATTTAGTAATACAGTTTAATTGGGTACGTCTACCCTTTACTTTATGATACAATAATAAAGTAAATTAAATTACAATTACACTTTATTCACCCACATGAACAAGTTGTGGGTCTTGGAAAGTGTTGCTCAACCCTCGTTCCACCGAGACTTCTTCCACCTGTACTTAACCTGTCTCTGTGTAGTAAAAATGAGGTGTGAGTCTTAATCACACGATTCAGTGAGGACTCTCCCATCCCCGGTGCAAGGCGGGTACCTTACCGCTGGGACTGGGAGTCATACACAACCACATGCACAAACAACTAGTTACTGTGAGTTAGCATGCATTCTTGGTGATCACACAATAACAGAAATTTCACCCAAACACTCACATGCATTTAGCAGATATAAGCATGCAGCAGCTTAATTCACATCATCACTCAACAAGTAAATATATAATATATAATTCCGGCTTTTATTTACCGGTCTTCTCACGTTCAACATGTTTGAATCAACCAAGACGTTGTGGTGACGTAATCCTGTACGTCACTACTACGCTGCACAATCAGAAATCATATGCAAACACAAACAATTTGTATATACACACAGATACTATAACATACATCTACTTAATCTCCCCAACTCTGGGGTTTCTACTAGCCACTACGTGGCTTTCCCACTTTGAACCCGTGCACTCGGGTTGTTGGCCACCACGTGGCAAATATACTTAACTCATTTACTCGGGTACTGGTCACCTCGTGACAATCCTGTTAATCAAACAATAATTAACCCATTCACTTGGGTACTAGTCACCTCGTGACAATTCTGTTAATCAAACAATAATTAACCCATTCACTTGGGTACTAGTCACCTCGTGACAATTCTATTAATCAAACACAATCAACTTCTATCTATCAAACAACTGACACATAGCCACCACGTGGCACGTCCTGACCCTTGCTGCGGGGCAATAGCTTGAGCCCACTCGTCCATTACCCAACCAGGCCACATGGCGGGCACGCTCGACGTCTCGAAGCATGGCCACTAACACACCCTGAACCAACTCCACAGGATGGTTTCTCTTTTACTAGGTTAGGCTCACGGTTCACCCGTAGGTTCCTCCCGTGTCTCCTTACCTTAGTCTCACATATTAATAGGATTCTTTGTATCTTTCCCGAAGGATCAACAATTCTTCTCCTTATTAATATGTACATGTATCCTCAACAGGATATAACTCATATACCCGTCCAGATGCACTCTCTGAGCCTCAAGCTATCGTCATAGCAATATAAAACCTGTCTGACCCTATTGCCAGGATAGGGCAATGACCATCGTCATGGTGATTACAAAAACTGAGGTCTTAAGTGCCATCTGACGTTGTTCTAGTCGATGTCTCACATCGCTAGCATAACCAAATCCGAAACCCACCAATAACTTCCTTTGCATGAATTTAATTTAAGTCACCGTCGTGACGAGTTTTCAAAATAAAGTTTAGCCATTCCGTACAAGGACTCTTGCCACCGTCGTGGAAAAGATTTAATAAAATACTCATCATGCCTCTGGAGTGTATGAGTTGGATTTGTAACACACCAATCATAGCAAACAATTATACTCTACTCATATGTCTTCCTATCCAAGCCACTTTCCACAACCTATTTTCTAATTCTTTCATTTTTTTAACATTTTATATCTCTAGCTAACACATACCAGACAAGCAGAGAATATACATACTCATGTAATCCACATAAGCATACGACCCTAGAGCAGAGATGAATGAGCCCTCACCATGGCCAACCTTCCATGCAATCCTCTCTTGTAACTTAAGTCTCCTCGGAGTTCCTATTGCACTCAATCGTGTGTCGTTGTTCCTATAAGAACAACATTTACTTCATTAAGGTTATTACTTAGCTTAACTTGTTATTTATCTCTCCATTACTCTCACGTGTAGTCCATGGTTGCCATAGAGTCAAGCTCTTGGTCTTATTGGACTTCTCTATCCCGGCTTATGTTTATCCTTCCTCGGACACATGACTTACTCGCATATAACACTCTACTTGAGTGTTTCACATACTTGGATTTGAGTACTAGACCTCTATCTACCTCCAATTTATCCCACTTAAGGTTGCCTAAAGGTTGTGACAGTTTAAGGTTGAAATTCAAGAAGTTGGACTTAGTTTACTCCGTAAGTTTCTATTCTTGAGGGACAAGAAGACATTTGAAATGATTTTGATCCATAAAAACATGGTTGGTGGTGTTCTAAGAAGTTTAGGATTGAAAGTAGGAGGTTCGAACGCCCCGGATTTGCAAAAAAATGAATTTTGGTCATGCTGGGCAGAGGCCTGGCGTTATAGCGCCGATGCTGCCCAGCAGCTCTTGGCACACCCGAGAGATAGCGCTATAGAGCCGGTTTCGGCGCTATAGCGCCGGCTCGCAGCACAGCAATTCGTTTGCTGTGCTGTGGGCTGGTTTGGGCTCGTTCCGGCCCCTTTCCGCCCCCGGCTTCGACTCCACACCCCACAGGTTTTGTTCACCTACATATATACTACATTTAGGAAGTCCTACAACTCAAATCCAACTCTGATTCGTCGCCGAATCGTTGATCGTTCGAGATTGGGAAAAATGGGTTTTATAAACCCCAAACTCTTCCAACTTCGAATCCGGCCAAATCCAACGATTTAGCCTCGAATCCTAACCCCGATGAGTGTTCAAGAACACTTTAGAAACATTATTCTACCCTCGAATCCACCCAAACTCGGATTCTCAACTCATTTCCAAAAATGAAGAAAATGGGAATTTGGAGAGAATCGGGCGTTATACCAACCTTAACTCGAGAGATTGAGACGAGGAAGATGACGAGGATGATCTCCGGCTCCTCCTCCAACTCCGGCTCGCCGGATTCCGGTGAGATTCCCGCCGGATTTGCTCCCACCTCCAAGCCCTAGCTCTCTCTCTCTCCTTTCCTTTCTTTCTTTCTTCTTCTCTTCTTACCCGTAGCCCCCTCCCTCTCTCTTTTTTCTCTTTTATTTTCTTTTCCTTTCTTTTCTTTAATAATTAAAATTAACATATAATAATAATAAAATCTGAAATAATAATAAATAATTAAATAAATAACTAACATGTATTTTTAACTTAATCCCTTTCCCTATTTAATTCAGGTTTCTAATTTCTTAGGTCCCGAATTAAATCCCAAAAATTATTTTCTACTTCTTTTCTTTCCCTTTTTATTTTATTTAAACCTCAAAAAATTTTCGGGTATTACAATCCTCCAAAAAAAATTCCTTTCCGGTTTCTTTTAACTTTCATAATTTTCCTATATTCTTTTTAAGGTTTTAATTCCCAGCCCCGGAATAAATCCTTCTTTAATCCTCAAAATTTTTAAATAAATCATTCTTTAATCCTCGAAATTTTCCGGGGTATTACAATATATATATATATTATTAGAAAAAAACTTATTTACTTGTTATATCCTCTTTTCTTTTAGGTCCTAGAAAAATTATAAATGTCCCCTATTATTTTCTTCTTTATTCTATTTTTAACGCTATAATTCTTTAATTTAATTTATTTTTCTTTCTGAAAGAAAAATAAATTTAATAATAATGAAAATAATCCAATCTAAATATCTCGAATATTACAGTCTTCACACACACACACACACACACAGAGAAATGAAGTATAATGTTATGTTTAGCTTCCTTATATGATGAAATAAATGTCTTCTTTTTTATATTTATATATATAGAATATCTTGATATATATTTATACAAATCAAATTTGTGGAGTTAATTCATTATTTATTTGTTTGAGGGCCACTCCATGAAAAATTGTTTTCTACTTTGGCCTTATTCAAAGTTAAATATATACATGGACAAGACTAATATGCACGCAAGTCTTTATCATTTTGTTATCAGATTCTCTAATCAAAATAAAATATATGAATTTTTTTGTTTAAAAGAACTAAACTTGTATAAATATACACGTGTTGCTTTTTTATTGAAAAATTTTATGGGAAAAATATAAAAGTTGCACTTAAATTTTTTTCCATATATATTATAGTATGTTAATTTTTTTCATGCAAAAGAAAATTTTCACATTACTTTAATTTTCATGTGTTTATAATTAGATTTGGAGCTTTAGATTTTTAGTTTATGCATTAATTATGTACGTTGTGTTAAAATTAATTAAGCATGTGCGTAAGTTAAAATTACTTATAATATGATGTTTTAACGTGAAATTTCTATTGTAAGCCTAGCCAAGCCAAGTCGGTCGCCTATTCTGTAAAAACGACAAATTCTTATTCTGTATGTATATATACGACAAATTAAATACAATATTAATTATGAAATTATATCTAACACTCTTATACTAGTAATGAAGGAACCAAGATATATTTTCTCAAAGAGTATATGTAAATCATTAGTAATTGAATGAAATTATTAACTATTAATTAATGACACAGTAATTAACATTTGAAAAATATTGTTTTGTTATAGAAGGATGGGAAAGAAAAGAAAATTATTAGAGATAGTTCTATTAGTAAATATGTAAAATTTCTAGAGGAGCTTGTATTAAATAAATAAAAGTTTGAGTCCTTGTTCTAAAAAGAAAATAATTTGGGTGTAAAAATAAAATGTAACGCTAGATTACCGAGTTAGTTCAAGACCATCTATTTATGCTTGCATGTATAACTGTTTTTGTGTTTCTTTTCTGAACTGGAGCTTTGGATCAAGTACTATGCAGACGAGTGCGGCTCCACTGCTACTACCCAATCAGAATGCAATTTTTGTGATCAAGAGATGCAACTTCTGGACTCGAATCATTGAGATGCTTCATATATCAATTTAAAAATTTTATATAACAACTAAAATAGAAGTACTTTTTTCTTTAAAATAAATATTTTTCTTAATCTTTAATTAGAATGTCAATTTTAACAGTTTTTTGAAAAATAAATTATGTGCGACCTTTTGTGTATAAGATCTTTATTATAATTATATTCTCTAAGATGTGATAATAAATCGTTCTAAAAAAATGGAAATAAAACTATTTGGTGATATCTCTTTAATAGATATATAGCTAGATGAATAGATAATAGATTACATATAATAAAAAAGAAAATGTTTATTGGATAAATGTAGGTAATAATTTTAAATACCCTATATATGTCCCGTATAAATAATATATATATATATGATTAAATATAATATATAGTAAATAAAAATGTATCATTTTAATTGGATTTTTAATAAAAAAGTTTTTATAATAAGAAATGGAAATTTTTAGCTGTATTTATTTTTATGTGAATTATTGTTTTTACTTTATGGAAATTAATTATATGAGATTTATTTTAATTGTAAACTGATTTATTTATAACCAAATATTTTTTGACCAATTTTTATTGGATTGATATTTAGCACAGGATTTATTATAAGTTATCCAATTACAAAATTCCTAATATGCATTATTATCTATATTCATTTTTATTAGAGAATCAGATACATATAAGAAATTGTGCCTATATCTAACCCTTTAATTATTTATTTTTTTTATTAATTTCGTTTTATAACCTTTTTTTATGGGTGTTTTATTATAACCCTTTGAAACTTTTCAAACTATAATTTTTAATCATTAATGTTATTTAAATTATTTAAAAAGTAACTTAATTGTCTTTCCGTATATATGATCAAACAATAATAAATGGAGAGTATAAATATAGAAATAAATTTGACCAAATAGATACTCTTGGTCAAATTTTTTAAATTTTACACATTATTCAATAATCATCTTCTTTGTTTTCCTTTCTCTATAACCATTGTAGCTCTACACTACCATCGTCATCGAGCCACCGTGTCATCATATATAAACGACCATTCTCTGTCGACCACCAATCTATACAGTCATTGAACCAGCCACCCTTGTTAATTTGATTAATAAAAAAAAATTAGTGAGAATTTAGTGGCGACTTCAATTTGAGAAGTGGTGGTTTTGGAGATTGAATTGAAAATTTTGATGTTGAAAAGGGATGAAATTATAAATTTTGAAAAGATAAAGGACTAAAATGGATATTTGATCATTTTATTTTATAAAACTATCAAATTCATTCAATTATATAATGTGGTAATAGTATACCAATAAATATGATTAATTATTAGTAATTTAATAAAACAAACAAACAATTAATTAATTTAATTATTTTATTAAATTTTTATTATTTATATTAAATTTTGGATGAAAAATAACACAGGGAAATTAAGTGATAACATAACAAACCACAAAGGGGTCATGTGTCACATACTCACATTTATAATCACGGGAGACACATTAATTTTAAGCCAAACTACATGGTGGTAAAATGTTATATTCTAAACAACACGAAGACAAACTAATTTTAAGCTAAACCACAAGGGAAAAAATTGTAATTTACCAAAAATTAAATTTTACGATGCTAAAGGGTAATTCTAAGGTAATAATAACCAAGTGATTTTTTATAATTTTGACATGCATAGAAAATTTATTTGATCGGAAATTTGTAAATTTTTGTCGAAAAAATAAACTGAATTTGGGGTTGAGATCAATAGTGATTATTATTTTGCACTTAATAAAAAATTCAATAATGGAATAAAAAACTATCCAAAAAGAATCTTTTTAAAACTACTTATAAAAAAAATATAATTTACATAGTAGTAATATATAACTTTATTTATTAACGTGGGGTTGATCTAAGTGGTAAGCAGTTTGGTATTGCTTAAACAAGATCTTGTGGATGCAGCTATATTTCCGTTGAGAGACTCTCTCACCATAGCCAAGTGCACGATGCGGGTCAAATCCAGATTAGTCGAAACAGTGCCTCAGACACTAGGCGGACAAAAAAAATATATAACTTTATTTAGGAAGCAAATCGTTAATGTAGTTAGAGTCTAAGTTATTAACGACACATTATTGTCCCCTTATTCTATACCATGGAAATTAATTATTCTTTTCTAACCTTTTTATTATTTTTAGGTAAAATATATATATTTGGTACCTCTTAACGTTTGAACTTTCGATCAAAAATGTCCCTACATTTGATTGCATTTAATTATGCCTCAAACGTTTCATTGTTTGAGTAATCTTATCCTTTTCACTAACACCATTAAAAGACATAACGGTTGTGACTTATGATGAGTAACACCTTTAAAGAGAAACTTCTTCCGTTATTGAAGATGAGTCAATTCGCCAAGTTTCAAAGCAAAATGATGGAAAAAATGATGCTTCTAAGGTGATGCTCTGTAAATTTGAAAGATGAAGAGTTAGGTGCGTCATTTTTTGCTCTGAAACATGGCGAATCGACGCATGTTCAATAATGGAAAAAGTTTCTCTCTAACAGTGTCACGCCATTATCAAATTTATAAATGGTGTTAGTGAAAAGGATAAGATTGTTTGAAAATTAAAACATTGGTGATGTAATTAACCGCAATCAAACGTTAGAGGCATATTTGACTGAAGGCTCAAACGTTAGGGGTACCAAAGATAGTTTACCCTTATTTTTTACTATTTTCTAATGATTTCTTCCATGGTTTTCTTCTTCTGAGTTGTGGCATTATTTAAGCCACATAAGCATACTTATGAATTTGTGTAGACTTGAAGAAGTTAAAGATATTTCTAATAGATAACTTATTAGTATTTGATCTTCTTTTCTAATACTCGTGTTTGTGAGTTGTGTGACAATATTTAGACAATATATATGCTATCTTGTGAATTTGTGAGAGATTTGAGAAGTGAAAAATACCTTCGTACACACAACTTAGTATCTTCTCTTTTTCTTCTTCTTGTTATAAAGGACTTGAGAAGTAAAATAATAAGATTACTTTCAAATAGAAACTTACTTTGTATCTATAATTAATTTATTTGCTTCAATACATATATTGTCAATGACATTAGAAGTCCCTATCACAACAATATTGTTGTGAACAACCCTGGTTAATTAGAATAACATGAAAAATATTACTATAGAATAATATAAACATTTCACTGTTCTTTTAGATGAGAAAAGCAAACAAATTCACAATATATTCAACCCAAAAGTACTTAATTAAGACACAAATATTACATATTCTAACTCATACTGATCTTATGCCTTCAGATAGAAATTACATAATAACACATTAATTAGTCCATATATATATATATATATATCAAGAGTAATTTTTATACATAAAACCTATAAAAGAAAGCAACAAAAACCTCTTCATATCACTTTCTTCAATAGCCTCACTTCAATTCTCTTGAGATTATATATAATAAGCTTACCAAAGCTCTGTCCTCTCTTCTCCTGCATGCACCAACCACAAGAAAATATATATATATATATATATATATATATATATATATATATATATATATATATATATATATATATATATATATATATGTAAGCTCATGTTGTGTCTATTCTCTCTATTTTACAATAGCAATATAATTAATTATTCTTTTATAAATAATAGTTAGGGTAATGCTTGAGAGCTATTAAGAGCTCAAGCTCACAATCTATCATTCGTTGGATCTATTTGGAGATCTATGCCAAAATACTTTTTCTTTTTAAAACATAAGATGACATAGATCTCAAGACATATCCAATAGCTTGCAATTGGTAAGCTTGAGCTATTGATAACTCCAAATACGTACTCACCTTAATAGTTAAACTAAAAAGGAAAAACAAATTAATTATATATTTTTATTTATTTATACCATGTCATTATTTATCGAGGACAATTAACCCAGTTTTTTCCCATGCGGCAATAACTTCCTGCCGGGTAGAGTACATTTTTTCTTCTGGGTCATAGTAGTACTGCAAAAAGATCTAGAAAGTTAATTTTCCATGTATTTATATATATATATATATATGAATGGTTTTCCATGAATTTAATCATCAAACCTTAAGTTGACAGATCAAGCAAACAATTAAGAGCAAGAAGTGAAATTAATTAATCTAGAAAAATAGAAAAACAAAATCAAATTAATTAAATGACAAATCGATCTTTTAATTAGAGCTCGACCTCTCACTAGCAAATCATTTTTTTTATCATCAGATAAATATTTTTTCAAGATTTGTAAATGAAAAAACCTACCATGTAGACTCTTCCATGTTCCATGATGCGTTCCTCGGCGATCCAACCAGGGAGCAACCAGTTATGGCCGGGGCAATGAAGGTCGTGAAAATAGGAGATCTTGCCTGGTTGGATGCACGTGCGAGGGCGTTTGGAGATGATAGGAAGAGTCGCCAAAGAGACCGGCGAAGTTATCGCAGTCAGCATCCTTCTGTTTCTCCTTTGGTCATCGTTGTTGTTTTGGTCGCCACCAGCTGCTGCAGTGAAGCCATTGTTGAGTTCTGTTTAGTCTTCACAGAGAGAGAGACAGAGACAGAGACAGAGACAGAGAGAGAGAGAAAGAGGGAGAGAGAGAGAGAGAGAAATGAAGTATAATGTTATGTTTAGCTTCCTTATATGATGAAATTAATGTCTGCTTTGTGATATTTATATATATAGAAAATCTTGATACATATATTTATACAAATCAAATTTGTGGAGTTAATTCAGTATTTATTTGTTTGAGGGCCACTCCATGAAAAATTGTTTTCCACTTTGCCCTTATGAAGTTAAATATATACTTGGGCAAGACTTATATGTACACAATTCTTTATCTTTTTGTTATCAGATTCTCTATTCAAAATAAAATATGTAAAATTTTTTGTTTAAAAGAACCAGACTTGTATAAATATACACGTTTTGATTTTATAGCAGAAATATAAAAAATGCACTTAAATTTTTTTCCATATATATTATAGCATGTTAATTTTTGTCATGAAAATTTTCAAATTACTTTAATTTTCATGTGCTTATAATTAGGTTTGAAGTTTTAGTTTATGCATTAATTATGTAAGCTATGTTAAAATCAATTAAGCACGTGCGTAAGTTAAAGATTACGTATAATACGATATTTTAACGTGAAATTTCTAATGCAAGCCATGCAAAATAACAAATTGCAAGCCGAGCCAAGCCGAGCCAAGTCGGCCGCCTATTCTCTAAGAATGACAAAATTTTATTTTGTATGTATATATACGATAAATTAAATACAATATTAATTATAAAATTATATCTAATACTCTTATACTAGTAATGAAGGAACCAAGATACATTTTCTCAAAGAGTATATGTAAATAATTAGTAATTGAATGAAATTATTAAGTATTAATTAATGGCATCGTAATTAAAATTTGAAAAATATGTTTTGTTATGGAAGGATGGGAAAGAAAAGAAAATTATTAGAGATAGTTCTATTAGTAAATATGTAAAATTCCTAGAGGAGCTAGAACCTAGAAATAAATAAATAAAAGTTTGAGCCCTTGTCTTAAAAATAAAATAATTTGGGTGTAAAATTAAAATGTAACGCTAGATTCCCGAGTTGGTTCAAGACCATATATTTATGAATGCATGTATAACCATTTCTGTGTTTCTTTCCTGAACTGGAGCTTTGGATAATGTATTTCACAGACCAGTGCGGCCCCACTGCTACTACCCAATCAGAATGCGATTCTAGAACCTACTTTCACCTTCAAAATGTGAAAATGCTTCACATGTTTTGTTCATATAAGGAAAATTTGTGTGATCAAGAGATCCACCTTTGAATCTGATGATGTAGAATATCAAATCGAACAAAGAGAGAAAAATACAATAAAGGTGGGACCTATATGTGGGACTCACCATGTGTATTTCTTTCTCGACTGAATTCATTGAGATGCTTCTTCATATATCAATTTTGAAAATTTTATTTAAAATTTAAAATAGAAGTACTTTTTTCTTAAAAAAAATACTTTTTTCTTAATCTTTAATTAGAGTGTCAATTTTAACAATTTTTTGAAAAACAAATTATGTGCGATCTTTTGTATATTTGATATTTATTATAATTAGATTCTCTAAGATATGATAACATATATATTTGGTGATATCTCTTTAATAGATATATAGCTAGTTGAATAGGTAATAGATTATATATAATAAAAAAGTAATGTTTATTGGATAAATTAAAATGTTGGTCATATATAGTTTTAAATAGCTATATATGTGCCGTATAAATAATATATATATGATTAAATGTGCTATATTTATTTTTATGTGAATTATTGTTTTTACTTTATGACAATTAATTATATGAGATTTATTTTAATTTTAAACTGATTTATTTATACCAAATATTTTTTGACCAAATTTTTATTGGATAGATATTGAGCATTGAATTTATTATAAGTTATCCAATTACAAAATTCGTAATATGCATTGTCATCTATAATTCTATATCGCTTAAAATTTTTTTCCAAGTATTCATTTTCGGATGCAAATTGTAGAAATTAAGTTTTTTTAAGACAAAAATCGATTAGGGTGTGCATATATTTATATAGGGTTTAAATGAATATGTAAAACTAGTAAAAAAATGAACTTATACTCACTCATTGTTAATTATTCTTAAATTTTATAATTTTAAAATAGGACAACTCATTATATCTCATAATTATATTGTTCTTTTTTAAAAGTTTTCTCTATATATATTTCATTTTCATTAGAGAATCAGATAAATATATACAAAAAAATTGTGCCTATATCTAACCCTTTAAGTTTTTTCCATTCTAAATGTTTTTATTGATTAACTTCGTTTTATAACCCTTTGAAACTTTTCAAACTGAATGTTTTTAAAATTATTTAAAAATTAACTTAATTGTCTTTCCGAATATATGATCAAACAATAAAAATTGGAGAGTATAGATATAGAAATAAAATTGACCAAATAGATACTTTTGTATGTTGTATCAATAATAATTTTATATATATATATATGTATTAACTTTTTGGCTTCTACATGCTCTAAACATAGCTAGGCATCATGTTTGACATGGCTCAAACACAAATGGCCCATAAAAAGAGGAAAAACAACCAAGAAAAGGAGAATGAAAAGGCTGGAAACCCCATCTTGGAGAGATAATTAAAGTTCTATCATCATTTTTTTTCTTCTCGTACATTAATCATTAGAATTATATAGTTTAATATCTTTTTATTTAGCAGATGATTCTAGGAAAAAATAGAGCAAGATATTTAAGATATAGGATTATAGTAATTGTGTTGTGTATAGAATTATATCACCAATTCAAAGATATTGCTGAAGGTCACATTAAGTTTTGTAGATGACACCTGAAAAGATTATATATATGATATTTATATTTGTTTAAGTTTGATGTGTCTGTGTCATGTCCCATGTCCATCTTCATTGATGATGACTATAAGACTCTTAGATAATATAACTCCTAACCTATAACACACCTGCATAATTTATAACACTTATCCGAAAAGAATTGATAAGTCTTTAAACACCTCATATCCTCATTCTATCACTACGTGATAGGATAAAATAATTACACAAGAACCATAATATTTTAGGTGAAAAATACTAGATACGCCATTTCGGCATTAGATTTCCAACTTTGAAGCAATTTTAAGGTGTAAATCCAACCAAACTGATTTTCAAGATCTTTTCTGATTTCAGTAAAAATGAGAGTAGAAAAGATGTACTTACTTTTCCACCTGCAGTTCCAAGAGGCTGATGGATCATGACTTTTGCATTTGGCATGCAAAATCTCTTCCCTTTTGAACCAGAAGCAAGTATAAATGCACCCATAGATGCAGCAAGCCCCCGGCAAATGGTTGAAACATCTGAGTTGCATAACTTCATTGCATCATAAATTCCCATTCCTGCATGTTGTGGTAAATTAAAACAGAGAATTCTTACCGGAAGAAATCCTAGATGCATTTCAGATTTATTAAACTGAAAATATTGCCCCATAATTCATATAGTTGTATCTGTTATATATTTATATGTAACAGATTTTACATTCATTTATAACAAGACATCCAGGGGGTTAACAACTATGATTTTCTCCCTTACAAGACCCTTCTTTTGTCCAGGTAAGATCTGATTTAAAGCATGATCAGTCTGCCTCTTCAAACAGAATTGAGAATAAGTGATATAATGATGGAACTCAAGTGATTTGGGGAACCCTCCCTTAAAAGCTAGTTGTTAAAGGGGAAGAACCCCATTGAGCATCCCATTTTGCCCGATGTGGAACTTGGTGTAATACTCGGGAAATATTTTAACTAGCATCGGAAATTAAATTAAATTAATTAATTTTGGAAAGTGGAAAATGAGATAAAAATACACATCATCCTAATACATATTTTTTTAAAATACCAATTAGTGTAAATCCTAATTTTTATATATACTTCTTTTCTATTCATCCTTATACACCAGATTTTTTTTTTATTGTTTAGGTGGTAGGTAGATATACTAATTTATTTATATATATTTATATGTGTAAAAGAAAGGGATAAAGGTAAGGAAAGAAAAAAGGGAGCCGTGAGAGAGGAAAGGGGTCGAGCAAGACGCAGAGAAAAAAAAAACGGAGAAGAGGAAGGGCTGGCCAACGTCTTGCACGGGAAGGAGCTCACGGACGGACGACGGCGAGCTCGTGGTGGTGGCCGGACGCACGGAGGAAGCCGGGCTGGTCGCCGTTTTGGGCTGGAGGAGAGAGAGAGCACGGCTTAGAGAGAGAAAGCAAAGGGGGGAGCTTTCTCGCTGGAAAACGCCGTCTCTTCACCGGGGAAGGTAGCTGGGAGTCTCCTCTACTCCATATCGTCCTTCTAACCGGTTGAATCGAGGTGAGAAGTCCCGAAACTCTCAAACCCCAATTTTATCAATTTTAGGGATTTTTGGAAAGACCCCAATTGATTCAATCTGAGTATTTTGGGTCCTAAATTGAAGTATTTGCATGCTAGGAAGTGAGTTGGAAGCTTAGGAACCGGAACCGAATTGATGAAATTTATCCGGGTTGGAAAAAGTGTAGGAAAAGTATGATTGGAAAGGTTTAAGGGTGTTGTGGAATGATTTGGGGTGCATTGAAAGGTTTAATAATAATTATATAATTGTTAAAAAATTATTGGAATGTACGAGGGATTAAAACCCGAGTAATTCCTGTCTCACCCGGAACCCCGTTCGGGGAAAAAGAGACACTTTTCCAATTTTAAGCGTGTCCGGATATGTGTATGCATATTCAGGTAAGGTGTTGAAAGTTAATTCGGTAAATGGAAATTTTAGACAAGTGGAATTTATGACTCTCTTGAGTCATAAATTCAAGACTTGGGTAATGGGAATTTCATATGGACACAAAGAGATGAAATTGGGTAACCTTGCATTCCCAAGTCAAAGCTTCCCGAATAGTGTGATTAAGAAAGGGCTGAACACGAATAGAAGCATGCTAGGTGTTTCGAAAACTAGTTGAGGGCATTCCAAGCCAACAACTAGTCTATGGAATTAATTAGAAAGAACACGAGCATTAGCATTACATGTACACGATAGTGCTTGAAATTGCAAGTTTCTGAATCTCTCAAGTATATGTGTATAGGGCACCATACTGTGAGTGGACTTTCGGGCGCACCGAGAGCCAATCAGAGGGGCCAACCAGGTGAGGGGCTTTCCTATCCTTGTCCTATAGGGTTGACTGCGGATATGGATATATGGTTTGCCTTCTTGCCTATTTGTAGGAATTACATGTTAGATAACATGCTATTATTGTTCCTAAATTACAGTATATGTGAAAACGTGCTATATGTGTGTATGTGAATTGTAAAAGCAATGGTGGCTCAAGGAGCCTTATATGAAAAGAAGGTCCACGGGACCTATACGATATCGGGGGTAGGATCGAGTAAATATTATCTGAAGGGTGTGGTTTTGTATGTAAGTCCTTAAAGAGAATAAACCTAGGTGACTTTGTTCTAAACCAAGAGTCCGAATTAGAAACCACTTGGAAATCTAGATTTGCCTAAGAAGAAGTAAAATGAACAAGTAGTGGTCCATAGGGGTCATTTATGGTACAACGCGGGAACTGAGTCTATCACCGGTGATCCGGGTAGATTGAGTCTCTTGTCTTGAGTCAACCCACAGAAATACAGAGTATATGAGTTCACCACATTGTGGTTATTGCCTTGGGTAAATCGAGGTCAGATGAGTCGCCGGCTATTGCTCCAAGTGAAGTCTTGGGGTCAAACTATTGTTCCAAGTAAAATCTTGGGACCAGGGGTTCCTAGAATGATCAACTAGGTTCCCATATTGCTCACGTGAGATATTGCCTTCGGGCCAGATTCCCTCCTAACGGAGATATTGCCTTCGGGCCAGTTTATGATTACGGTTAATTGAATACGGGTGACCACATGGAATTATATGTTAAATCATGATATGATGTAAGTGTGAATTTAAATGTATGTAAATCCATGCTTTAAATTCTTTATTGTGAATATGATATATGTTAGTTGCCTAACCACCTAATATATGAAAATTTAAACCCGTTATATGCGTATGTGTTTGTGATTGGCTCTTCTTCCCCAGTTGTAGTGGTACCCGCTACTACACTAGGGATGGGAAAGCCTCTCACTGAGTCTGTTTGACTCACCCCAAATTTTAAATGTTACAGACACAGGTGGTCTAGGCATCGGGAGCGCTTCCACTTCATCTCAGGGAGGCGGACAGACTTAGAGACCGCACGCATTGTTCGCGTGGGTAGTATTGATACATGTATTTTGTCAGGATGTATATGTATATGATTCTTTTGGTATAGCATTGTTTTGTACAGTTGCTATATGCATATATGTATATGTCACACTCTAGAACTGTCGGCTTCATACAGATTAAAGATTGGTCTTGTGGTTGGGAATATAGGTTATGATATGCTGAATAGCATGTGTATATATATATATATATATATATATGAATGTGACTCCCGCATGTGAATAGGATAGATCACACGCACTGGGCGTGTGGTCAATATATAAATTTATATGTATGTGTGACTGAATACTTGATTGTATGAAAATACAGCTTTCGCATGTGAATAGGATAGGTCACACGCATTGAGGCTGTGATCAATATGTATATTTTATGCAGGTGTGTGATTGAATATATATGCTTGACTGTACACAGGAATTCTGCATGTGAATAGGATAGATCACCCGCCCTGAAGCGCGTGATCAATATGTATATTATATGTACGTGTGATTGACTATGTGTATATGTATAGACTGAAGCGGCGTTGCGAGCCGTGGATTGCGTGCTACTTAGGTCACCGGATAGGGATGACCATATATACTATATATATTGTTTGTAATAGAACTGGGTAGTTATGCATATATAAGGATGTCAATCAGGGATTAGAGGCTTACGGGATAGGAGAAATCCTACCTCCCGTGTCGGTCACGGACGCCCGGTAGGGGATCGTGACACTTGGGTACTACCCCATCCCCATCATAGCACCGCCCGTGAAGAGCCGACGTCCCGGCGGCTACACTCTACGACACTTCACTCAGCGTTGCTTCGGTCTTCCGCGGTCAGCCCGTCCGCTGGTCAGAACCCTCGGCAGGTAGCCCTCTACGTCCCGTCGGCAAATCAGTTCTGATACCAAATGATGGAACTCAAGTGACTTAATTTCAAATAGAAACTTAATTTGTATCTATAATTAATTTGTTTGCTTCAATATATTGTCACACATAGCAATGACTTTAGAAGTCCTTGTCACAACAATACCACTGTGAATAACCATGGTGAATTAGAATAATATAAATATTTCACTATTCTTTTAGATGAGAAAAGCAAACAAATTCACAATAATTCAAACCAAAAGTACTTAATTAAGACACAGATATTACATATTCTGAAACTCATTCTGATCATATACCTGCAGAAAGCTAGAAATTACATAATAGCAAATTAACTAGTCTATATATATACATATATCAAGAGTAATTTTTATACATAAACCTATAAAAGAAAGCAAGAAAAAACACTTCATATCACTTTCTTCAATAGCCTCACTTCAATTCTCATAGATTATATATAATAAGCTTACTAAAGCTCTCTCCTCTCTTC